>OY992883.1:43869625-44249625 GCA_963921405.1 Cepaea hortensis
GAAAGCCCACTGCAGAGACACTGACAACTATTTTCATAGTGCAAAACAGGTAATCATGTTCCGTCTCTGAACGGTAAACAGCAGAGTAGACAATCATTCACGAAGACTCAAAACAGGTCTGTCACCCATGTGTACGTATGAACAAACTACACAGACAGCTGAACAGATCCTTAAAAATGGAAACATGATGACTAAATTGCGGTATCATTTCTGGCCACTCCATACGCACATTAAAGCACAGCTATTTGGAAGCTTTCACGAACTCAATATAAAAAGCTAACATGAATACTTGTGTACACTTTATTAACCAGCAAGAAACAAGAAGGGAATGAAAAATAAGGTAAGAAATATATTCCTTCTACTTTCCTGTTAATTTACAAATTATTTACCCCATGCCTCTGTAAATTCTCTGTCTTCACTAATATTACACATTGCACACCTTTCGGGGTTCTCCGTGGTGAAGTGGTCAAGCAGTCTGACTCGGGCTCCGAAGGTTGTATGTTCGATTCTGATCCGCGTCCTTCATTTCACGAGTGCATTTTTTCGGAGACTCCCGAGGGTCGTCGTTGGAGCTACGGAGTTCGTGCTTTATGCGACGCTTTCCGCGCTGCGGAAAGAAACTGAGCCATATGGGATAAAAAACCCGGTGCAATGCAGCCGACCCTGTCAACTTTTAAGCTAGTTATTTCATTGCACCCACTCCCATGCGAATCCGGATACGCCTTGTGTGTCATCTGAATTGGCGGGGCTTCCATTACTGTAAACATAAATTGTTAGCGAGAAATCACTAGTTGTTCAGCAAAACATCAAAGAAATGTCGCCGCTTTCGATGATTTAAGTTGTTTTTGGACCTATCAAAGACATATTCCTTGGGTGGGGGTAAATATAAGACGGCTGGAAAAATTTCATAACGATGCAACAGATAGTTTTCAAAATAATTGATCGTGAATGACGGCATTCTTTGTGGGACATACTATAGCGCAGGCACCAAACGAAATACTCACATTTACTTTAGCAGTTGTTATAAAATAGTAGTAACACCCGCACTTTCCTTACGAACGTTTATAACATAATAGTAACCCCCACATCTACATAGCAAAGTTTATAAAACAAAAGTAACTCCCACACTTACCTTACAAAAGTTTCTAGATTTCGTAATCTAAAACAAAAGTAATACCCGCATTTGCATTAGCAAACTTTATAAAGCAAAATTAATACGCACACTTACATTAGCAAAGTTTATAAAACAAAAGTAACACCCACACTTACATTAACAAAGTTTATAAAACAAAAGTAACATCTACACTTACATTAGCAAAGTTTATAAAACAAAAGTAACACCGACACTTACATTAGCGAAGTTTATAAAACAAAGGTAACACCCACACTCACTTTAGAACAGTTTATAAAACAAAAATAATACCCACACTTACATTAGCACAGTTTATAAAACAAAAGTAACACCTACACTTACCTTAGCAAAGTTTATAAAACAAAAGTAACACCCACACTCACTTTAGAACAGTTTATAAAACAAAAATAATACCCACACTTACATTAGCACAGTTTATAAAACAAAAGTAACACCCATACTCCCTTTAGAACAGTTTATAAAACAAAAATAATACCCACACTTACATTAGCACAGTTTATAAAACAAAAGTAACACCCACACTCACTTTAGAACAGTTTATAAACAAAAAATAATACCCACACTTACATTAGCACAGTTTATAAAACAAAAGTAACACCCACACTCACTTTAGAACAGTTTATAAAACAAAAATAATACCCACACTTACATTAGCGAAGTTTCTACAACAAAAGTAACACTCACACTTATATTAGCGAAGTTTCTACAACAAAAGTAACACCTACACTTACATTAGCACAGTTTATAAAACAAAAGTAACATCCACACTTACATTAGCGAAGTTTCTACAACAAAAGTAACACCCACACTTACATTAGCACAGTTTAAAAAACAAAAGTAACATCCACACTTACATTAGCGAAGTTTCTACAACAAAAGTAACATCCACACTTACATTAGCGAAGTTTCTACAACAAAAGTAACACCCACACTTACCTTAGCAAAGTTCCTAAAACATCAACATGGACGAGCAGATAACCAGGAAACTCCCACACCTGTCAGGTCAGTTGACTGACAACAGAGAACACCAGTCTACTGTCGGAGCGCCAGACGGGAAGCTCTACATGTAAAAGTCCAGAAATATTGGTCACGTTGTAAAGTAGGCTACAGGTCACGGTTTTGGGAGATAAGGCCTGGACACGATGTGAATGGAAGTCAATATGTAGGTGACACTGAATTGGGAGATAACTGTCTTGAAACATCACAATCGCGCGCATGCACACATAAACACATACACACAAACACAGGCAGACACACACACACACAGACTCACACACAGACACACACACACACACACTCAAACACAGATGCGTAAATAGAAAGACAGACACTCGATAAATAGTCAGATGGGCGGGCAGGTAGGCAAGCAGAACTATATATAAACAGATAGACAGACAGACAAACGAAAGGGCGAAGGGCGGACGGGCAGACTTACGAAAAGACAAACAGACAGAAAGACAGAATATCAGACAGTAAGACAGACCATGGACTGACCGACCGACCAATCGACAGACAGACGGACTTCCCGATATGGTTTCATCTATTTTTCAGATTTTCTTGCAAACTCCGACAAAGCAGACATCGGCTAAAACAGACATCCTACGAAAGAGAAATATAAAGACAGTCGTTGTGCAGTAATGACTTGCAAATACGAGGCGCAGATAAGAAATCGGGTTGGTGTTTAGAACATCTGTCACCAGACAGATAAGTATTTGTGTTTTAACCTACAAACTCTGTGCCCTGGACAACAACAACAAATGTCACACTATCTCTTAAATGTGTGCCTGGTCACACTAGTGACACGTGACACCATACTATTACTACAAATGTAGAATGAAACACTCAACGCTTTGTTTTATACTTTAATTAAGCTTAAATATGTCATAATTCAAGTATTACTTGGTGGCAGGATTCAAAGTCCCGCGTGCACATTGCAGGTGTTAGCCACCACTCGATAGTAGAATCCATAAAGTATAGGCCATTCTCTCGATGTCTCTTCTGACAGCCTGTCCATATCAAAACTGATTCATCTCATCTCATCTCATCTCATCTCATCTCATCATATTCCTCTTGTAACTTGCGGTGTCGAGGTGAAGTATAAACAGCTGGAGAGCGCCTGCTTATGGGCTTCATGTATCGATATTCCCATGGACTCTGTTATTCTTTGCGTCCATCGTTTACGTGATCCGCCTCTTCCTCTGCTTCCCTCTGGTCTGTACATCATTGCTTGTTGTGGTATACTGTTAGTTGGTAACCTACTTGTATGGCCAATCCATTTGACTTGCTGCTTTCTAATAAAATGTAGTGCAGCTATAACCCCCACTTTAGTCCTGATTTCTTCATTTCTGATCCTATCGCTTCTTGATACCAGGGCGAGTCAATAAGTAAGTCATGTTCTGTGGGATGGCAGGTAAATGTAGTTGGTGTTTTCTACAGGTGTCATTAGGTGACAGCAACATCGAACTTTATATTCCCGTTCGTTAGGTGGCGCTAGATGTCTCATGCGCATGCGCAGCGCACAAACAACATGGCGACTGTACTTATGGAGTGTACAACGAAAGAACAACGTGCTGTTGTGCGTTTTTTGTGGGCAAAAGGACTGCCTGCGAAGAACATTCATAAGGAAATGCTGTCTGTTTATGCTGATAAATGTTTGTCCCGTAAAGCGGTGCATAGCTGAGTAGAAAAATTTTCTCAAGGACGCTCTAAAATTGTTGATGAAATCCGATCTGGTCGTCCTATTGAGATTGCAATAGAAGCATCCGTGCAGCGGGTGGAGGAGATGATTAGAGGTGACAGGCGAGTAACGATAGACTCTGTAGGATCTGCAATAGTGTGCTCACATGGTTCAGCATACAGCATAATGCATGATCGATTGAAATTTAAGAAAGTGTGCTCAAGGTGGGTACCCAGACAATTGATGTAAGAACACAAAATGAACCGATTTGGCCTGTCTTTACATCATATCTATCGATACGAAGATGAAGGAGAAGACATGCTGAACAGGATTGTTACTGGGGACGAATCGTGGGTGCATCACTACCAGCACGAATCAAAGCGTGCTTCAATGCAATGGAAACATCCTTCTTCGCCTTGTATTCAAAATTTCAAGGTTATGCCATCAGCAGTGTTCTGGGATTATCAAGGAGTGCTTTTAAGCAATTTCAATAAGAAAGGTGACAATGTGAATTCTGAATCGTACTGTGAAGTTCTATCGAGGCTTCATGATGCAATTCGAAGAAAACGTCCAGGACTGCTGACTAGAGGAGTATTGCTTCTTCATGACAATACCAGACCACATACGGCTCGATAAACTCTGGAAAAAATTTACCAATTAAGGTGGGAAATTCTGGAACATCCACCCTACAGCCCCGACTTAGCCCCTAGCGACTTCCACCTTTTTGGTCCACTGAAACCCCACCTTGGCGGGAGACATTTCGCGAATGACGCCGAAGTTGAATGTGAAGTGAAAACGTGGTTTAGAAAACGAAGCACGCAGTTCTATGCAGCCGGTTTAGGAAGAGTGATAAAACGATGGGATAAGTGCATCAATGTTGGTGGAAATTATGTTGAGAAATAAAGGGACAATGTATGTATAAAAATAAACTGGTTTCAAGTTGTTATCATATTTAGTTAATGATCTACAGCCATTTGTGACTTATTTATTGCCTTCCCCGCGAATATTGCGTATTCTTAGGAATCTCATTTCTGTTATTGTGATTTTTATTTTCTCTTTTTCTGTCATTGCCCAGGTTTGGCATTGGTAACATAGAGTTGGTAGGAAGATTGTGTTGTAAAGTGCTTTCTTAGTAGTTATTGATACATGTTTGTTCTTTAGTGTTGGTGCCATCTGTCCAATGAGTTGGTTTGCCTTATTGCATCTATTTTTGATCTCGTTTTCTGATTTGCCATTTGATGATATTATACTTCCTAGGTACTTGAAACTCTTTACTTGTTTCAAGGGATGTTCGTTTAGGTGACTCGTTGATTTTTCTTCTTTAGTTACAGTCATTACCTCTGTTTTTGTTTTTAATGTTTCATATCCCTTACAGGACGTTGCAGTCAACACAAGCATTTTTCTGCTGCTGTTAATTTACTAAGCAAGTTTTACGTTCAGTAGTTTGCCATTGATTTCTAAACGACCGGCTCCCATACCAACACGTCTGCTGCACAAATCGGTCGCAGCTGAGTTTTGAACGCCTGATAAGCGGCTCACGAACCGCGTTTGCAAGCCTTTGGCCACGGAGTCCTCTGTTTTACTTGTGCTAATTTTCATGTTATGTTCCCTACACATTTCGTTTAGACTATTCATGTGGTCTTGTAATTCATCTTCTGATTTTGCTATTAGTGCTTGGTCGTCCTCAAACAGGAGTTCTCTAATGATTAGATTTGCAGATGGTTCTTCTTCTGTATTCTAGTCATACGGTGTTCTTGCGGTCTCTGCTTGGCTGGTTTCTTTACATATGTTGTCTATATATGTTATAAATAAGAGAGGGGACAGGACACAACCTTGTCGTACTCCAGATCTTATGGTGAAGGGTTCTGCGTGTCCTCAAAGTTGCTCTCACTATGCATTCACTGTTGTTGTATAAGCTTCTACATAGGTTTGTTAGATGTGTACTCACTCCATATTGTTTAAGGATTTCCCACAGCTTGTTTCTATCTACTCTATGCCTTTTCTTGGTCTACAAAGGCTAAGTAGAGTGTTTCATTGAATTCGATTGATTTTTCTATTTTTCTTGTACAACACTGATTAATGAATATTAAAGTATTAGGATTTTGGGGGATATTATGCGGGGAAATATATTTCAATCCGTTCTCGTTCTTCTTCTTTTTTCGTTCCCTTGAAATTTATTATTTATATCTGCAATGTTGTCTCTTGTATAAACTTCATTGTCTTTTGTAGTTCACTCAGTGTGCATATAGTTTATCTTCCACTGTTGTTTCTCTGGGCCAGAAGGTTTGCCTAGACATGTCGCATTCGGGGTTGTCTTGGAGTATGTGATTTGGTGTCTGCGGTGTCATTCCACATGTATACAACTATCTTGAATTTTGTATACATGTGGTTGTGTAATCAATTATGTTCTGTTCTCATGTGCAAAATAATTATGTATTCTGGTCTGTCTATAAAATGGTAATCATATTGTTCTGGTATTGGTAGCTGTCTGATTGATTTGATGATTCTTTTCTTTTGGTGGCACGTGATAGATACACATTCTGCTGTGATCCTTGCTAATGCTACGGTGTTCTTGTACTCAGCGGAAACTCTTCTAGCAGGTCTGAAAGAAGAGACAGGAGCAGAAATTGATAGTTCTGCAATGCCATGAGGAAGGTCCTAATTTGACTCTGACAATCGTAGACGGAGACTGAAGTCCGGTGGGTCCCAATCACCAACTTGTCAAATAGACAAGTGTCTTGGCTACTATTTGATGAAGGAAAGGAAGTCTGGAAACAGAACTAGTAACCTCATCTCGTAAAATGTGACTTTATAAGTCACCATCATTCGCTGTCATGGCAGCATTGCTGGTCATCTGTAACGAGTTTCACGTACTTTCTGTCCTGCGTTCTGACAGGCTTCTTGTAGTCTTTGTCTAGATGTTATCTAACCACATGCACTATTGCACGCTTGCTCTCAACACCCACTCCCTCAATTACAACATTATAAAAAACATCCTCTATCTCTTAGTAGGCCTGAATTATTTTGAGTGTCCTACCTTGATTTCAACTGACCAAAAGATTTCAAAACTGCTCGATTGAGTAGATACCAGTCCATTGCAACATGATGGGCAATTGGGAAGCGGATCCTTGCAAAGCTGAGCAACTTTACAGCACTGTCATTTAAGTTAAGTTAGCTGCATATCCTTTGCAGGAAGTTTGCAGTCAATACCAGCATTTTTAGCTGTTGTTGATGTCTTGGCAAATTCTACGTTCAGTAGTTTGCCAGGAGCGGCTGGCCGAGTGGCTAGAATGCCGCATTCTCATTCGGGAGACCCTGATTTGAATCCTCGGTAAGGTGTGGAGATTTTATTCTGTCTCTAACCTGCACAGTTTGCGGCGACTGCACTAGCCAGGTGGCCTTAATTCCTCAGGCCTAAGACCCCCCCCCCCCTGCCTTATACGCAAGGCATTATATTGGCTGTAAATGACAGCCTATTGACAGTTTGCCATTGCTTTCTGAATGACCGGCACTCATACATTTTCGTAAATAACCAGGGCAATGCGGTTAGCCGCCAAATTGCTCGCAGCTGAGTTTCTAAAACGGGTATACGGGAATATGAACCGCGTCCTTAAACCCTTCGCCACGGAGACGGCATGATCTAAGTACAACATGTGAAATAGCTATCAAACTTCTATAAAAGCTTCTTACAGGACAAACTGGACAACAGACCGCCATGACCAGATGAACAATGATAATAATCACAACTTTCAAGTCAAGTCCAGGTCATCGTTTTCGCTTTGTGAATATGACACACCAGACTCAAGTATTATCTGCATCATAAGTGCAGGATAGCTTCGTCAAATCTTTGTTTATGTTACAACAGCAATATGTACCGCTACATACTCTCTCGGTACCAGAGATTTATAACTTTCATTCAATCTGTCCCAGAGATGTACATGTATTACTTTCTTTTATTGTGTCCCAGAGATTTATTACTAACAGTCATTCTGTCCCAGAAATGTATTACTTTAACGCCTGGTGTCCTACTACAGTCCTGTTCAATTTACAGTAGTGAACATGAAAAATTTGGTATCGGTCAACTTCATATCACTACATCTGTACGGGAATGTCATGATCAAGAAACATATGACATCGATCATCTTCATGTCACTAAACACTCTACGGGAATGTCATGAACATGAAACACATGACGTCGGTCAACTTCGCGTCATTAAAACATGTACGGGAATGTTATGAACATGAAACATATGACTCGGTCAACTTCATGTCCCTAAGACCTGTACGGGAATGTCATGGACATGAAACTAACTTCTTCTTTTATGAGAGACATTATCACGGATATCTGAGTGCGGGCGAGAAAGAAAGGGAAGACCTTTCATAGATGTCTTCAGTCGCAGTTTGTGTAAGGTCTCCGTTTCTTCCATGCAATGAAATTTCAACTGTTTTTCTATATGACCACATTTAGAAATCCTAGTGTTGGTTGTTTTGTTAATTGTTTGGTTGGATGTTTGATTAATTGTTTGGCTTGTTAGTTGGTTAAGTGTTTTGTTGGTTGTTTGGTTAATTGTTTGGTTGATTGTTTAATTTGTTGTTTGGTTAATTGTTTGGTTGGTTGTTTTGTTGGCTGTTTGGTTAATTGTTTACTAAATTGTTTAGTTGGTTGTTTATTTAATTGTTCGGTTGGTTGTTTTGTCAATTGTTTGGTTGGGTGATTAGTTGGTTGTTTGGTTAAGTGTTTGATTGGTTGTTTAGTTGGTTGTTTGGTTAAATTGTTTGGTTGGTTGTTTTGTCAATTGTTTGGTTGGGTGATTAGTTGGTTGTTTGGTTAATTGTTTGCTAAATTGTTTAGTTGGTTGTTTATTTAATTGTTCGGTTGGTTGTTTTGTCAATTGTTTGGTTGGGTGATTAGTTGGTTGTTTGGTTAATTGTTTGGTTAAGTGTTTGATTGGTTGTTTAGTTGGTTGTTTGGTTGGTTGTTTGGTTATTTGTTTGGTTAATTGTTTGGTTGGTTGTTTTGTTGGCTGTTTGGTTAATTGTTTGCTAAATTGTTTAGTTGGTTGTTTATTTAATTGTTCGGTTGGTTGTTTTGTCAATTGTTTGGTTGGGTGATTAGTTGGTTGTTTGGTTAATTGTTTGGTTAAGTGTTTGATTGGTTGTTTAGTTGGTTGTTTGGTTGGTTGTTTGGTTATTTGTTTGGTTAATTGTTTGCTAAATTGTTTAGTTGGTTGTTTATTTAATTGTTCGGTTGGTTGTTTTGTTAATTGTTTGGTTTGTTGTTTAGTTGGTTCTTTGGTTGGTTGTTTGGTTAATTGTTTGGTTAATTGTTTGGTTGGTTGTTTTGTTAATTGTTTGGTTGGTTGTTTTGTTAATTGTTTGGTTAATTGTTTGGTTAATTGTTTGGTTGGTTGTTTTGTTAATTGTTTGGTTGGTTGTTTGGTTAAGTGTTTGGTTAATTGTTTGGTTAATTGTTTGGTTGGTTGTTTTATTAATTGTTTGGTTGGTTGTTTAGTTGGTTGTTTGGTTGGTTGTTTGGTTGTTTTTTTAGTTGGTTGTTTGGTTAAATTGTTTGGTTGGTTGTTTTGTCAATTGTTTGGTTGGGTGATTAGTTGGTTGTTTGGTTAATTGTTTGGTTAAGTGTTTGATTGGTTGTTTGGTTGGTTGTTTGGTTGGTTGTTTGGTTATTTGTTTGGTTAATTGTTTTGTTGGTTGTTTTGTTAATTGTTTGGTTTGTTGTTTAGTTGGTTCTTTGGTTGGTTGTTTGGTTAATTGTTTGGTTGGTTGTTTTGTTAATTGTTTGGTTTGTTGTTTAGTTGGTTCTTTGGTTGGTTGTTTGGTTAATTGTTTGGTTGGTTGTTTTGTTAATTGTTTGGTTGGTTGTTTAGTTGGTTGTTTGGTTGGTTGTTTGGTTAAGTGTTTGATTGGTTGTTTAGTTGGTTGTTTGGTTGGTTGTTTGGTTAAGTGTTTGATTGGTTGTTTAGTTGGTTGTTTGGTTAAATTGTTTGGTTGGTTGTTTTGTTAATTGTTTGGTTGGTTGTTTTGTTGGCTGTTTGGTTAATTGTTTGCTAAATTGTTTAGTTGGTTGTTTATTTAATTGTTCGGTTGGTTGTTTTGTCAATTGTTTGGTTGGTTGTTTAGTTGGTTGTTTGGTTAATTGTTTGGTTAAGTGTTTGATTGGTTGTTTAGTTGGTTGTTTGGTTGGTTGTTTGGTTATTTGTTTGGTTAATTGTTTGGTTGGTTGTTTTGTTAATTGTTTGGTTTGTTGTTTAGTTGGTTCTTTGGTTGGTTGTTTGGTTAATTGTTTGGTTGGTTGTTTTGTTAATTGTTTGGTTTGTTGTTTAGTTGGTTCTTTGGTTGGTTGTTTGGTTAATTGTTTGGTTGGTTGTTTTGTTAATTGTTTGGTTGGTTGTTTAGTTGGTTGTTTGGTTGGTTGTTTGGTTAAGTGTTTGATTGGTTGTTTAGTTGGTTGTTTGGTTGGTTGTTTGGTTAAGTGTTTGATTGGTTGTTTAGTTGGTTGTTTGGTTAAATTGTTTGGTTGGTTGTTTTGTCAATTGTTTGGTTGGTTGTTTTGTTGGCTGTTTGGTTAATTGTTTGCTAAATTGTTTAGTTGGTTGTTTATTTAATTGTTCGGTTGGTTGTTTTGTCAATTGTTTGGTTGGGTGATTAGTTGGTTGTTTATTTAATTGTTCGGTTGGTTGTTTTGTTAATTGTTTGGTTTGTTGTTTAGTTGGTTCTTTGGTTGGTTGTTTGGTTAATTGTTTGGTTAATTGTTTGGTTGGTTGTTTTGTTAATTGTTTGGTTGGTTGTTTTGTTAATTGTTTGGTTAATTGTTTGGTTAATTGTTTGGTTTGTTGTTTTGTTAATTGTTTGGTTGGTTGTTTGGTTAAGTGTTTGGTTAATTGTTTGGTTAATTGTTTGGTTGGTTGTTTTGTTAATTGTTTGGTTGGTTGTTTAGTTGGTTGTTTGGTTGGTTGTTTGGTTGTTTTTTTAGTTGGTTGTTTGGTTAAATTGTTTGGTTGGTTGTTTTGTCAATTGTTTGGTTGGGTGATTAGTTGGTTGTTTGGTTAATTGTTTGGTTAAGTGTTTGATTGGTTGTTTGGTTGGTTGTTTGGTTGGTTGTTTGGTTATTTGTTTGGTTAATTGTTTGGTTGGTTGTTTTGTTAATTGTTTGGTTGGTTGTTTAGTTGGTTGTTTGGTTGGTTGTTTGCTAAATTGTTTAGTTGGTTGTTTGGTTAAATTGTTTGGTTGGTTGTTTTGTCAATTGTTTGGTTGGGTGATTAGTTGGTTGTTTGGTTAATTGTTTGGTTAAGTGTTTGATTGGTTGTTTGGTTGGTTGTTTGGTTGGTTGTTTGGTTATTTGTTTGGTTAATTGTTTGGTTGGTTGTTTTGTTAATTGTTTGGTTTGTTGTTTAGTTGGTTCTTTGGTTGGTTGTTTGGTTAATTGTTTGGTTGGTTGTTTTGTTAATTGTTTGGTTTGTTGTTTAGTTGGTTCTTTGGTTGGTTGTTTGGTTGGTTGTTTTGTTAATTGTTTGGTTGGTTGTTTAGTTGGTTGTTTGGTTGGTTGTTTGGTTAAGTGTTTGATTGGTTGTTTAGTTGGTTGTTTGGTTGGTTGTTTGGTTAAGTGTTTGATTGGTTGTTTAGTTGGTTGTTTGGTTAAATTGTTTGGTTGGTTGTTTTGTTAATTGTTTGGTTGGTTGTTTTGTTGGCTGTTTGGTTAATTGTTTGCTAAATTGTTTAGTTGGTTGTTTATTTAATTGTTCGGTTGGTTGTTTTGTCAATTGTTTGGTTGGTTGTTTAGTTGGTTGTTTGGTTAATTGTTTGGTTAAGTGTTTGATTGGTTGTTTAGTTGGTTGTTTGGTTGGTTGTTTGGTTATTTGTTTGGTTAATTGTTTGGTTGGTTGTTTTGTTAATTGTTTGGTTTGTTGTTTAGTTGTTTTTTTAGTTGGTTGTTTGGTTAAATTGTTTGGTTGGTTGTTTTGTCAATTGTTTGGTTGGTTGTTTGGTTGTTTTTTTAGTTGGTTGTTTGGTTAAATTGTTTGGTTGGTTGTTTTGTCAATTGTTTGGTTGGTTGTTTAGTTGGTTGTTTGGTTAATTGTTTGGTTAAGTGTTTGATTGGTTGTTTAGTTGGTTGTTTGGTTGGTTGTTTGGTTATTTGTTTGGTTAATTGTTTGGTTGGTTGTTTTGTTAATTGTTTGGTTTGTTGTTTAGTTGGTTCTTTGGTTGGTTGTTTGGTTAATTGTTTGGTTGGTTGTTTTGTTAATTGTTTGGTTTGTTGTTTAGTTGGTTCTTTGGTTGGTTGTTTGGTTAATTGTTTGGTTGGTTGTTTTGTTAATTGTTTGGTTTGTTGTTTAGTTGGTTCTTTGGTTGGTTGTTTGGTTAATTGTTTGGTTGGTTGTTTTGTTAATTGTTTGATTGGTTGTTTAGTTGGTTGTTTGGTTGGTTGTTTGGTTAAGTGTTTGATTGGTTGTTTAGTTGGTTGTTTGGTTGGTTGTTTGGTTGGTTGTTTGGTTAAGTGTTTGATTGGTTGTTTAGTTGGTTGTTTGGTTAAATTGTTTGGTTGGTTGTTTTGTTGGCTGTTTGGTTAATTGTTTGCTAAATTGTTTAGTTGGTTGTTTATTTAATTGTTCGGTTGGTTGTTTTGTCAATTGTTTGGTTGGGTGATTAGTTGGTTGTTTGGTTAATTGTTTGGTTAAGTGTTTGATTGGTTGTTTAGTTGGTTGTTTGGTTGGTTGTTTGGTTATTTGTTTGGTTAATTGTTTGGTTGGTTGTTTTGTTAATTGTTTGGTTTGTTGTTTAGTTGGTTCTTTGGTTGGTTGTTTGGTTAATTGTTTGGTTGGTTGTTTTGTTAATTGTTTGGTTTGTTGTTTAGTTGGTTCTTTGGTTGGTTGTTTGGTTAATTGTTTGGTTGGTTGTTATGTTAATTGTTTGGTTTGTTGTTTAGTTGGTTCTTTGGTTGGTTGTTTGGTTAATTGTTTGGTTGGTTGTTTTGTTAATTGTTTGATTGGTTGTTTAGTTGGTTGTTTGGTTGGTTGTTTGGTTAAGTGTTTGATTGGTTGTTTAGTTGGTTGTTTGGTTGGTTGTTTGGTTGGTTGTTTGGTTAAGTGTTTGATTGGTTGTTTAGTTGGTTGTTTGGTTAAATTGTTTGGTTGGTTGTTTTGTTGGCTGTTTGGTTAATTGTTTGCTAAATTGTTTAGTTGGTTGTTTATTTAATTGTTCGGTTGGTTGTTTTGTCAATTGTTTGGTTGGGTGATTAGTTGGTTGTTTGGTTAATTGTTTGGTTAAGTGTTTGATTGGTTGTTTAGTTGGTTGTTTGGTTGGTTGTTTGGTTATTTGTTTGGTTAATTGTTTGGTTGGTTGTTTTGTTGGCTGTTTGGTTAATTGTTTGCTAAATTGTTTAGTTGGTTGTTTATTTAATTGTTCGGTTGGTTGTTTTGTTAATTGTTTGGTTTGTTGTTTAGTTGGTTCTTTGGTTGGTTGTTTGGTTAATTGTTTGGTTAATTGTTTGGTTAATTGTTTGGTTGGTTGTTTTGTTAATTGTTTGGTTGATTGCTTAGTTGGTTGTTTGGTTGGTTGTTTGGTTGTTTTTTTAGTTGGTTGTTTGGTTAAATTGTTTGGTTGGTTGATTAGTTGGTTGTTTGGTTAATTGTTTGGTTGGTTGATTAGTTGGTTGTTTGGTTAATTGTTTGGTTAAGTGTTTGATTGGTTGTTTAGTTGGTTGTTTGGTTGGTTGTTTGGGTATTTTTTTAGTTGGTTGTTTGGTTAAATTGTTTGGTTGGTTGTTTTGTCAATTGTTTGGTTGATTGATTAGTTGGTTGTTTGGTTGTTTATTTGGTTAATTGTTTGGTTAAGTGTTTGATTGGTTGTCGGGTTGGTTGATGACTTGTTTGTTTGGACGTTGACTCCTCTGAGAGTAAAACAATAAAAGACTCTTTTACACACATTCGGTCGTATTGAGCATATGATGACACACCCCTATTTTTATAGACCAATCGGCGCTCCAGGTCAATATCTCCACGACCGCCTTTTTCTCCTGAACATTTTCTGATGCCCATTTTAGGCTGGGTCAGCCTGGGAATCCAGGACTCTGAAACATAAACCCCACCTGGTAAGGATTTGAACATATTACCACCGAGGAGTGCTGGCCGCATGGCTAGAATGCCAAACTCACCTTCGGGAGACCCGGGTTCGATCCCTCTGTAAGGTGTGGGATTTTTTTCTGTCGGGGGCAAAAAGAAAACTCTAACCTGCACACTTCGCGGCGACTGCACTATCCAGGTGGCGTTAATTCCTCAGGCTCAAAGACCCCTCTGCCATACACCGCAAGGTACTGTATTGGCAGTAAATGACAGTGACAGTTGACGACCGGACCGACAGAGAGATATTACTTAACTTCTCTTCCAGAGAGATATTTCTTAACATTTGTCTCAGAGAGATATTACTAAATGCCTTGAACCTATCGGTTAGTCCCAAGCGATATAGCAACAACTACGAGCGCCGTAGGCTCGGACATAAGGTATCACAGACAAACAGAAACCAATATCATCGTACAAGATATACTTTATTCACAATAAAACAGTGCTTCCACAGCAACACCTCTCACAAGTTTATCCACGGTCATCCAAACACTAACACATTTCCCTTACAGTCGATAAGCCTTCGCACCGCAAATTACATCGACTCCATGAACACTTTATATAAAGCACATTTTAATTAACTCAGATCGCTGCCTCCTAGACTAACGCTGTTTAGCACAATATCATTTACCAACTTCCTAATCGTTAACTAACTATTTAACGATCTATCACTCGCTCTCACAATTATGTTCCTATCACTCGCTAAAGTCTAACTCTTGTCTCTATCCTGGCTAAAGTGTAACTCCTTCTCTGTCACCGGCTAAAGTCTAACTTCTTGAACACTTTCTTCTGTTCTATCTGCTTCACGGGTTAGTTAGTTAGTTAGTTAGTTAGTTAGTTAGTTAGTTAGTTAGTTAGTTAGTTGATTGGGGGTGGGGGCGGGGTAATGGGGTGTCAGGCACTGTTAGTACCTTTGGTAAGGATGGCTGTCACTCCCTCCTTTTTCAAGGGACCATCCCCCACTGGTCCCAGCCTGACACCCAGCTCACGCCTGTGGCTCCTAGTAGCTGTCAGCATACGACAGCGGCCACCCGCCGGTCAACAGCTGTGACAGGCTGGCTAAACCAGGCATGGGTATCCGATTTGGTGTCAAACTGATCGGTGAATTAGGGTATGCCTACCCAGCATGTGAAGACAGGATTCGGCAGACTGCGCGGAAGAAATCATTCCTGATTCAACGGGCAAGACGGCGTCTACCTGCAAAGCGTTGTGGAACGTAATGAGCACGGCAAGGCACGTAGAGCGCCCTGGTCATCCACTGCACCTGTATTCGTCTCCAGTCGTCTAGACTTGTCTTGCCACTGGACTCAGATGGGTTCAAGCGAGAGAGTGAGGTCGACGAACTGCGCAACTCTTCCTCACTTTAATCCAACTCATCGTGTAAGTCATTTTTCTTCCAACGTTATATATCACCTTCAAGCCCTGTGGCGATGGGCGAGCGGCGAAGCGGCAGGCGTGGGTACGCTGGCAGCCGTAGTCGCAGACCTGCACATAGGCTGCTCAGGCCATATGGTCTTCTTCTACTGACGGAGCAGCAGTGGGATTCGGCAGCCCCCTGAGTGACTGAGCAGCCCTCTATAGGAACACACTGCTCACCCCCATAGCATGAGGAAGGGGCTAGAAAAGGTGCCCTAAACATTGTCTGCTCCATCATTACCTAACCAGCTAGCCGCGGTTGGTGGGTACCCTATACTGCTGTCGACATACCTAGGAAATTAAACCACTTCCACACAGTCTGCCTTAGGAAGCTACTGAAGATTAAATGGCAAGACAAGATCCCAGACACTGAAGTCCTAGAAAGAGCATCCATGCCCAGTATCCACACTATACTAATGAAGAATCAGATTCGCTGGGCGGGTCACTTAACTGGCATGCCAGATCTCAGGCTCCCTAAAAGAAAGTTTTACGACGAGCTACGTTGTGGTAAACGCTCCCAAGGCGACCAGAGGAAACGATTTAAAGACACTGAAAATCTCACTGAATGCTTTTGGAATTCACCATGACACCTGGGAGCCTCTAGCCAGAGACCGAAATTCGTGGCGTGCGTCATTACGCAAGGGTGCAGTCACGTGTGAGGCAACCAGGACTGCAAGAGCTGTGAAGAAAAGGCAGGACAGAAAAACCACTGCAGGAAATGCTCCTCCAGAAACGTAAAGCATTCTCCGCCCACATTGTCAAAGAACATTTCGAGCCAAAATAGGCCTTATCAGTCAACTTAAAACTCACGGCTCAATACTTTCAACCCCACTGGATGAAATGAATGGTCATCATCATTCTAGATGGACAAACAACATAGTTAGTTAGTTAGTCAGTCAGTCAGTCAGTCAATCAGTCAGTCAGTCTGTCAGTCAGTCAGTCAGTCAGTCAGTCAGGCAGGCAGTCAGGCAGGCAGGCAGGCAGGCAGTTAGTTAGTCAGTCAGTTAGTCAGTCAGTTAGTTTAATTAGTTAGTTATTTAGTTAGTTAGTTAGCTAGTTAGTTAGTTAGTTAGTTAGTTAGTTAGTTAGTTAGTTAGTTAGTTAGTTAGTTAGTTAGTTAGTTAGTTAGTTAGTTAGTTAGTTAGTTAGTTAGCCTGCCTCGGATCCATCTTCACGACCCAGAGTTGCCCCATAAGCTCCATTCCGGTGCCAGAGAATATCACACAAAATGCCCCTCACTGCCCATGTGAACAGTGGAACAGACAGGAGTCTGGGTTGAAGTCAAGTAAAGGATACTTTTACACGCCTGAACGGGTACTGGGCATATGGTTCTGGGCCCATATTTTTATAGACCAATCTTCACTCAAGTGGTGATGGTGTGATGTGTAGCCGTTCTATATTTTGACATTCTGCCAAAGCATGGGTGTGTGGCCTATTCTTTACCTAATTGTAACCCCGGAGAGATGGCAATATAAATCTATATATATATATAAAAGGCAATCTCCGTCTGTCTTTATGTATGTATGTCTGTATGTATGTCATTTATGCGTTCGCGAACGGTCCATCCGATTGAGATGAAATTTTCTACACGTCTTCCTCTCATTCCCGCGCTGGCAACTGTCATAGTTTTTTTTTAGTGTACCAACAGTTATTTACTTAATATTACTTAATATTAATTTACATTATAATTTATATATAGCGAGGGGACATAACTTTTAATAGCATTGCTATATATGTAAAATTGTTGCATATTTCTCAAATAGGTGGACCTTTTAGCCACAGTTATCTACTGGCATATGCGTTATAATCCTCCTCCCTCCTCCTCCTCCTCATCTCCCCTCATCCTCCTCCTACCCTATTCCTCCTCCCCTCCCCTTCCTCCCTCCTCCTCCTCCTCCCTCCTCTCTCTCCTCTTCCCTCCTCCTCCTCCCCTCCTCCTTCTCTCTCCTCCTCCTCCCTCCTCCTCCTCCCCCTCATTCCTCCTCCCTCTTCCACCCTCTTCTTCCTCCTCCTCCTCCCCCTCATCCCTCCTCCTCCTCTCTCCTCCTCCTCCCTCCTCCTCCCTCTCCCTCCTCTCCTCCTCATCCTCCCTCCCCTCCTCCTCCTTCTCCCTCCGCCTCCTCCCTCCTCCTCCCTCCCCCTTCTCCTCCTCCCTCCTCCTCCCTCCTTCTCCCTCCTCCTCCTTCTCCCTCCTCCTCCTGCTCCCTCCTCCTCCCTCTTCATACTCCCTCCCCCTCCTCCCTCCTCCTCCTCGCTCCTCCTCCCTCTTCCTCCTCCTTCCTCCTCCTCTCCTCCTCCTCCCTCCTCCTCCCTCATCCTCCTCCCTCCTCCTCTCTTCCTCCTCCTCCCTCCTCCTTACTCCTCCTCCTGCCTCCTCCCTCCACTGAATATGAATTAAATGATATGCTCCCCACCAGGGACTGGGCAAAGCCGGGCGGGGCTGTCTTTTTTGGGAACGGGAGCAGGGGCCGAATATGAATTAAATGAGACGCTCCATTTACCCAAGTTAATTGTTGGGGGAAGATGTAAAGATCTTTCAAGTGCTCTTTCTAATAATAGACAGACAGACAGACAGACAGTAGATAGTCGGGAACGGGAACGGGAGCTTATATGACTATTTATATGAATTAAATGAGATGCTCCCCACCAGGGGCTGGGCTCTCCTCCTCCTCCCTCCTCCTCCCTCTTCCTCCCTCCTCCTCCTCTCTCCTCCTCCTCCCTCCTCCTCCTCCCTCTCCCTCCTCCCTCCTCCCCTACTCATCCTCCCTCCCCTCCTCCTCCTTCCTCCTTCTCTCGCCGCCTCCTCCCTCCTCCTCCCTCCCCCTTCTCCTCCTCCCTCCTCCTCCCTCCTTCTCCTCCTCCTCCTTCTCCCTCCTCCTCTTGCTCCCTCCTCCTCCCTCTTCCTCCCTCCTTCCTCCTCCTCCCTCATCCTCCTCCCTCCTCCTCCCTCTTCCTCCTCCTCCCTCCTCCTTACTCCTCCTCCTGCCTCCTCCCTCCTCCTCCTCCCTCCACTGAATATGAATTAAATTATATGCTCCCCACCAGGGACTGGGCAAAGCCGGGTGGGGCTGTCTTTTTTGGGAACGGGAACGGGAGCAGGGGCCGAATATGAATTAAATGAGACGCTCCATTTACCCAAGTTAATTGTTGGGGGAAGATGTAAAGATCTTTCAAGTGCTCTTTCTAATAATAGACAGACAGACAGACAGTAGATAGTCGGGAACGGGAACGGGAGCTTATATGACTACTTATATGAATTAAATGAGATGCTCCCCACCAGGAGCTGGGCGAAGCCGGGCCGGGTCAGACAGACAGACAGACAGACAGACAGACAGACAGACAGACAGACAGACAGACAGACAGATATTCGGGAACGGGAACGGGAGCTTATATGACTACTTATATGAATTAAATTAGATGCTCCCCGCCAGGGACTGGGCGAAACCGGGCCGGGTCAGCTAGTATAATATAAATGTAATATACATTTCTAATATGTTCAACGTAAACTGTAACCTCCCATTGAACTCATTTCTCAGAGAAGTCTAGACCTTGATCCAACTACAAGGACTACAAGGAGGTGTATTTTAATATTAATTTATATCTTCATGTTTTTCTCTAGATCTGTTTGTGTTGTTCCGTCCCTGATGAAGATTTGTATAATCGAAACGTCGTTTGTTGTGTCGTAGTATACTTATTTTATTTTATAATTTTATAATTATATATATTTTAGAGGATTTTCTTTCTGTGATGGAGTTCGTTGTACACATTGTCCTTATTTAGTATGTCTGACCTGTTCGCAGAAGCTACACATACCCAACCGTTTGTGTTTCCTATAACAACTGGTGAGATTAGAGTGTTGTTATGACATCATCAGAAGCCATTAACTGTTTAAGTGCCATGGGACGATTGATCGTTTTAAGCGATTTTCTTTATCTGACAATGGCTTATATACAGTTGTTTTCCCTATTAGTTGAGTTGAGTCAAGACGCAACATTGCATCACTTGGGAAATTCCCATAAATTCCCTCTCTCCACTTTCAAGAACCAGCAAAGAGCCACTATACTAATGTACTATCGCAGTCTATGTGTCCGTCTCACCTTTACTCAGGGGTGCTGTGTGTCGGTCTGAGGCACCGCTCTGTACAGGTCAAGGTGATGTATCTATTATTGTGACCTTTACTCAGGGGTACTGTGTGTCGGTCTGAGGCACCGCTCTGTACAGGTCAAGGTGATGTATCTATTATTGTGACCTTTACTCAGGGGTGCTGTGTGTCGGTCTGAGGCACCGCTCTGTACAGGTCAAGGTGATGTATCTATTATTGTGACCTTTACTCAGGGGTGCTGTGTGTCGGTCTGAGGCACCGCTCTGTACAGGTCAAGGTGATGTATCTATTATTGTGACCTTTACTCAGGGGTGCTGTGTGTCGGTCTGAGGCACCGCTCTGTACAGGTCAAGGTGATGTATCTATTATTGTGACCTTTACTCAGGGGTGCTGTGTGTCGGTCTGAGGCACCGCTCTGTACAGGTCAAGGTGATGTATCTATTATTGTGACCTTTACTCAGGGGTGCTGTGTGTCGGTCTGAGGCACCACTCTGTACAGGTCAAGATGGTGTATCTATTATCCCACACCATTCGTATGATACTAGACCTATGTTTGCATTAACAATTGCCACTCGGCGGGAGATATGATCAGTACCATACCGGCCGCCTTTACTAATTAAGACATTTTTTTGATACCCAGTTTAGATTTCATCGCCCCTGAAGCCCAAGTGAATGTTTAACAATCCGAATGCTGATCGAACCTAAAACCAACAGACCTGCAGGCAAGTGCCAAGTCCCTACAATGTCGCGGTTCCCCTTTAGTATCAAGTTAAAACAAGGAGCCTTGTTACGGGCCTGAAGCCACTTCGGACATACAGTACTAGAGGCATATTTGTATAGACCAATCGGCACTCAGTGGATGAGGGGGTCAGTACCCGCCTGTCGCCTTTACTCCCCAGGACAGTCTCGGTACTCATTTTAAGCTGTGTCGACATGGGTGCCTAGATCAATTTTTAACAATCAGTATCCGCCCTGTCGCGGATTGAACTCCTAACCACCGGATCGGCAGTCGAGTGTCTAGCCACTCTGCTAGTGCAGCTCCCTCCCTTTAGTGTACTTCCCGCTGATTGACAGAGCAGGCTGGCAAATGTGAAGACTGGTGTGCTTCGTGCAGAATGGCTTGCATCGATTCAGAGGTCGCAGGTTGTGATGGTAACTGATTGACAGAGCAGGCTGGCAAATGTGAAGACTGGTGTGCTTCGTGCAGAATGGCTTGCATAGATTCAGAGGTCGCAGGTTGTGATGGTAACTGATTGACAGAGCAGGCTGGCAAATGTGAAGACTGGTGTGCTTCGTGCAGAATGGCTTGCATAGATTCAGAGGTCGCAGGTTGTGATGGTAACTGATTGACAGAGCAGGCTGGCAAATGTGAAGACTGGTGTGCTTCGTGCAGAATGGCTTGCATCGATTCAGAGGTCGCAGGTTGTGATTGTAACTGATTCACAGAGCAGGCTGGCAAAGGTGAAGACGTGGTGTGCATCGTGCAGAATGGCTTGCATAGATTCAGAGGTCGCAAATTGTGAGCATTTGCTAGGTCTTTTCTCCAGGACACTCTGATGTAGTTGGAATTTAACAGGCAGACAGATTGGCTGGTGCCCAATCATTAAGGGGCGATTTGATGCATGATAACGCAGACGTGGTGAAGGTCATTTACTGCCAATATAGTACCTAAAATGGTGTATGGCAGAGGGGTCTTTGAGCCCGAGGAATAAAGGCCGCCTGGCTAGTGCAGTCGCTGCGAACTGTGCAGGTTGGGATTTTCTTTTTGCCCCCGACAGAAAAAAATCCCACACCTTACCGAGGGATCGAACCCGGGCTCCCGAACGAGAGTCCGGCGTTCTAGCCACTCGGCACGTGTGAATAATACAGAAGAACAGATATCATGGTCTGGAGAGAATGCTGCAGCAAAAGGTGGTCAGAGGATCTGGTAGACAGTCGTCACTCAGAGGTAAAGCAAGGCGGATATATAATTATATCGCAACTAGCACTATTAGTATTGGAACTCTTCGCGCGCTGTTTAATATGTGGACTGGGCGCTTATGGTATACCCCAAGTGCAACGATGTAGGTTCTTGACTCAACACTTACCATACTAACCGTTACTCAATTATTTCTTTTAATGACCTCAAAGGGTTCCTCAATGTCTTCATTATTTTGAATGAGATACTAAATGGTTAACTAAATAACAAAGGGTTACTAAATGTTAATGAGTGGATAGACACAAAATTTATAAGCACAACGCAAGAGAACGATGATAAAATATGTTTCTTATCTTTCTAGAAAGAAAAACATGTGCCCCGAGTGAATGATATTGTCTAGTTGGAGCACAGCATGGTAAACCTGGTCTGCTCTATCTAGTTCCGATCACATAGGGACATTGTGACATGTGGCGAAAGAGTTCTGGGCCATGTAACTAGCGACCCTTAAAGTACTCCTCCAACAAAGCCAGCAGTTCATCGTAGTCTAGTAGATCCAAATGATTGACTGCGTTGTAGGCTGTGATGATCTGATTGTAGACATTGCGGACTCCCGGTCGGTTAACTGTAATAATAATAATAATAATAATAATAATAATAATAATAATAATAATAATAATAATAATAATAATAATAATAATAATAATAATAATAATAAGAGCAGTCTGATATAATGTGTTGAATACGTATATACATCATCATATATGGAATCACAGTAAAGTAGCAGGTTTGAAGAACACAGGAAATCAATTGGGGAACCATTTGATGCTCACTAAGACATTGTGGGTGTCTAGCTGGTCATGCGTCGACGTACACGTGTTCCTGCAGCGATGCTCTGTCGTTATTTGGAAGTGGCAGGTTCGAATTCCGGTCGGTAACTATACTCTATAGCTTTCAATATTTATGTTGTCTAGTGCGTCCTCTAAACTCCACTTCCTTCTTCTTACTTCTATGAGCGCCAAACAATTCTATGTGTGTTTATTTATGAACGGGCTTTGAAAAATAATGCTCTGGCCACTGCACTACCGAACACTTTCCCGCCGGTCCCTTGACGCTAGGCTGCAATCTCCCTCAAGGTCGGATTTTTGACGAGAAAACACGGCTCCGGGAAATTCCTATTTTTATTCTTTTCTTTGTCCCTATGCAGTTTCCAGCTTTGGGTCTGTGATGTGATTGATAGCGCCAGCACATTGTGTGGGCCGAGAGCAAGGAGGAATAGGCGGTCAATCTTTCCCTTATTTTGGCCAGCGACTAGCTCCAGTGTCTATCCTGCGTCAAAAAGTGCTCTTGATACAGAGTGTAATTTTAATGGCTGCGCAGTGTTTGAAAATATTGCTGGTCCAAGGTTTTTATTCACCCTCTGTAAAGTTCATGCAACATAATAGGTAAATACAAAACTTGGACCGGCAATATTTTTAAACACTGCACAGTCATTAAAAATACACCCTGTATTACCAGAGGGGTTTGCTGTCTATAAAACAAACACATGGGTATCAGCATGTATTTTGTTGTCTGGAAGGTAAAGCTGATGACCTGGCACCGGCCATATCACAAACCCAATCTGTACGAGCAACAACAACAACAACAGCAACAAAATATGGGCCTATCACGATGTCTAATCTCCTAGACCGACCGAGCCTAAATGTGTAACAGAATACGTCTCGGGATGTAAAGTCGACCGGCGTTATACAAACCATATCAGTCCTCCAGTACCCACTGGTCTTTACAAATATGGAGAAATCACACACGCTCAATACGCGTCTAGACGTGTGAAATGGTCCTATACTTGTAACTGTTACCATTTCCACTATGTTATTGTTGGTGTTACCTCAAGGCGTGTGAAATGGTCCTATACTTGTAACTGTTACCATTTCCACTATGTTATTGTTGGTGTTACCTCAAGGCGTGTGAAATGGTCCTATACTTGTAACTGTTACCATTTCCAATATATTATTGTTGGTGTTACCTCAAGGCGTGTGAAATGGTCCTATACTTGTAACTGTTACCATTTCCAATATGTTATTGGTGGTGTTACCTCAAGGCGTGTGAAAGGGCCTTTACTTGTAACTGTTACATTTTCCAATATGCTATTGCTGGTAGTGGAATGGATTTAATGTGATTCACCACCAGGTAAAAGAGTTGAAGTTACTTGCATATCCTTTACAGGACGTCGCAGTAAACCCAGCATATTATGGATGACTGTGATATCTTGGCAAGTTTACGTTCAGTGGTTTGCCCTTGCTTTCTGAACGACCGGTACTCACACAATTTTATAAAAATCAACGCAAGGGGGTCTGCTGCCAAATCGCCCACAGCGGTGTTTCGAACGCGGTATGTGTGATTGCGTATTGCGACCATCACCCCTTCACCACAGAGCCGGCTCTTTATGGTAAATGTAAAACTTAATCAGATAATGTCTAAACCCTCCAACGGAAACGAAAGAATTAAACGGGCATTATGGTGTCTAAATGCTTCTTGCTAAACGTAAGACTTAAATTAGAAATTGCAGTGCCTATATGCTTCAAGACAAAAGTCAGATTTAACCATACATTAAAAACTGTCATTTACTGCCTGTATATTACCTCCCGGTGTATGGCAGGGTGGTCTTTAGCCTGAGGAATTCAGGCCGCCTGGCTAGTGCAGTCGTCGCGAACTGTGCGGGTTAGGATTGTCTTTTTGCCCCCGAGAGAAAAAAAATCCACACCTTACCGAGGATTCGAACCCGGCTCTCCCGAAGGAGAATCCTTCATTTTTGCAACTCGGCCAGCCGTTCCTCTTAACCATACATTATAGTGTTCAAATGCTCCATTAAAGAAGTAACACTTAACCAGAAAGTACAGTGCCTATATGCGCCTAAGAAAAAGGAATGACTAAACCAGAAATCTTCCTTCCAACCATCCTGAACTGATCAGTTAGTCACATTATGCATAGAACAAAGCATGGAGCTTAAAGTCGAGGCTTTATATTGGATTGCTGGACCACGAGAAGGCCTTTGCCAGCCATGATAGGGAATTCCGGTGGAAATGTCTCAGACGTGTGACAATTCGTAAAGACTTTGTTATAAGAGTCACGAATTCATAAACATTGACGATGATTCACTTACAAATTTAAAGAAAAATTAAAAAGTTACAATAAAGTATTATAATAGAGTTGTAAAAGAAAATATACAGAATAGTATGTGTGTGTGCTCGGGTGCTTGTGTGTGTATGTGTTTGTGACAGAGGTTCAGTTAGAGAAAGAAAGAAGAGAGAGAGAGAGAGAGAGAGAGAGAGAGAGAGAGAGAGAGAGAGAGAGAGAGAGAGAGAGAGAGAGAGAGAGAATTAGATAGATAGTTAGAGAAAGAGGGAATGGGATAGATAGTGAGAGAGCGCCAGATGTAGGAGCTAAGATAGAGCGTTCATAGATTAGCGTGGTCTTTTCTCCCCTACTCACTAAGCTTGATTAGTTGCATATCCTTTACAGGACGTAATAATCAACCCCAGCGTTTTTTACTGTTCATGATTCCTGGGCAAGTTTTACGTTCAGTAGTTTGCCATTGCTTTCCGAACAACTGGAACCCATACCATTGCACTAAAGCAAGGCGGTCTGCTGCCAAGTCGCCCACAGCTGTTTCGAACGCGGTATGCGGGATTACGAACTGCGTCCGTAACCTCTTCGCCGCGGAGCTGACTAAGGCACATAGGGAAGTATACAAAATGTCATCATAAATGTCAGTCTATATTACAGGTCATTAGCATTAGACAAGATGTGAGGGTGCTAAACTGTATAGATGAGATATCAGTGGCAATTATCTACACAAGAGGCTGATAAATAGGTAAAGATTTCAAGCTAAGAGATGACAGCGAGAATAGATTACACTTGCTTACAATAAGCACGAAATTCTAATGTGTTTGAATAAGACATTAGGATCGTCTGAGTACCGTCATGTGTGGGTCAATTCAATTTGTTATCGTGATTTATCAACGACCGATTTTCGACATATATGGTTCAAGGGTTACAGGGAGAGAGGATGAATTGCTTTTTCGCTATGGAAAAAAATCAGGTGTTAGGTAGGCACTGTTAGTTTATTACACTTATTTCTGTTACACATGCAATCAGACGTGACAATAAATAAAATAAATTTAAAAAATAAAAACGAAAACAGTGATGATAAAATTAGCAATTGAATATCTTATAATCGACTGTGTGTTATTAGTAATAATTATGAGAGAAAGACTTGGATTCCACACACACACACACACGCGCGCGCGCGCGTACACACACACACACGCACACACACACACAAAGCGAGAGCGAGGGACAGTATGAACAAAACATACCTTGTCCGAAGATAGAATGTGTCAGGGAGGGCCAATGTCTTGTGTACCCAAGATCTGTGAAGAACAAATTCGACTATTATATCTTACCTTTGGTCAGCGCTCCAGCTTTCCAATATACACAAACCAGAACAATATGAAGGTACATGGAGGATCACTCAATCCGATATATGCACTTGGCATGACACTGCAAATTTTACAAATGGGCGCGTGAAAGGCAAATAAATGCACTTATGCAAGGTGGAGGTCAATAAGGGAATGGATAAGAGCGCTCGTTCTTAAACATCCGGTGTGTTGATGCCGAGGTAGCGGGTTCAACGCCTACACCGGTCAGTTGGACTAAAATGTTGACTTCTCGTTCTTGACTTGATGTCGTAAATACAAGAACCTCAGAACCGCCTGATGGCAGGAGACACAGTTAAACGGGAAAACTGGCGCAAAACAATCAGTCCGATGTGGACTACGCTCGAGTTCTAACCGAAGCTGGGCGGATTCGTCTGATGGCGAGGGACACTGATAATAAAGAAAGCTAATCCACACGCACAAATCAGTCCAGTGCACTAGAATTAGAGAACCCTTGTGTTCGAAATGAGCAAAAGCCAAAAAAAAAAAAAAAAATACATGAAACCTTATGTAAGGTGCAACTTTTGTGATAGTTTATGCTTCTCCTGATCCTCCACCATCTCAGAGCTCAGAACACAAATGACGCTCCCGGAGTCTTCAAGCGATCACCTGGCCTGACCCGGTACCCAATATTTATGTCACGTAGCCATAAATGTCAAGTCCCTTTTAAGGCTGATGAAATCAGATCAGTTTCGTTTGGTTGTACAGAATCACATTCATTGCTCAAGGCTACCCACCAATCCCCTACCACACATTAGACAACGAGAATCTCAGCATTTTGCACGACCACCGTAGCACTGGCTAGGATCCAGCATTAGTGCAGCACAATCATACATACATCGTCCTTCTCAACATTTTCTCCTCCCTTTCTTCTTCTTCTTCTTCTTCTTCTTCTTCTTCTTCTTCTTCTTCTTCTTCTTCTTCTTCTTCTTCTTCTTCTTCTTGTTTTTTCCTTGTTCCCACATTAGAGCAAAGGCACTCGATCTACTCACACCAAGTCGTCCTATATTATTTTGTTTCCTCCATGTCCTCCGCCTCATAGTTCATCTGTCTCTAATGCTTTTCTCCCTGTGATCATAGTGTTCGTAGAATTCCGTTTTTTCTTCCATATGTGCTGTGTTTTCTCGGGACATACATAGTTCTTCAAATTCCGAGTGCCGATTCTGGAAATTTTCCTAGATGGAAGGAGATAGTTGGCCATCCGGACTCATTGCGGCTGTCTCCTGATCACGTCTTCTATGAAAAGAGCCTCTTTTCAATCTTGGTTGGCTGAGTCTTTATTATTTTTTAAATTGCTCAAGATTGCCTGTATTTTACAACCAAAGTTTTCTACGGGAATTGAGTTGAGTTGAGCTACGAACCGACATCACTGCACTCAGGAATTCCCATACGCGCTTCGTTCCCTCGTTCAACAGCCAGCGAAGAGTCACACTACTAATCGTTCTCACCGCTATCTGGTTGAAAGTTTTCCTAGTCTTCCCTCTCAGTTTTGAGATTCTTCCAGAGCACCTGCTGATACCCCGAGTAGCCGGTCAAATCCCGACCTTCCAAAGACGTCACCTACGACATGCAATGCAGGTTACAGTCTTACTATTCCTTGCGTCTATTAAAAGCCCCAGCAACACACGTGGTCCAGCGATGTATCAGTACATAAAAGAAACTCACTGCGCCGTGGAGCCGCCAGACAGCTGGTTGCCAAGGCGACAGCTAAACACAGGTGGATCACGGAAACCATCTTGTTCTGTCAATGAAAACATGCAAGGATTATCCCGTTGTACACACTATTGTTGTACCATACGATGATAGGACTGCATATTCCGCAATATCATTTTCCCACCAAGAAGCAAACTGGTATATGGTTCGTTGCAAATCCTATACAGGACGTCGCAGTCAACCCCAGCATTGTTTGGTTGTTTGTGATTTCTTGCCAAGTTGACGTTCAGTAGTTTACCATTGCTTTCTGAAAGACCGGCACGCATATCATTATATGAAATACTAGCGTTTGGCGGTCTGCTTCCAAATCGCCCGCAGCTGTATTTCGAGCGCGGTATGTGGGATTGCGAATCGTGTTCGTAACGCCTTGGCCACAGAGTCGGTGGGTATATGGTACTCGGCCCTTATTTTAAAATAGTAATGGGCATTCTATAGGGTGTGTTTTTCATGACTGTGGGGTTTTTGAAAACATTGCCGTCCCAAGTTTTGTATTCACCTTTTGTGGAGGTTATGCAACATAAAAGGTAAATACAAAACTTGGAACGGCAATATTTTCAAAAACCCCACAGTCATAAAAAATACACCCTATAAAATGCCCATTACTATTTTAAAATAAGGGCTGAGTACCATAAAAAGTACACAAGAGTACTCAAAAGTAGGTGCTTGATTCAGTGCCAAACGAAAAAGTAGGTTTGAACCAACCATGTGGCACAATAAAATAAACACGTAATATAATATAAATTTCCATTATCTGAGTTGTAAAATTGCAGATAATACCGAGAAAGGAAACAAATAATACGATGAACCAAGTCTGGCGAATTATCGACCTTCTACCCAACTGGGATATGACATTTGGCGATATATTATCCTTCGGCTTTGAGTCAGTTAAATCATTCAATGCATCAAACAAGGCGGCCACTTTAGATATTCAAAACAAAGCCATTAACAAGTGAGCTATTGAACTACGAGATAACTAGATGTCATAGTACAGATTTTCACAATCTGTTTCCCTAGTCCCATCTGCCACTCTTACCTGTTTGAACCGCACGAAGACAGACTGCACCTGTCGAATGCTAGGTCGCAGGCAAGTTTTATGTGCGAATCTCGTTCTTTTCTTTGTTTTGATTTTACTTTTTATGTAAATAAAATTCTATGTTTTGAAAAGTAAGATCGTGAATTTCAAACTGACCCCTGCCCTTTTGACAGCAACAATTAGAGGCACGTGAATCTTATCTGCCACACACTCGGAGCGTGCAACTTAATTCATCTTAACTCGTTGTCTACATAACTTTTTATATCTGTGCAAAATCTACTTCGTATTCTGAAACAAGATATTAGTGTTATTTAGTTTTACGTTGATGTGGTGTGTTACTTCCACAGGAAAAAAACATTACATATTTTCAATGAGATTTTACCGTCAACACCAGTTCTTCGTTCTCCGCTCCTTCTCATCCTCTACCTCTACTACCTCTACTACCTCTACTACTACCACCTCTACTACTACTACTACTACTACTACTGCTACTGCTACTGCTACTGCTACTGCTACTGCTACTACTACTACTACTACTACTATATAATTATTATATAATAAAATAATATATAAAATATTATATATATATATATATGTGTGTCAGGTCTTAGTCAGATATGACTGAGCTACCGTATAACAGTAGACGGTACTACCTGCTTTCTGTTAGCGCCGAACGTTGGGCGGCGCTTACCAAACCCGACACCCCACATTGTGCCAACGGCTTCGGGCGGAAGAGCGCAATTGGGAGGGTACAAGCCTTACGCTGGTACGAGGAAATGCAAGCTAAAGACAAAATGTCATGGCAGGGCAGACCAGGCCCTAAGCCTTGGTTGGCGGCTGGTCTAGGATCGAAGCTCCGACAGGCGGACAGTTAGAGCATTGCTTTGCTGATCCGGCAGCTTCTGCAGCTTGTCTTGTTCCAGATGTAGGGGTGTTACCTTTTCTCTGGAGTGAACTAGGCAGACCGAGAGAGGGATCATGCTGCATGGGCAACACATGATCTCTATATTTTAGCCCAGGCTTTGTGCTATGGAGGGACATCTTAGGAGGATGGATGATGGTAGAATACCAAAGGACATCTTTTTTGATGAATTACAGATGGGTAAGAGATCTCAGGGTCGGCCTCTACTACGATACAAAGATATGTGTAAGCGGGACATGATTGATACAGGCATTGATAATGCACATTGAGAGCACGTCGCCGCTGAACGTGTTGCATGGAGGGCAAACATCAGAAATGGAATAAAGACACAGGAGAAAATTATTGCAGATAAGTCACACACCGAGCGTTTGAGACGTAAGATGGTGCATGATGGTGGAAATGACCACGTGTTCACATGCACCCACCGTGAACGGACATTTACAGCGCAAATTGGCCTTATCAGTCACTTTCGCTACCACCATAGGTAAAAGTTATTATGCCTTTTTAAAGCACAAACTATCGTTTGTCAAGACGGCAAGATGCCAATGAAAATGAATATATATATATATATATATATATATATATATATATATATATATATATATATATATATATATATATATATATATATATATATATATATATATCATAACTTGGGGTCAAGATTGATCAGGAAGACTGTGGCACAAGCAGGAAAGTTAGTGACACATGACGGAGTAATACTTTGCGCAACCAACTGGCCATTGAATCTAGGTACTCTTCAACATCTTCGAAAGGTCTGATACTCATAAGGATCTGTGGACTCCTGCGCTGTACTGGTCTGAGAAATAATATTGCTTCTGCTAAAACTTCACTCGCCCCACTGTCTTGACAAGCACACTAATCGTTATGTCATTGTGCCTCTGAAGAGTTTATAAATAATAAATGTTCAGATCCAATGTTCTAGTAAACATAAAGCACTTTTTTAACAAACGTCTTTTCAAATTTCACTGCAATGAGAGTTAAATCTATATAAACAACCGTGCGTACGCCATTGTTTTAGGGTTGTCTACTAGCTGATAGATAAGAAACGATGATAAACATTCCCACACCACGTGCAGATGCGCGCGCGCACACATACACCACCAGGAACAGATGCCAGCACACACACACACACACACACACACACACACTGACACACTGAGCTTGAATGTTAGACGTCACCAATATCCCACATGTCACAACAAACATATGCGTGAACTTTGACACACTTGTCCACGTGGTACCGTCCCATGTGGACAATGTAATTTATCTGAGTTGGTTTACAATATGGAAGCACTATACTCGAGTTTCGCCCTCATTTGAGCTCGTCAGTAGTGCACACACTGGACACACCAAATTATCACAACAGAACATCACAACGCTACCCATCGTAGGCTATGCTCAAGATTGCCCAATCGCCGCGACCGACGTCCGTCAATCGATGGGACCCGAACGATCAGGACTTCTCACTGGCAAGGAAAACCAGGCCTCCTAAATCCAGTGAGCAATAATCAATTGATTATGTGGTTGTTTCGGGATTTGAAATTTAAATATTGAGCACAACCCACTACTGGCAACGCCGATCGCATTCCGGTATGAACCTAAGGCCTATCCACGTCAATATGGAAGCACTATACTCGAAGGGAAAGAAGCACTAGATATATGTTGAATTAACAATCTACCTACCAATTACATACTTACCTACCTACTTATATTCCTATTTTTTCGCATATTCTTTACAGGACATTGCAGTCAACACCATCATTTTTCAGCTGCTGTTGATGTCTTGGCAAGCTTTACGTTCATAAGTTTGCCATTGCCTGTCTCCCTAGCCTAGTATTAAACGACTCTCTCCGCAATCCCGTTTATCCACGTAGGGTAACGCAGCACGCGAGAATTGGTAGCGGTTCTCGCCATGTTGATGACTTAGGGATAAGTGAGCCGGCCGCTCAGAAAGCAATGTCAAACTACTGAGCGTAATCTTGCCAAGAAATCAACAACAACGGTAAACAGTAAAATGCTGGTGTTGACAGCGATGTCCTGTAAAGGATATGCGAAAAAAAAAAGTTTGCCTTTTCTTTCTGAACGACCGGCTCACATACCTCCGTAAGTAACCAGGGCGACGCAATCCGATGCCGAATCTCGCGCAGGCAGCTGTTTCGTACGTGAGTATACGGGATTACGAACAACGTCCTTAACTCCTACGCTAGGGAGCCCGGCTATTCCTATATACAATGGTTAAAAAGAGGGTAAGTTAAGAAACTGCGTAAAACAACAAACCAATTCCAATTTTCAACAAAAAAAAAAAAAAAAAAAAAAAAAAAAAAAAATTCGGTCTCGTTAAACCTACCTCCTCAGCTTTGGTTATTGTTGAGATCCGTGGTTTTTGTGGGTATTTTTACCCTGTTTCTTGTCTCTGTGGCTAAGGGCTTGCGACCGCGGTTTGTGAGCCCGTATACCGGGGTTCGAAACACAGCGGGGCTGGGTTTTTTTTCGAAAAGGTATAGGAGCCGGTCGTTCAGAAAGCATTGGCAAACTACTGAACGTAAAATTTGCCCAGGAATCACGAACAGCGAAAATGCTGGGGTTGACTGCTACGTCCTGTGAAGGACATGCAACTTAATTTTTTTTCTTGTCTTGTGCGCTCTTACAAGTAAGTCCTATCTCGGACTTAACAACAAACACAAACACGCGAGCATACATATCTCACAGCTGTTAAGGTATGATACATGTTTGTTCTTCTTGTTTCTAAGCATGATGCTAACAACTCTTTTGGTTTAATTTTATTATGGTATCCGATAAGCGTAGGCGGTCATTTTTCGCCATCTCACACGATCACCAGAGTCGTGGATCAGCTCCGTGTTCTTGTCTCGACCATACCACGTGGCCAAGGCATCCACGTATTTACTTCTCTGCCTTCCCTTGTTCTTTTCCCTTCGATCTTGTCTGTTGTCACCAAGTTCTTCAATTTATTTCTTTTCATAACTTGTCTACAATTGTGGCTGTCTACGTCTAATTATTTTAACAAGTTTACTAGTTTTATTTGTTTCTTGTAGGACTTGAATATCTTACCTATTTGTAATACCCACTTACTTGTCCATTTGTCTGTCTATTGCTCCGAATGGTCGTCCATGCATCCGTCCATCTGTCTGTCTATGTATTAACAACTATTATGCACGCACGCACGCCCGCACACACACACATACATAGAGATGGAGAGAGATCGAGAGAGAGAGAGATCGAGAGAGAGAGAGATCGAGAGAGAGAGAGAGAGAGAGATCGAGAGAGAGAGAGAGGGGGGGAGGGAGAAAGTCGTTAAGTAATAGACATTTTATCAGTGCATTGGGACGCAGAGGTGTTTCCAAGGCACCAGGGCCGGGTTATATACTGGCCAAGACCTATTGACGCGTCCTCGTCGAGCGTTCTGGGCAACAGGTCCCTTCGGGGTCCTGGCTAAAGTCAGTAGGATCGCCGATTCCTCCGAAGTCGGAGAGTGTCTGCCTGTACGGCGAGGAACCACCAGTCTGCACACCAATAAGCCAGACATGGGACAACGGATACTCACGCAAAACTCAGGTCCTGTATGACATCACACTGATGTTGGACAACAGGATGCCTTCATCCGACATACAGGACTTCACGTTGGAGCTCAAGCCAACGAACACAAGCAAGCAAGCATCAGTGCATAGAAGAATATAAACTACGAAAAATCTTATTTCACGACACAAAATGGTTCTTAAGCAATCAATCAATCAATCATGTGCCATACCGAAAAGCGTGGGCGGTCATGACTCGCCATTTCACTCGATCACCAGTGACGTGGATCAGCTCAGTGTTCCTGTCTCGTCCATGCCATGTGGCCAAGCCATCCAGGTATTTTCCTCTCGGTCTTCCTCTTGGTCTGTTCCCTTCGATCTTGCCAGTTGTCACTAAGTTCTCCAATCCATTTCTTCTCATAACATGTCCAAAAAATTTTGACTGTCTACGTCTAATTTCTCTAATCAGTTTACGATGTTCATTTGTCTTAAGCAATAGAAGTGAGGATTTAGCAGCTTCTGCATGCGCAATAACAATTACAAAATGGCTGTCCCATTATCGATCTTTACCGTGGAGGAACTGCGAGGCGTTATTTTGTGTGTATGATCAAAGGGTGCGACACATTGTGAAATCGACAGAATAATGATGTTGAGGTATGGAAACATTTGTCTGTGTCGGTGTAGAGTGTATGAATGGGTAAAAAGATTTTAAAATGGAAGAGCAATTGCTGAATCGCTTAGGTGAAGACCTGCAAGTATGACAGCTAAGACAGTGAAACTGTGGATCGACCAGCTAGTCCATGATAACAGGCGACTCACTACTGATGAAACAGCCGCCCGTGATGACCTCCGTTATAGGAAAGTGTGGCAGATGGATCCCAAGACAGCTTTCCGATTATCACAAAAGTGAAAGGCAGACGATTTGTCAGAAGCAACAGGAAACGAGTCCTGGGTGTATCATTATAAATCAAAGAGTAACATGCAGTCGATGCATTGAAATCACCAGTTGTCTCCGGTTAAACAAAAATTAAAGATGCAGAAGTCAGCTGGAAAAGTCATGATGACCATCGGTTTGGATATAAAATGACCTATATTGGTGCATTTCCAGGAAGAAAGGGGTGAAACTGGTTAGTGCTCAATAGGGTGACATGCTTGTGAACAATCTGTAGCCGGCGATACGATTGAGACACCAGGGACGTCTCTCAAAAGGAGTACTGTTGCTGCACGATAACGCCAGTCCTCATACGGATGCGCATGCAATGGATACACTACGTGCTCTGAGATTTTCTATCTTGAAACATCCAGAATACACGCCAGAATTTGCGTCTTCATACTTTTTTGTGTTTTGACCCTTGAAAGACAATTTACCGGGTCGGAGGTTTTCATACAACAATGAGGTCATGAAGGTGGTGCAAAACTGGTTTAAGGCCTCGTCCAAAAACCTTTTGCTAGAAGGCATCAACAAGCTTGTGGACAGGTGGACCTAGTGCGTTACCCAGTGTGTATATTGTCATTTCAAAACTACCTACACTCCTATTATTATTATTTCTATTCATGCCCATTATCTCCGCCAATTTCGCTTTCAAACTTCATGGCACTTGAACCCTTTTTCTGACTGCCATTGACTGGTCGATACTTTGAATGTATTTCCTGTTATGGCATAGCACAAGAGACAGTCTTTTTATTTCATAAACACCAACTGCATTGTTAGATCATCTCATGTCAGGAGTTCCACTTCGTTTGCTTTTTCTCATGTTCTAGAGTTTTCCACTCGCTTTGTGGTTGTCTAGAATTTTCTGTTTTTCTGTTTTCATGTCGCACTCTTCTTGATTATTCTCGTCTTTTTTCCCCCCAAAAGTTATTACTACCCTTTCTTCATTCCTTCTATCTTTTCTTTGCTTCTACAATGCCTGTTTTACATCTGCATCTGCCACACACAAAATAAGTCTGAAATAAGAGAATAGAAACAGTAAAAGCAATAACACAAGAATGTACTCATGGAAACGTGTTGTTTGAGGGGAGTGGGGGAAAGCGTACAAGAAGTTGGCAACATTACGTGTAGGCAGACATCATCAAAGGATGCATTCGTAGAAGTGGACAACACTATGAATAGGTAGACACCATCACAGAATGCACTTCACGCGGCCGAACCTGAGTGAGTCATTCCAAATGATACTGACAGACAACCAGCACCCAATTCCTGCACCCACCACTTGAAGAGCTCATGTGCAGGCATGAAATGCATGTTGTTTACCTAGCAGGCTGGTAACTAATTCATGACCAGCCTACAATCACAATCCATTCAGTCATACTACTTCTTCATTTCTCTGTCGACATAGTGTGTCACACTTGCCAAGGTCCATGTGTCTGACTCCAGCATGCATATGTGGAGGCTTACTTCCTCTAAATAGATTTTACCCAAGGCAACAAGCTCTATCTAAATACAGCCCGGTCTTCTTTCCTAACAGCTTATCCAGGGCTGTGGCTTTATGGGCTACTCTTTGTAATTTCCAACTGCTGTAGAGTTTTTACAACTTGCACACGGATCCCCTATCTTCTTATTTGAGCAGGCTATGTATCCAACCTCACAACCCAAGAGATCAAGGGGGCGTATAATATCACTATATACCAATAATTATTGGATAAATTCCCAGCTCCCATGCTGGAACAGAACTTGCTACCTTCTGAGGCGGGCACCTTAACCTCTTAGCCATGCCTCCCCTCTTGCAGTGAAAAAAACTAAACTGGAATCCACTTACTTACACAACAACAACAATAAGAAGAACTCCAAAAAAGGAGGAGGCACATACTAGGAGAACACCAGCTAAGTGTCAATAGCTCTGACATGTGGTAAAACCAAAGTTAACAGTGATGGGGGAAACCAAAGTTAACAGTGATAACAATACACAAGCAGTTATGCATGAAGATACTGCAAACAATAACAGATAAGTACATAATCATTTATTGACTCTGGCATGTGCAATCGGTGGCTGCCAGCTGAAGCAGATAATTGCAAACATAACATTAGATCATTTTGACCATGCAAAATGACATTTAAGCCTTTCTACTACAGTGGGTCACACACATGTCAAGTAAGCTGATAACATGAAGTCATGAAATCATTTAGTTACAAGATATACATGTAACAGCAACAACACAAATTATATATAGAAAGAGAGAGAGAGCACGAGAGAAAGAGACAGACAGATATGAGACAGTGAGAGTGTGTGTGTGTGTCAGAGAGAGACAGAGCGACAGAGACAGAGCGACAGAGACAGACAGAGAACGAACGAATGAACGAACAAACGAAAATCTTTATTTTCAAAGGGTTAAGAATTGGGCACGCAGGCCCGTCTGACATTCTGCCCTTCTTCTCTATTTCCTCTCATACATTCTTTCATTCAACAACTCTTATGAAGCAAATGAGACAGAGAGGCAGACAGAGAGAGATAGAGACAAACAGACAGAGAGACAGATAGTTAGACGTGAGAGAGAGAGAGAGTGAGTGTGTCAGAGAGAGACAGGGACAGATAGAGAGGGAGACAGACAAACATGCAGAGACACAAACAGAGAGATATGAGAGAGAGAGAGAGAAAGAGTGTGTGTATGTGTGTCAGAGAGAGAGGCAGAGACAAACAGACAGAGAAAGACAGACAGACAGTCAGACAGGCAGGCAGGCAGGCAGACAGACAGGCAGACAGAGAAAGAGGGTACATAACATGGCACCATCCTACAAACAGAATTGGGGTGATGCCGATATGAATATCACTACCGTTTGAAAGACATTAACAACCACACAAAATCATTTATCTGAAATAACACATCATTCTAAATACACCAATTACAACAAAGCTGGGAAAGGATCTTTTTTATAAACACATAAACCTAGATACATGACAACCACTAAAAAAAAAGTTAAAGACACATCCATCAAACAAAAGAGAGATACTATTGACATCTACTGAGATAATTAATGATAGTTCATTCCAGCAAACAAACTTTACAATGGAGAGGGAAAATAAATGATAGTTCAAGTGAAGAAAAACATAACAATACTGTAAACAACTACTCCATAAATTAGAGTTAGCTGCATATCCGATGCAGGACTTTGCAGTCAGCCTCAGCAATTTTTGGCTGTTTATGATTTCTTGGCAAGATTACATTCAGTACTTTACCATTGCTTTCTGAAAGACCAGCACTCATACCATTGTATGAAAACCATAAATTAATGAAGCAAAAGAAAAGAGATACTACTGACAACCATTTAAAATATTAATAAGAGTTCAGTAACAAACCAAAAAAAAAAAAAAGAGATGTTGACAATCACTGGACAAAATAAATTTATGACAAATATGTATATTTGTAAATAAATCTGTGATTAAAAAAATGCCTATACCAAAATTGATTATTCAGCTTTCAAAGACACAATTACAAAAATGAAAATATTGTGAAAAACTGTCATCAGGAACTAAAGAAAGACGCAAATATAAACAGCAGTAAACAAAATGTGTATAAATGTACCAATACAAAGATGCAAAGTAAACATTAAGATGAAAAAAAAATAAAGATACAAAACAACATTAAATAGGGTCTTTTAGTCTGCCTCAAGGAAAGACATCATATAAGCAAGTAAACAAAAAGGTTATTTGCATATCCTTTACAGGACATAGCAGTCAACCCCAGAATTTTTGGCTGTTCGTGATTTCTGGGCAAGTTTACTTTCAGTAGTTTGCCATTGTTTTTTGAATGACAGGCACTCATACCATTTTCATTTTAAAAAAACACAAGGCAGTCTGCTGCCAAATCACCCACAGCTGTGTTTTGAATGTGGTATGCAGGATTACGAACTGCATCCTTAACATCTTTGCCACGGAGCCAGCACAAGCAAGTAAAGGATCCTTGTACACAGCTTGTGGCATTCTGGGTATATGGTGGGGCTAGCTTCATATTTGTATAGACCAAATGGCACTCAATGAGTGACGAGGTCACAATCAAGGCAGTCAATTTTACTTCCCTGGACACTTCCTGGTTCCCAATATAGGCTGTGTCGACCAAGGAACTGAGGTCAGTTTTGTTTTAATGTGTCTTTATGGGGATTTGAACACATGACCTCCAGGAAAGCATGCTAGCCACTAGGCACTCTGGTCTGAGTATAGTGTTGCTTTATACCCCTGTTGTCACTGTCTAAATGTTGTAGTGTTCTCCTTGTTGATAATCAGAATGAGAGTTAGTTTGTAATAACATACATAAATACACCTAGGACTGGATTATTGGTTGGTTGGATGGTTGGCTGTTTGATTAGATTTATGATTGGATGGTTGGTTGTTTGGTTGGATGGATTGTTGGTTGTTTGCTTGGATGGACAGTTGGTTGTTTGGTTGGATGGATGATTGTTTGGTTGGATGGATGGTTGATTGTTTGGATGGTTGGTTGTTTGGTTGGATGGATTGTTGGTTGGATGGATGATTGTTTGTTTGTTTGAATGGTTGATTTGATTGGATGGATGGATGGATAGTTGGTTGTTTGGTTGGATAGTTGGAAGGATGGTTAATTGTTTGGTTGGATTGATGGTTGAACAGATGGTTGGATGGGTGGTTGGTTGCTTGGTTGGATGGATGGTTGGTTGGATGATTGGTTGTGTGATTGGTTGTTTGGTTGGATGAATGGTTGGATGGATATTTGATAGGATAGATGGATGGTTGGAAGGTTGGATGAATGATTGATTGTTTGGCTGGATGGATGGTTGGTTGGATAGGATGGTTGCATGGATAAATGTTGTCTGGATGGATGGTTGGATGTTTAGTTAGATGGATGATTGGTTGTTTAGTTGGATGGATGATTGGTTGTTTGGTTGGATGGATGGTTGGTTGTTTGGTTAGAAGGTTGGGTGGATGGTTGGTTGGAAGGTTGAATGGATGATTGGTTGGTTGGATGGATGAATGTTGTATGGATGGATGGTTGGTTGTTTGGTTGGATGGATGGTTGGTTGTTAAGTTGGACAGATGGTTGAAAGGAAGGTTGGATGGATGGTTGGTTGGCTAGATGATTATGATTCTTCTGGAAGAGTTTTAACAATTACATGCAATGTAACGAGGTTCATAGCACCTAAGTCTTGCAAAAAGGCTTGCATCTGTTGGAGTGTGGCTGGTGTCAAGGATGGCATAGCACACATAGTTGTCATGCATTTGTTGCTTTACATTTACAGCTTTACATGTTCCAATGGTTGCTTTCCATTCACAAATAACTGTAAATAGCTTTACATGCTGCATTGGTTACTTTACATTCTCAAGCAACTGTAAATAGCTTTACATGTTTCAGTGGCTGTTTTAAATTCACAAACATTTGTAAACATAAATAGACAGCCAAACTGGCATAATGGTTAAACCACATGCTTGGCCACACTGTGGTCAGGGTGTAATCTCCAGCATAGGCAAAAGTATTGTGTCTAACTGGCACAACTCTGGGGCTGAACCATTATCATCATCATCATGTAACAGGTTCTTTGAAGATTATCACTTCCAGATTCATAAAATTTGATGAATGGTAACTTTCAGTGAGTTATCTGTGTAGAAAAGGCAACAAGAAAAAGAGCTCTTCACCCCACCTTTCACATGCCTTTGATTATACCCATAGGATTTCCTGTACCTTTTTAAACATAAATAAATTGAAACAAATATTTCATAACATCAAATTATATATCAACAACTGCCCATTGGCTATTTACATACATTTTAAAATGCTGTTGAATTGACTACATTTCAAAATAACTGTTACACTGACTACTTTTTAAAAAAACTGTAGTTTTCTTCGTAAATATAAAAATATGTACTTTATTATCAATCAGGTGATAGTTCAGAAATATTATCAGTCATGTATTTCATTTAGACCTGGATGATTAAATAAACTAACATATCTTTAAACATTCATAAATTTTACTTGTAAATCAGATGATAAATAAAATTATTTGTTGTCATTCATGCTTTTAATTTTCATCCACACAATAAATGAAAGACATTTGCTATCAACCATGTCATGATTGTATTTTACTGCAAAGTGAATGATCAATCACAAACTGTTGTTATCAGTCATATAATCTTACTTTAGAGTTGTCAACACATTTTTAAAAACATTATCAGTCATGTATTTTACTTTAAAGTTGTTAATTATTCAAAACAAATGTTATCAGTCCTGGACTTTAAAGCAGACAATGAATGAAACTAAATGTTATCAGTTAAGTATCTTATTTTAAAGTTGTCAATGAATCAAAACCAAAGTTTGAACAGTGATCTAGGAAACCTGTAACATAGACAATGAATCAAAACCGATGTTTGATCAGTCATCTAGAAATCTTGTAATTTAGACGATGAATGAAAAACAAAATTGTATCAGTCATCTAGAATACTTGTAATTTAGACAATGAATCAAAACCAAAGTTTGAACAGTCATCTAGGAAACCTGTAACATAGACAATGAATCAAAACCGATGTTTGATCAGTCATCTAAAAATCTTGTAATTTAGACGATGAATGAAAAACAAAATTGTATCAGTCATCTAGAATACTTGTAATTTAGATAATGAATCAAAACCAAAGTTTGAACAGTCATCTAGGAAACCTGTGATGTAGATGACTTTCTACTCTGGTTCACATTGTTCCACAAATGGTTAATGTAGGAGGTCAGGAGCTCATCCATTTTGTAGCCCTAGAAGGTATCAAGAAAATGTATCAGTGTCAATCATTCACATCAATTTGGAACAGATTTCTGCATTACATGACATCATACTTTCACCTTTCTTTAAAAGTAAAAATACTTTCACTTTGCTAAGGTGAATTCTTTGTGACAAAATGATCAAGTATCATTCACATCAATTAAGAACAGATTTTTGCATGGTATGATATTATATACTATCACTTTGTTGAGGTGGGGTCTTTGTGGCAAAGTGATAAAGTATAATTCACCTCAATTTGGCAAAGTTTTCTGCATGACATGACATCTATACTTTCACTTTGTTGAGGTGGGGTCTTCATGGGGAAGTGTTCAAGCCAATATGTCTCATCCTCTAGAAGTTGTGGGTTCATTTTCAGACTGCATGTGCACTTTTCCCAGATACCTAGCGGTCAGTGCTAGAACGAAGAGTTCATGTCTTGTGTGACGCTCTTGGCAGGCAGCTTGCCACTGTGCAGAGAGGAAAGCTAGACAGAGGTATGACCCAGTGCAATTAAATCAATCCTCTTTAACTTGGCTGTGTGGAGGGGTTACACACCATGGGCATGGGTCTGCTCCTGTGAAAGGCAGGAGTTTGTGTCACTCACTGCGAGGCAAAAATTACTCCTTAACTGCACACTGCAAAGTTACTGCTTTGGCAAATGGCCTTATTCCTCAGTCAAGAAATTCCTCCCAGCAGACACTAGGACTTGAGCAAAAGCCAGAATGATAACCTAATTTACCCTTTTTTATCTTATGTGGAATTTTCTAATTATTGAATGTATGTTTGTTTCCCTTCCTTCTTAGTAAACTGCCTGACACACAAGGTGGCATGCTGTTTTGCTCATGATGCTTTATTATATTGCTACAATTTGAAGAACCCTGGATCATTTACCTAGGTATACAAATGTGCTTAAGCTAGCTCACTGACTCAATTACTTGCACTACTATTTAAAGAGTTCAGTTTCTTTTTGGACAACCTTAGTACTTCACAGAAGCCGTGGTAGCATAGTGGCTAGATACTGGCCTGCAGACCCCGCGGTCATGGGTTTGATCTGTATCAGTGTGTATTTTTTATTGGGTATCAGGAAATGTCTTGGGAAGTAAAGATGGTCGACATGCTACTGACCATCACCCACTGAGAGCTGACTAGTCAATAAAACTATGTTTCTAGCACCACATGCCCAATGTACCTTAAGGCGTGTTAGAGGGACCTGTTTCTTTACTTTCTTCCTAGTGCATCTCCCCACACAAGTAAGACAGATTGAAACTGAGGCTCACTTCCTAGTACATCTCCCCACACAAGTAGGACAGACTGAAACTGAGGCTCACTTCCTAGTACATCTCCCCACACAAGTAAGACAGACTGAAACTGAGGCTCACTTCCTAGTGCATCTCCCCACACAAGTAAGACAGACTGAAACTGAGGCTTACTTCCTAGTGCATCTCCCCACACAAGTAAGACAGACTGAAACTGAGGCTCACTTCCTAGTGCATCTCCCCACACAAGTAAGACAGACTGAAACTGAGGCTTACTTCCTAGTGCATCTCCCCAACAAGTAAGACAGACTGAAACTGAGGCTCACTTCCTAGTGCATCTCCCCACACAAGTAAGAAAGACCAAAACTGAGGCTCACTTCCTAGTGCACCTCCCCACACAACTAAGACAGACTGAAACTGAGGCTCATTTCCTAGTGTATCTCTCCACACAAGTAAGATAGACTGAAACTGAGGCTGACTTCCTGGTACATCATTCCACACAAGTAAGACAGACTGAAACTGAAGCTGACTAAATGCTTCAAGTATTTGATACTGCTACATGGACGACTAACATAGACCTTGACTAAATGCTTCAAGTATTTGACACTGCTATATGGAGAGCTAACATAGAACTTGACTAAATGCTTCAAGTATTCGGTACTGCTATATGGAGAGCTAACATAGACCTTGACTAAATGCTTCAAGTATTCGATTCTGCTATATGGAGAGCTAACATAGACCTTGACTAAATGCTTCAAGTATTTGATACTGCTATATGGAGAGCTAACATAGACCTTGACTAAATGCTTCAAGTATTCGATACTTCTATATGGAGAGCTAACATAGACCTTGACTAAATGCTTCAAGTATTTGACACTGCTACATGGAGAGCTAACATAGACCTTGACTAAATGCTTCAAGTATTCAGTACTGTTATATGGAGAGCTAACATAGACCTTGACTAAATGCTTCAAGTATTCGATACTGCTATATGGAGAGCTAACATAGACCTTGACTAAATGCTTCAAGTATTTGATACTGCTATATGGAGAGCTAACATTGAACTTGACTAAATGCTTCAAGTATTCGATACTGCTATATGGAGAGCTAACATAGACCTTGACTAAATGCTTCAAGTATTTGACACTGCTACATGGAGAGCTAACATAGACCTTGACTAAATGCTTCAAGTATTCAGTACTGTTATATGGAGAGCTAACATAGACCTTGACTAAATGCTTCAAGTATTCGATACTGCTATATGGAGAGCTAACATAGACCTTGACTAAATGCTTCAAGTATTTGATACTGCTATATGGAGAGCTAACATTGAACTTGACTAAATGCTTCAAGTATTCGATACTTCTATATGGAAAGCTAACATAGACCTTGACTAAATGCTTCGAGCATTGACTAAGTGCTTCAAGTATTCGGTACTGCTATATGGAGAGCTAACATAGACCTTGACTAAATGCTTCAAGTATTCGATACTTCTATATGGAGAGCTAACATAGACCTTGACTAAATGCTTCGAGCATTGACTAAGTGCTTCAAGTATTCGGTACTGCTATATGGAGAGCTAACATAGACCTTGACTAAATATTTCGAGCATTGACTAAGTGCTTCAAGTATTCGGTACTGCTATATGGAGAGCTAACATAGACCTTGACTAAATGCTTCGAGCATTGACTAAGTGCTTCAAGTATTCGGTACTGCTATATGGAGAGCTAACATAGACCTTGACTAAATGCTTCGAGCATTGACTAAGTGCTTCAAGTATTCGGTACTGCTATATGGAGAGCTAACATAGACCTTGACTAAATGCTTCAAGTATTTGACAATGCTATATGGAGAGCTAACATAGACCTTGACTAAATGCTTCAAGTATTCGATACTTCTATATGGAGAGCTAACATAGACCTTGACTAAATGCTTCGAGCATTGACTAAGTGCTTCAAGTATTCGGTACTGCTATATGGAGAGCTAACATAGACCTTGACTAAATGCTTCGAGCATTGACTAAGTGCTTCAAGTATTCGGTACTGCTATATGGAGAGCTAACATAGACCTTGACTAAGTGCTTCAAGTATTCGGTACTGCTATATGGAGAGCTAACATAGACCTTGACTAAATGCTTCAAGTATTCGATACTTCTATATGGAGAGCTAACATAGACCTTGACTAAATGCTTCAAGTATTCAATACTTCTATATGGAGAGCTAACATAGACCTTGACTAAATGCTTCAAGTATTTGATACTGCTATATGGAGAGCTAACATAGACCTTGACTAAATGCTTCAAGTATTTGACAATGCTATATGGAGAGCTAACATAGACCTTGACTAAATGCTTCAAGTATTTGACAATGCTATATGGAGAGCTAACATAGACCTTGACTAAATGCTTCAAGTATTTGACAATGCTATATGGAGAGCTAACATAGAACTTGACCAAATGTTTCGAGTATTCGACACTGCTATATGGAGAGCTAACATAGATCTTGACTAAATGCTTCAAGTATTCGATACCTCTATATGGAAAGCTAACATAGATCTTGACTAAATGCTTCAAGTATTTGACACTGCTATATGGAAAGCTAACATAGACTTTGACTAAAAAGATGTGTGCGCTATAGCATGATTAACCCTAGCATTCTCATTTATCAGTTAAACTGCACTTCATTCTTCCCATAAACCACAATCTACACTGCCTCAAGAGGGATACAGATTTAATGATAGTTTGTCTTGCTCTTTTTATTGTCCCTCCATGAAACCTTCTTTACACATGACCAGAATCCATCAACTTCCAGGGACCAGAATGGGGACAACTTACCATGGAAGTCTCGCACAGAAGCCTTCTATCCCTGTTACTTCGACCATCTCTGACCAGATTACCAAAGGTTATATGGAAGTATGTATTGCCGCTGTTCCAGTTGGAGATTTGTGTGAACGGGTATGTGGTTAAAATCTCCTGGAATCAAAAACACAAATGCAACAATTTAATCACAAATAATCTGGGGGAATCTTACGGGGGTGTTTTCATGTAATGGTTAGGATGTTATGCTCAAATGGGAGATGAAAGGTAGAAGAAAGCAAACAAAACACTGTAGTCACATTTCATGTGAGAGAACAAGTATGTGGCTTTGACATCCTGGAATTATGTTACATGGAAAATGAGACATGTTACATGTAGTCACATTTCATGTGAGAGAACAAGTATGTGACTTTGACATCCTGGAATTACGTTACATGGAAAATGAGACATGTTACATGTAGTCACATTTCATGTGAGAGAACAAGTATGTGGCTTTGACATCCTGGAATTATGTTACATGGGCAATGAAACACACTATCATAGCCATATATAATTTGGCTGACTGACTGACTCCCTCTCTCTTTCTCTCACTCATTCTCTTTTTTTGGTTCTCTCATCCTCTCTCTTGCTTTCTCTTACATTTACTCACTCTATCTTTCACTTAATCTCTCTCTCACTCTCTCTTTCACTCACACACACTGTCTCAGTTTTGTCTTTCTCTCATTTTTGCTCACTTTCTCCTTTTGTCTCTCTCTCTCTCTCTCTAACTCTTTTACTTTTACTCACTCTTTCTTTTTGTCTCTCTCTCTGATTAATTAATTCATTCTCTCTTTTGAAATCTCTCTCACACACACTTTCAATCACAACGGATCTATTTCACTTTTACTCACTATCTCTCTTTTTAGTCTCTTTCACTTTCATACACACACACATCTTTCTGTCTCTCTTGCCTGCCTGCAAGTGTGTACACACACAATAATGTATTCAATGCGAAGTACAATATGTACCAATTTAAACAACTCATTGGCACCTTGCCGTCTTGACAGACGATAGTTTGTGCTTTAAAAAGACCAAATAACTTTTACCCATGGCAGTAGCGAATGTGACTGATAAGGCCAATTCGTGCTGTAAATGTTCGTTCACAGTGGGTGCTTGTGAACACGTGGTTATTTCCACCATCATGCACCATCTTACGTCTCATACGCTCGGTGTGTGACTTTTCTGCAATAATTTTCTCCTTTGACTTTATTCCATTTCTGATGTTTGCCCTCCATGCAACACGTTCAGCGGCGACTTTCTCCCACTGTGCATTATCAATGCCTGTATCAATCATGTCCCGCTTACACACATCTTTGTATCGTAGTAGAGGCCGACCCTGAGATCTCTTACCCATCTGTAATTCACCAAAAAAAGATGTCCTTTGGTATTCTACCATCATCCATCCTCCTAAGATGTCCTATCTATCTAAGCCTACGAAGACTGAGCATGGAATAAACCGTCACACAACCTGATCTTTCCAATACTTCAGTATTTGTGATTTTGTCTTGCCACTTAATACCAAGAATTCTTCGCAGACACCTCAAATGAAAGCTGTTTAAACGTTTCTCTTGATGTGAGTAAGTTGTCCAGGTTTCACTGCCATAAAGAAGAGTACTAAGGACACAGGCTTGAGGCTATCAAGCCTGTGTCCTAAACAACTATACCTGTGCAAACATCTATACCTTGTACCTTCAGCCACTTCCACAACAGTTAAACGCACATTGATGTATGTATCTACGTGATGAGAAGTTTGTGTTGTCTGTGACTGCCTACCTTGGTCTGTGGCTGGATGAGACTGACACCATTCTTGCTGATTGCTATCAGCAGGCGGTCGGGGTAGCTGGGCTCCGTCGTTTGCTGGAGGATGATAGAGAGATTGCAAGTGCAGTATAAGTAATCAAACTGTAAATAAAGACAGTATACATAATGAATGTAAGAAAGAGAGTGCTGAAGTGCTATATAGAACCTGTTTTGCTGCATGGCAGTAAATCTTGAATTATAAATTAACAAAATAGGAATAACTTGGAAGCAACAGAGATGTGGTTCCTAAGACGAATGTTGCAAATTCCTTGGACTGCCAGAGTAACTAACAATGATTGCCTGAAAGAGGCTAAAGAAAGTAAAACATTCTATACAACAATAAGAAAGAGACAAACAACTTTCTTTGGTCATGTGATGAGAAGAGAGGCATTGGAGAACATCGTGACAACTGGAAAGATCGAGGGGGAGAGAGGCAGAGGCCAACCAAGAAAAATGATGATGTGTAGATTGAGACAGTGGCATTGAGGAATATCATCAGCAGAGTTATCCAGAAAACCAAAGACCAAGATCTGTGGACAGACATGAATGCCTAAGTGAGCTGGCAGGGCACATAATGATGATAAATAACGAAACTGGATGTAAAGGCAGTATAAATAATGGCAGTACATGTACTGATGGTATAAGTAATTGCAGCATAATGTCAGTATAAGTAATTTTAGGAAAAGTAGTGCCAGTATTGATGGTATAATAATGATTGTATAAGTAATTGCAGCATAATGGCAGTATAATCAACTGCAGTAACAGTAGTACCAGTAAAAGTCATGTCAGTATAAGCAATGGCAGTAAAAGTATCAATGATATAAGTAATTGCAGTAACAGAAGTAACAGTAGTATCAGTTAAAGTAATGTCAGAAAAAGTAATGACAGTTTAAGAAATGACAGTACTTGTTTTAAAAGCCCCCCCCCCCCCCCCCCCCCTCACTCGCACTCAGAGCGCGCACACAAGAGATATAAATAAAAATGGTGTAGTAATATCAGTTAGCCATACCTTGACTTCAAAAAATGCTGAACCGAACAGTGGCCACTGATAGATCACTTTAAGAAAACTAACTTTTGCATTGTTGGAGTCCATCCCCTTGTCCCTGTTGTAAGCTGATGTGATAGCCTGCAAGAGAGTGAAACCATCATATACAGGCAGCAACATTGTAGGCAAGATGAACAAGAATGTGCAAGGAGAACACAAATCTGCAATGCAATATTTAGCTATGTCCGTTCACAAAAATCATAAGAAGATGGTATCTTTAGAAAGTGGTGACTGCTGTTACACTGTGATTAATCATCAAATTGTACAGTCCTTGCGGATATATTAAAACAACTGACCTGAGCTTCTAGGTCAAACCGGCTTAAAATTAAGACCAGGAAATATGCGTGGTAGTAAAGGTGGCCAAAGGAATATTGGCCAAATCACCCAACGAGTGCCGATTGGTTTATACAAATATGGGGCTATCATATACCCAATATGCCTCAAGGCATGGAAAAGGGTTCTTTATTTGTTACTTTATGTTGTTTTACTTTACTTTACTGTGCACTTCACAAGTGTATGCACTCAAAAGCCACCATTTGATAAGCTCATCTTTGTCAGTAAATTTCAGTTTGTGACTTTAAATGTTGCACAATCTTTACAGAACATTGCAATCAACCCAAACCCCAGATTGATTAACTAGGTAATTTTACACTCAATAGTTTGCCATTGCTTTCTGAATAAGAAGTCAAGGTTGAAGTGCAACTGACTGCTGTGTGAAATTAACCCTGTAACCAACTGCCACCAACCAGAAGTTTTAACCCCACGGCCACGCTGGCATCTAAGTCATGACTTGTTAAAGTAATTTAATGCTGTCTATGTCTGATTTATTTATAACTGTTATAACCTGCATTTAACTGTTGTGGAAGTGACTGAAGGTACTAGATGATTATATCATGTAGATACACGTGACTGGTTAAAGTAAATTAAAGCTGGTTATTTATGATCAATTTATAACAGAAAACAGAATTATGTGTCATACCACAGATTTTTTTTTTAAGTTGTGTATCCCTCATAGGACGTTGCAGTCAACACCAGCATTTTTCAGCTGCTGTTGATGTTTTTTGCAAGATTATGCTGAGTAGTTTCCCATTGCTTTCTGAACGACCAGCTCACATACTCGTAAGAAACCAATGCGATGTGATCCGCAGCCAAATCTCGCACAGCTGTGTTCCTCATGTGGATGTAAGGGATTACGGTGAAAGTAGTTAATCCCTTCATCAGGGAGACCGGTAACCACAGATTACCAAAAGTGATTTGTAAAAATTCTGACTGGAATACAAGTTATATATCTTACTTATCTGAACTTCCACGAGAATGGAAAAGTTGTAGCATGTCGTGACAATGGGAAAGTTGGAGATTAAGAATGGTAGGGGGAGATCAAGACAGAAGATAGTGAACAGTCTGAAGTCATGGCATAGAGGAACTATGGCATGAGAAATGATTAGCAGTGTATGAGACAGAAGATATCAGACAGTTTGGTTTACAAGGTTAGTTTAGTTTAGTTGACGAATCAACATCATGGTACACGGGTGTAACCCATAAGTGGTCCGTTCTACTCCTAGCTCAATCTGAGTCTGGAGAATCTCAGTTCAGTGCATGAACTCTGTAGCAACGGCAAGGATCCTGAAATACTTTGGGTAGATTTTTAACTCAAAATTTTGCCTGAGCAGTGCCGTTAGGCAAATCTTTTGTTTATTTCAAACAGCCAAGGGATCTTTTACGTGCGCAACAATACACACGGGCATCCGATCTCACTACCCAGAGACCAGGGAAAATTTTATTACTAGAAGTCCACGTGAAAAAATCCCGGTCCTCACCGGGGCTTAAACCCGGTACCTCCAGCACTCAAGGTGGACACCATACCTCGAGACCACTCAGCCCCCCCCCCCCCTTCCCAACCTAGTATGGAAGTACCATCTCCAAGGGGACTGTTTTGTGTTGTACAGAGCTCTTCTTTCCTTCTCCAAGCTCAGAAACTAATGGGGTGTCCAAGCCCAGTACTGGAACTACACATCTGTAGAGAGGCATAGCACAATATAACCAGGTCATGATAGAACACAGCACGCTGGACTGGCTTAGATTAGGCCTAGCTTGGTCATGTTCCCTCCATGGCTTTCAGGTATTTCATTCTTCACAAACTCCACACCAAAAATAATGAAAGGAAGAGGAGGAGTTAGCAAAAGAAGTAGAGGTTGTAATGATGATGATGATGATGATGATGATGATGATGATGGAGAAGACAAAGAAGAGGAGGACCAGGGTGTAGCACACAGACACAGGAATACCTTCTTCCACTCCTCAACAGTCTGAGCCTTGACAAGATCAGCTGGAATCAGCCGGTGTAGCATCTCCCTGAGAAGCAGACAAGTTTTGTTATGTTATTGTTTGTTACTAGAACTGATATCTTTACCCTCTAGGCAAACCCTTTTGTCCTCTGTCTCTTTCACCAGGTATCAAAAGATATGTATGCTAGCTAGCTAAGTTTGAAATTCCCAATCAGGTATTGCTCTGGGCTCAACCAGGTCATATAACATAGTTGTCAGAGATCAAAGTCAAGATGGTCAGTGTAGTACTGACCATATCGTCCCTTGAATATCATTTCATCATCATGTTGTGCCCAGTAGTGGGGTAGGAGTTTTTGTCTCTTCACAGATCTCAGTCCTTGGTGTTCTGGTTCAGTTCTACTGATGATATTTCTCCCAGCCATTGGCTGAGACAATCAGGCATCATTTCTCTCGGTCAGCCTCTGCCTCTTCAATTGCTGATCATTCCAGTTGTCCCAATGTTCTCTAATGCTTCTCTTCTTATTATATGATAAAACAACAGTTGTATATTTATGTATATTATTCTACTTTCATTTATCTTCTCCAGACAATAAGTATTGGTTACTCTACCATCCAAGGTATCTGTAACATTCATTCTTTTGTTTTGTTGCTTGCTTTCTAATTACTAATTTAGTGCACTGGACTGATTTCTGCGTTTGAATTAGCTTTCTCTATTACCAGTGTCCCTCGCCATCAGGCAAGCCCACTCCAACTTCTGAGGTATTTGTAATTTGCATCTCCAAGTCAAGGGTGAGAAGTCGACATTTTAGTCCCACTATCTGTGTTGGGTTGAACCCGTTACCTTGGCATCAGCACACCTCCACATTCAGTTTTGAAACCACATCTCCTCCAAGTTCTTCCTAATTTATTTGTTCACATTCCAAGATTCACTGTCATACAACAAACAAGGTTCAATACAACAATCCAATACACTTTTTCTGACATCAAATGACAGTGATTTACTACACCAGATAATTTTCATCTTCTAAAATGAAGCTTTTGCTTGGCCTGTCCTGCCCTAAGTTCTGTCACAAATAAATGGGTTGAACACCACAATCCCAATGCACTTTAATGGCATATAATTGAGATTACTTTACACTTCATTTAAATTTGTGATTACAGTGAGGATAAAAAATGCTCCATATTCTAAACATATCAGTGACCATGTGTTTTAAGTATTTCTGCCAAAGTGTAATTCATATATTCTCTGCCTATGATAAATAACTCTGCAGTATGAACCTGACCACAGGCAGCAAAATATGCCAGTCAATACACTGTCCAACCTATTATTGTTTGTGGCTTCTGAGATTACTTTAGTTTTTACTTTTACATCTGCTAATTGTTCCCATGTGCTGTAAAGTTCTGAAGAGTATAAGAAAATCCACCTTGATCGCATCTTCATAAAGGGAAACTCTCAACTAAACTCACTATTGGCACAGGATGCAGAATGAACAGGTGTGTGGCAAAAGAAGTTTAGAGAACAAAATATCCACCAGAATTAGTGGAAAACTCTTCACCTGAGCAGAGCAAGGCACTCACTTGTCCCGAAAGATGTAAATCTTTATCAAAGAAGGGTGCAGATTTTTCAGGTTTGATAAATAATTTCAACCACAGCATAAAATAATTACATATTGATTCAGTTAGCCAGCTATTCAGGCAAAATATCACAATAGGGTTAACTGGATATTTAAATAAGGTGTCAAATGAGCTTAACTGAACATTAAAATCAAGCAGATTGCTCACAGCATCACGGGGATTTTATCCCATTACTTTCAGAAGGAGTGTTTCATTAGCAGTTACCTAGGTAGATTTATAGCTGAGTCACATGTTTACAAAATTGTATACAAGTCTTCTGAATTGATGTTTAATATATTTTAAATAAAATTTAAACTAAAGAAATGTGTGATTGCACACATTTGCACTCACACTTGCGCGTACACATATTTGCACACATGATGAATGCTTTCATAATAAAAATATTATCCTTATTCTGCTATCAGTGCCACTCTTGGAAATCAGCAACAATCAATGGAGAAAAAGGAACAACTGTAACAAAGATGAAATGCCTATAAATAATTATTAACATAACGAGAGAAATGACAAGAAATGATGATGACAGAAAGAAATGATGATGCCAGAAAGAAATGATGATGAAAGAAAGAAATGATGAGGACAGAAAGAAATGATGATGACAGAAAGCAATCTGACTTCATATATATTCATGCTACATGTAAATGACAATAAATGACATCACGATGTGGGTATACACCTGACATCATGTGACGTGAATGGTTATTTATTTAACCTACGGTAATTTAGTCAGGTTGGTGGCATCATCTCCATACAGGACCCGGTAGATATATGCTCCAAGTTGTGCAGCTTCCTCTTTACTGCACTTGTGGTAGCCCCTGAGGTACTTGGGTAACTCCTGATAGAATACATGTCAATAATGTAGTACAGCATTTACAACATATTAATCAGATTTGAGTCAGAGTGGCACGGACTGGCTGGCACCTCGCCATCTTGACAGACAGCAGTTTGTAAAATACAAATATAACTCTCCATAGCACAAAGCCTAGGCTAATGCAGCATGACCCTCCTCGGCCTGAGTTTACCCCAGAAGCGAAGGTAACACCTAAGTGTCTGGAACTAGACAAGCTGGAAAAGCTGCCAAATCAGCAAAGCAATTCTCTAACTGCCCACCTGTTGGAGTTTCCATCCTATACCAGTTGCCGACCAAGGCTTAGGGTCTGGCTGCCCTGCCATGACAACTGCAGTGAAGCTATGGATATGAAAAAAAAAATTGCAAAAGACTATTTTTGTTATGGCAATTCTTGTTCTAATCTCTGCAAGGCATTGTCTGCCAGATGTTATGATTGTTCCAAGACAGTTGTACTGATTCACCTGTTCCAAAATTGTTCCATTTTCTTAGACATTACAATGTGGTATTTCTTCTTGGAGACGATCATAATCTGTTTTCTAACAATTTAATTTTAACTCAACTATTTGCTCAATGAGTACAATAGCCACACCCACTAAATGCTACAGATCCCATTCATTAACTGCAATTATTACTGTGTTGTATCTCATCTCATTGATGGTATATCCTCACATGGTGATTTCTTTCATATCCTACAATTTTCTCATAATATTTTCACTAGGGGGAAAAAGAGGGAAGAGATATTATGTTCTTGACTTTAATAACTTTTGAAAGGATGATAGGCTGGTACTGACCCATTCATTATCAATTTTTATCTGCAGCATGTTATTTCTAATATTTTTTCTTTAGACATCTAACATCTTTCCCATCAATTTTTAGATCTGCAAGAATCTTTATCATGTCAACATGTTTTACTCCATCAACAGTCTTTGTGTAGTTAATGAAGCAAAATTGTAGGTCTTTGTTTAATTCTATCAAACACGCTGTTAGTGTTCTCCGCAAATACACAGCATTTGTTGTAACCTTGCCTTCACAAAACACATGTTCTTCATCAATTTCTGATTGCTATTTTATTTATAACCCTTTGCATGATTATTCTTAACAAAATCTAATTGACATGGCTCATTATGCTAACTGTTCAATGTTGATCATATTCTAAGAATCCACATTTCTTTGGGGTTGAATTAAATATACATTTTTTAGAAGAACAAAATACCACAATGTAATATACAAGTAAATGGGAATATTCTTAAACAATTGAATTGGTACAATTATCTCGGAACAGTCATAACATCTGATGGGAGATGCCTTGAAGAGATTAGAACAAGAATCGTCATGGCGAAGTTAGCCTTTTGCAAGATGAAAAACATACTGACCAATAAAAAGATGTTAATTGCTACGGGAAAAAGAGTGTTGAGGTACTACATCGAGCCTGTACTTTTGTATGGATGTGAAGTGTGGACAATGAGCAGTCAAGCTGAAAAACATCTGATGGCTATGGAAATGTGGTTTCTGAGGAAAATGCAAAGAATACCATGGACAGACAGAAAAACCAATGACCAAGTCCTACAAGAAACAAATGAAAATCGTAAATTGATTAAAGAAATTAAACGTAAACAGTCAAACAATTTTGAGCATGTTATGAGAAGAAATGAATTGAAGAACTCTGGTGATCGAGTGAAATGGTGAATCATGACCGCCCACGCTTTTCAGCATGGGTGAATAGTATGTCCCCAGAAGCATATATTGTGTTCAGCAGTCTGGAGATGCAGACCCTAGGTTCTTGCTGGATTTCATGTGGTTAATGCTGTTCTGAACTTCCATACCCCGGGATGGTTAACCCGGTCAACAAATGCCTGCAGAAGTCGGCCTAACAGCGCAAGAACGCAGCTTTGCTGTAAACAGGCACAACGCAATCACATCCAAAAAAAAAACTCTGGATGAACGAAGAAGAAGAAGAAGAACTTCCATATTTAAAATTGTTGGTACTTCATTGTTATTGGGATTAGCAAACTGTTTCTTATGTGAATAGTAATAAATGTCTTTCACAGTAGATGACAATGTATTTACAATCTGATCTTTGGCCATTATAATTTTGCCTTCTCTGGCTTTCAGGCAGCCTGTTGGTGTTCTTTTGTTAGAAAAGTCATTAATTCTTTTGTGCATTAATCTGATAATTTGGGTGCTCTTTTATTTTTCAGTTTGCCTACCAATTTCCTGAATACATGCTTTTTGGCATAATTCTTATCTACTTTTATAATTTTTTTTAAAATAAGTATTATTTTTCAAGGTTGTATTCTGTTGTTTCTTATATTTTCCATTAGTTTTAAAATGTCTTCTGTCATCTATTTTCTACGGGGTATCTCTTCAGGTCTGGGCTAGTTGTTCTTCATTATTTCTGACGGCGCTCTTCAATACTTCCCACTGATCATTAACATCTTGAAATAGAACCTTTTTACCTGGTGGTAATGAATGAATCACCAAAGAAACAAACAATATGAGAAGTAGATTACCTGATGGTAATGGAAAATAACATCTGCCTGGACATCTTTCCCAGGTACTGTCTTCAGCCACAGCTTTTTCATAAAGAAAATCTGGTAGGTGAAGGTAGGAAGTGCACCTGATGGAATAAAGAAACCAGTCACATATTGACAACCGTGCATAAATGGTTTCAATCAACATTTCACAAGATTCTGTAACAAGTAGTTTGTTTCTTGTAAAATGTAATGCTAACATCATCAACATGATCCAGTGCCTTGCCGGCTGGCGCGGACAATCATCACTCTCCACAAATTACAATCTCTGATGGCATGGATCAAGTCGTATGTTGACTCTCTTCCGTGTCGTGACACAAGACTATCAAGAATCTTCTCAGGCTGTTTTCCTCTATCTTTCTTTCTGCAAATCTTTCCGATTGTCACAACATGTTCCAGTTTTTGTCTTCTCATAACGTGCCAAAAACGATGACAGCTCTTTCTGATGTTTGTATTAAGTTGTCTTTGCGACTTAGCTTCCCTTAAAACATCATGATTGCTCATAATTTTAGTGTCCAAGTAATTTTTAGCATTCTTCTGTAAAACCACATCTCCAAGGCTTCCATGGATTGTTTTGCCTGTTTTCGCCTGTGATTATTTTGCCTGTTAACATAAATTTTTAATGTTTCATCTATAATTTTATATAAGGCAGTCAGCGTAGCCTCAGGGTTTAGTGTGCTGGTACATGAGTTTCTGGTGCATTGGTGATGGGGTAGAGGGATCATTCCCATCACCGGTCAGTTAAACATCAGTGTTGACTTCCCGTTCGGAAAGCAATGGCAAACTACTGAACGTAAACATATGCCTAGACAATCAACCTGAGGTTGGAGTTTATCACAGCATCCTTCAAAGGACAAGCAACATGTTTAACTGATTAAGTGATTCGGGATCTTTAATCGTCTTAAGCGTCTTCCTGTATATGACATGGGTTTATAAATCATTGAAATGTTGTCACTGCGTTATAATACAACGCGTCTGCTACCACATTAAAAAATTTTAAGAGATAACACCGCTACTTCTAATTTTCCGCCTTTTATGTTTCTTTGGTCCAAACCTACTTTTTTGTTTGGCACTGAATGAGTTAAAAATCTTCTGTGAGAATTCTGCCTTTGACTCTATTGTCCAGTAATTTATATTGAACATATTGCAGATGGGGGCTTTCTGTAGGTCACCATCAACCAATATCTGGGACCTCAGAAAAAAACCTCTTAGTGACAGTACAAACACACTCTCCAGTGATACAGCCATCTGTGAAGATCAACTCAGTTGTCCAATACTGCACTGAAAGCATAAGAGCACACACTCATAAACCTCCTGCATGCTGACAGAGGGGTAGTAAGTTCATTCCACACACAAACCAGTCAGCACTGTAAAAGGCATCAATGATCATTTTACGTTTCAAAACAAACTTACCATCTTTGGATGCCCTGGATTTCTTAATGAAGTCTAGAAGGTATCTCACAAAATCAAAGAAAAAGTACTCCTCCGGAATGCTGATCACTAGGGGAGATAATAAAATCGTCAACAGACAACAGTTGGAACACAATGTCACAGTAGCAGTTATACCACAGTTACTAGCACACCACAATTGCTCATAACAATGCATCCAGTTCGATCTACAAATATTAACGACTTCAAATGGCAGGTTTCAGCCACATTCATTGCAAACAACATAAGACGATCTCGGATGTTGCAAATTTCTGTTGTGAAGAACAATACTGTATTGTACAATGCAAATGCATTACTATGTGCTTGAACTCTTATAAGAGGAATTTCTGATAAGAAGAACTAGTTCTTGTGTCCCAGGTGAGTTCGCCTTATCAGGTCTGCAATGCCTATCCTGCTGTGTATTGGATTAGAGTGTTGACAATGAATGCACCCAAAGCCCATGGAAGAAACATTAGCATCATCATCATGTGCCCTGGTGTAGGCATTCATCTCTCTCCACAGATCTCGGTTATTGGTGTTCTGGATCAACTCTGTTGATAATATTCATCCACGCCACTGTCTCAATCCATCCATCACTGTTTCTCTTGGAGTGCTTTTGCCTCTCTTCCTGTTCATCTTTCCAGTAGTCTCAATGTTCTCTAATGCCTCTCTTCTCATCACATGACTAAAGAAAACTGTGTCTCTCTTTCTTATTGTTGTATATACTGTTCTAGTTTCATTAGCCTCTTTCAAGCAATCATTGTTAGTTACTCTGGCATTAAACATTAGCCTCTTTCAGGCAACCATTGTTAGTTACTCTGGCATTAAACATTAGCCTCTTTCAGGCAATCATTGTTAGTTACTCTGGCAGTAAACATCAACCTCTTTCAGGCAATCATTGTTAGTTTCTCTGGCAGTAAACATTAGCTTCTTTCAGGCAATCATTGTTAGTTACTCTGGCAGTAAACATCAGCCTCTTTCAGGCAATCATTGTTAGTTTCTCTGGCAGTAAACATTAGCCTCTTTCAGACAATCATTGTTAGTTACTCTGGGAGTAAACATCAGCATCTTTTAGCAATCACTGTTAGTTACTCTGGCAGTAAACATGAGCAACTTAGACCTAATCCCAGCCAGTCTATACATAGTTGAATTCTAATATGCTTCTCTTGCACTTACAGTCCCCATGGAGATGGTATTTGGTGCTGGGTTTGGAGAAAACACTCTTCACCAATCTCACTCTGATTGATGCAAACCCTTGTCAATGCTTAGACCACCAATGGAATGGGCTTAAAGAGTGGCAACTATCAGTCTTCCAGGGGATTAACAGCTAACCAACCAATCAAATAAGTCAATATAAGCTACACAGTCAACCAGCTAATCAAGTCAATCATTATAAACTACACAGCCAACCAACTAATCAGTTAAGTCAATATAAACTACAGCCAACCAACTAATCAGTTAAGTCAATATAAACTACAGCCAACCAACTAATCAGTTAAGTCAATATAAACTACAGCCAACCAACTAATCAGTTAAGTCAATATAAACTACAGCTAACCAACTAATCAGTTAAGTCAATATAAACTACAGCCAACCAACTAATCAGTTAAGTCAATATAAACTACAGCCAACCAGCTAATAAGTTAAGTCAATATAAACTATACAGCCAACCAACTAATCAGTTAAGTCAATATAAACTACAGCCAACCAACTAATCAGTTAAGTCAATATAAACTACACAGTCAACTAACTAATCAGTTAAGTCAATATAAACTACAGCCAACCAACTAATCAGTTAAGTCAATATAAACTACAGCCAACCAACTAATCAGTTAAGTCAATATAAACTACAGCCAACCAACTAATCAGTTAAGTCAATATAAACTACACAGCCAACCAACTAATCAGTTAAGTCAATATAAACTACAGCCAACCAACTAATCAGTTAAGTCAATATAAACTACAGCCAACCAACTAATCAGTTAATATAAACTACAGCCAACCAACTAATCAGTTAATATAAACTACAGCCAAACAACTAATCAGTTAATATAAACTACAGCCAACCAACTAATCAGTTAAGTCAATATAAACTACACAGTCAACCAGCTAATCAAGTCAATCGTTATAAACTATACAGCCAACCAACTAATCAGTTAAGTCAATATAAACTACAGCCAACCAGCTAATAAGTTAAGTCAATATAAACTACACAGCCAACCAACTAATCAGTTAACTGAACTCAGAACTAAATCAACTAAATCTGAACTAAAAGTCTGAACTAAATCAGAACTGGTGTCGTTAGCCGCTACACGCTGCAGGATTTGCTGAGGAGGGGATCCGAGCACTTATGAACTGAATGGTTCGATGTGCAATGAGGATGATCTGTCGACTAACTAACTAACTAACTAACTAATCAGTTAAGTCAATATAAACTATACAGCCAACCAACTAATCAGTTAAGTAAATATAAACTACACAGTCAACCAACTAACCAGGAACATCAATATTTGTGCCTGATTGTTTCTATGGTACACAAAAGCCTTTGCCACTGATTTTTTTTCTTGGGTCAAACATATCTTTGTGACAGATTGTTTTTCTTGGTAACCCATACCTTTGTGCCTGATTGTTTTTCTTGTGTCACACATACCTTTGTGCCTGATTGTGTTTCTTAGGTCACACATATCTTTTTGACAGATTGTTTTTCTTGGTACACCCATACATTTGTGCCTCATGTTTTTCTTGTGTCACACATACCTTTGTGCCTGACTGTTTTCCCCTTGTGTCACACATACCTTTGTGCCTGACTATTTTTTCCTTGTGTCACACATACCTTTATGCCTGACTGTTTTTTCCTTGTGTCACACATACCTTTCTGCCTGACTATTTTTTCCTTGTGTCACACATACCTTTGTGCCTCATGTTTTTCTTGTGACACACATACCTTTGTGCCCGACTGTTTTCCTTGTGTCACCCATACCTTTGTGCCTGACTGTTTTTTCCTTGTATCACACATACCTTTGTGCCTGACTGTTTTTTGTGTGTCACAGATACCTTTGTGTCTGTTTTTTTGGGGGGTCACACATAGCTTGTTTTTCTTGGTACACCCATACATTTGTGCCTCATGTTTTTCTTGTGTCACACATACCTTTGTGCCTGACTGTTTTTTCCCTTGTGTCACCCATACCTTTTTGCCTGACTGTTTTCCCCTTGTGTCACACATACCTTTGTGCCTGACTATTTTTTCCTTGTGTCACACATACCTTTGTGCCTGACTGTTTTTTCCTTGTGTCACACATACCTTTCTGCCTGACTATTTTTTCCTTGTGTCACACATACCTTTGTGCCTCATGTTTTTCTTGTGACACACATACCTTTGTGCCCGACTGTTTTCCTTGTGTCACCCATACCTTTGTGCCTGACTGTTTTTTCCTTGTATCACACATACCTTTGTGCCTGACTGTTTTTCTTGTGTCACAGATACCTTTGTGTCTGTTTTTTTGGGGGGTCACACATACCTTTGTCAGTGACTTTGATAAACAAACTGAACCCCTCAGCAGACTTCAGACGCAGCTTCTTGACTATGTTCTGGCATAAATCTCTTGCCCTTGAGTGTGACTCCACCAGAAAACCCTGCAATGAATAAAGTCATCATGAATTCTTTATGAGACTAGAAAAACTGGTTTATGTTGTAATTAAGGGGGGGGGGGGAAGCAAATCTGAAGCAGGAACATGTTAGGGGTCTGTGATGTTTAAATTTCTTCTTCTGCTGCTGCGTTCATCCGGAGAGTTTTTTCGGAAATGATTGCGTTGTGCCTGTTTACAGCAGTGCTGCGTTCTTGCGCCATTAGGCCGACACATCCACTTCTGCGGTCATATGTTGACTAGGTTAACCTTCCCATGTGTTTCGTGGGACATTTGACTCTCACTGTTGTGGTGTTATCCCCCATGCCAGCTGGCCCATTTAGAACAGCCGAAGACATCCCAGTCAGCCCTCAAGGAAAGGCAGAGGCAGACCATGGGCATTCCCCACCATCCAAGGAGGCTTCCATAATTGCAGAGCTGACACATAGAGCTCTAGTACTGGGCTCACCCAAGGAATCGTCACATCCTGCACATGGCTGCTTAGCCTCACTTCCGTATATTGGGCCTTCCGTTCACCATAGGCTGTTCCTCCAAAAACCAGAAGAATGCAGTCTGCAGATGACATCCATACAGTGAGCTTTTGATTCAGAATTTCCACGTAATGGATTTGCTATCCAAGCAATATTCCATTTTGTGCCACTGGGACGCTTTTTCCACTGTCGTAATGGATTTATTTTTTTATTTATTTATTTTTTTTTTTTTGGGGGGGGGGGGGAGAGAGAACGTTCATTCACCTTGAACTCAAGTGTAATCCATACATATGTGCTACTTATTCTAGTGCACTGGACTGATTTTTGCATGTGGATTAGCTATCCCTATTACCAGCGTCCCTTGCCATTAAGCAAACCCACTCCAACTTCTGAGGTACGTCTGTGATATAATAAGGTCATCACAATGTGTAGGCATGAATACATGGAGAAATAAGTGGCCGGACTTTTCCCCACCTTAGAGGAGATGAACACAGGCATCAAACCCTTGTCTGACAACATTCATAACATTATCAGCTCAACCTCCGTATCGATTACACTAACATGTCTGCATTACATATTTTAGGCCACTGCATAATAAGATTGGATGGGCAGTTCCCTTCCTCTTCACATATCCTCCCCAGAAAATTGAAAATAAATTATTATCTGATACCCATTAAGTGAGGCTTGGTCGACCTCAGAGAAGTAGTGGCTAGAAAAATTAATCCTGCCATGAATAGTGTTTGAACCAGGGCCTCTGTCTTGGTAAATATGCAGGTTAAATTTCCAAAAGTTAAAATTCAAAAAAGCTACAAATGCACTCCGACTGTTTTGTTGTAATGGAAACCACAAAAATGGCATACCTGAGCCAATCGACAACTCATTCTGTGAGACACACAATTGAGCTTGCACCAGAATATGATTCATATCCTGACTGTGTGAGGCACCCTGGAGGAGGAGGACGTGGAGGAGGAGGTCGAAGAGAATGAGGTATGGAGGATAAGGTAGGACAAAAGCATGTAGGAAGGAGATGAACGAACGAACGAACAGACTTTATTTTCAAAGGGTAACAAATTGGGCACACAGGCCCGTCTTACATTCGGCCCTTCCATTCATTCATCTTTCTTTCATTAACAGTGCATAGGAAAAAACATTGTCACATGAATTTTGTAAACATAAACAATGCATATTACTATGTTATGAGACGCATCCACCACCCACCCACACATCCCCCACCCAACCACACACATAACCCACAAACACATACATTCCCCCACCCATCCACCACATCCTTACACGTACACATCTCCCCACCCACACACACCTCTCACCCACCACACATCCCATCCACCCACACCCCAAGCACACATACATTCAATAACCCACACATCCCCCACCTACACACATCTCCCCACCCACTCACATATCCTCTACCCGTCCCATTACCCACCAACAATCACTCACCCACATATCCTCCTCCACCCACACACCTCCAACTACCCAGCCAAACACACATTCCTCAGCCACACACACATCTCCCCGTCAACTCACATATTCTGCACCTACCCACACACAAATTCCGCACCCACCCACATAATCTCCCATCTCACCCAGCCCACTCACAGATCCCGAGCCCACACCTACAAACATCCCCCACCATCTCCTAACCTGCACATACTCACCCACCCACATATCCTCTACCCACCCACACATCCTCTACCCACCCATACCCCAACCAAACATTCCTTAACCACACACCCTTACTCATATACAATCACCCACCCACTCATCCTCTACCCAACCACACATCCTCCATCCACCCATCCCCCAGCCACACATGAAAGGGAAGGAGATAAGCAGTATGAGGTGGAAGAGGAGATAGGGAATAGGAAGTGGAAGAGGAGAAGGTGGGAGGAGAAGGTATGGAGAAGAAGTATGGAGAAAGATGTGGATGAGGAGGCAGAGAGCAGGTGAAACTATAGAAGATAAGTTAGATGGATGAGATGGAGAAAGAAGAGAGAAAGAGAAGGTAGGGAGTATGCTGATGAGGTAAAAAGGAGGAGGTGGAAGAGGAAGAGGTAAAAAGAAGGAGATGGAAATGGAGGAGAAGGAAGTTGAAATGGAAACCTGAAACTTAATATAAATCATACAAATGACTGGTGGTCAGCATGACCAAATGGATAAGAACATGTGTTTTTAAACATTCTGTGTGCTGATGTCAAGGTAAGGGGTTCAACCCCTAGACTGGACAGTTGCTCTAACATGCTGACTTCTCGTCATTGACTTGGGGATGTAAATAACAAATGCTTCATTTGTCAGAGTGGGTTCACCTGATGGCGAGGGACACTGGTAATAGGGAAAGCTAATCCACACGCAAAATTCAGTCGTTCTACTAGAAGTTGTGTTTATAGACTACGCTTGAATTCAAAGCAAAATAACATACAAATGACTTAGCAAATATGTCTTACCTCTTCAGAATCATCAGGAAAGTAAATCTTGTATAAGATCTGAGTGGTCTTGTGCTGGATAGCTTCCACTTCGGTTTGTTCTGGTGGATACTTACGAACGCCACTCCTGGGGAATTTTTTTAACAAATACTGCATTTGAACATTTGTAGCTACACATTAACAGGTGCAACAGGGAGTCTCCAAGGCAAAGTGGTTATAACGATTGCCTCGTGTTCTGAAGGTTGTGGGTTCAATTCTGGTGTTCGGTTCACTAATGTAATTTTCTCTGAGACTCCTGGTGGGTTGTCGCTGTGCTTTGTGTGACGCTTTCGGCAGGTTGCCCTATGGAAAGAGACTGAACCATATGGGATAAAACCTGGTGCAATGAAGACAATCCTCTTGTCTTTTACACCCGTTTTGTGACCGGTGCAGCAGCAATAGGGAAAGGGACAACACTGGTGAAATCTGTGCTGTCTCACGAGGGACTTTAGTGCTTGCAGGAGAAATCTGTGCTTTCTGGTGAGGGGCTTTAGTGCTTGCAGGAGAAATCTGTGCTGTCTCGTGAGGGACTTTAGTGCTTGCAGGAGAAATCTGTGCTTTCTGGTGAGGGCTTTAGTGCTTGCAGGAGAAATCTGTGCCATCTGGTGAGGGACTTTAGTGCTTGCAGGAGAAATGTGTGCTGTCTGGTGGGGGACTTTAGTGCTTGCAGGAGAAATCTGTGCTTTCTGGTGAGGGGCTTTAGTGCTTGCAGGAGAAATCTGTGCTTTCTGGTGAGGAACTTTAGTGCTTGCAGGAGAAATCTGTGCTGTCTGGTGAGGGACTTTAGTGCTTGCAGGAGAAATCTGTGCTGTCTGGTGAGGGACTTTAGTGCTTGCAGGAGAAATCTGTGCTGTCTGGTGAGGGACTTTAGTGCTTGCAGGAGAAATCTGTGCTGTCTGGTGAGGGACTTTAGTGCTTGCAGGCTGGTCTGACTTGAGGAAGAAGGATCCTCACTATTCGCCATGAGGTATACTGGGCGTATGGTGCTAAACCAGTTGTAACCCTGTGGGTTATGTGGTATAACACTGGCTAAATTTACTTCCCAAGACATTTTCTGGTATCTGTTGTAGGTTTGGTCCTCCTGGGAGCCCAGGTCAATTTAAAAAATCCACCCCAATGTGAATTCAAATCCCAGACCACCGTGCCAGCAGGCGGACATCTAACAACTGGAATATCCCAACTCTCTAAACAAGCAAATCCTGTAGCAGGAATCTGCTGTGAATATTTAAAGTGTTAAGACCTTCACATTTTAGTCGGTCTGAGTGCATGGTGGAATATGTGGCCAGTTTTTCCTTACTCCTTACTGATTCCCCCCCCCCCCCCCCCCCACCCCCCTCCAGAAGAATGTCAAGTCTTTTTTTTCATGTAGTTGTATCGATGTCTGTTTGTTGTTTGTGTGCTGATGACGACGTTGGCCAAAATGTTCATTTTATTACTTGCGATTAATGTTCTAGTAAAGCTTATGGATTTTACCTCTCATGTTTTTGGTGATGTATTCATTGTACTGATAGCCTGGTATGACAAGAAGAAGATCTTACATATGACTAAAATGTGGCAGAAACAGTGAACTGGAAAATACTGTGACAATAGAATATATGTAGGAGAAGAGAGACAGGGGAAGACCAAGCTAGGGAGTTATGTTTGACCAACTGACATCGTGGCATGGAGGAACATCACTATGAGGAATGATAACTTAGACTATGGAGGAATATCTGTATGTATAATAACAGGCAAGATATGTAACTATGCAGGAACAACTGTATCAGATATAATGATTGGCAACACGCAAGACATATGACAGTAGACAAACGTGAAACCAATGCCAGATGGTATGGGCTTTTTGTGTCTTCCAACACAGTCATCACAGACTTCAGGATATGACTATGTCCTTCATCTCCCTCAGAAGATGTCAAATATCATAATCATCCAGCGCTATCTCCAAAGGGAGGGCAGCAGTAATGGATCTGCAGCAGTATTTGTCCTGAGTTTTTATTGTACTTTCTGCAAGACAGTGTCCTGGCCATGTCTTGATGCTTTCTGCAAATGCATATCTGTACCACCCTCTAGCTCTATTGTCCTCACTTTTGGTGGGTTATGTGGTATCACACAAGCCACCTTTACTTCCAAAGACATTTTCTGGTATCTATTGTAGGCCACCCTCTAGCTCTATTGTCCTCACTTTTCCCTCTATTGTGGTTTTCAGTAGATTGTTATGTCATTTGATGTGGCCAAAGTACTTTGCCTTTCACATTTGTTTAATTCTTCTTTGAGACCTCTTTATACTGAGTTGTTCTAGAACTGCTTGATTTGTCATATCTGGTTTTTACCCACATACAACAGACACCACAGTATTTTAACTGAATAAGTGCCATGGGATGATTAATCATCTTAAGCAACTTCCCGTATCTGCCATGGGCTTATATATCACCAAAATGTTCTCACTGTGTTGTAATAATACATGTCTACTAGTATATTAACAACTTTTAAGTCATAACTGTGACACACAACTACTTCCCTTTTTCCACCATCCATTTTTGTTTGGTCCAAACCTACTTTTTGTTTGGCACTGAATCTGTTCAGACCCAAATGTTAAAATCCTCAATTTTATGCTGAAAGAGTACAGACACTATTGTTCTATGGCTAGCTGAACTGGACCATCAGAAGAAGAAGGAACTGTGGTATGTTTGTCATGTAAAGGAGGCCAGGGAGGGCAAATATAACATTTGTGGATGATACAGTATTGATTGCAGACAATGAGCAGAGGCTGCAGCATTTATTAGATTTTGTTGTTGTACACAGTGAACAACTAGGGTTAGAATTAACTTGTAAGAACACCGAGATTATGCTCGCCTCTAAGAACAAATACCACAATTTAACATCCAAGTAAATTGGAAAGTTGTCAAACAAGTGAGTTGGTACAATTTCAGAATGGTCATAACATCTTATGGAAGATATCTTGTAGAGTTCAGAACAAGAATCGCTATGGCAAAGGTAGCCAACATTAAAAACATACTGACTAATAAATAGTTGTCAACTGCAATAAGAAAAAGAATGTTGAAGTGCTACATAGAACCTATCCTGTTATATGCATTAGAAACATTGACAATCAGCAGATGAGCTGAGAAACATCTAAAAACAGTTGAAGTGTGGCTTCTGAGGAATATGCAGAGAGTACCATAAATGGACAGAAAAACCAATGAGACAGTCCTTCAAGAAATAAATGAAAATTGTAAACTGATTCCAGAAATTAGGCATAGACAGTCAAGATTTTGTAAGCACCTTAAGAGGAGAAATAAACTGAAAAACTTAGTGACAAATAACAAGACTGATAGAAAAACGCAAGCGAAAGCCACAGAGATAAATACGTTGATGGCTCAGCCACACGGCATAATCAGGATAAGAACACAGAGCTGATCCAAGACTCAGATGATGATGTAATATGATGAATCATGGCCGCCTATGCTTATTGAAATGGTACAGGATGATGCTGAGGGAAAGCACATCTAGCAAACACATGTTATTCATTCATCTGTCTACATAATTACATCCTCTTCTTCTTGTAGCGCCTGGTAAGACATCAGCAATCATGACTCTCCACCCCTCTATGTCACCTGATATTTTGATAAAGTTGGTATTGCTGATATTATTATGTGTTACCCAGCTGTTTAATCATTCCATATAATCTTTTCCCATCTTCCTCTGCCTCGCTCATCTCATATTTTCTGACATGAGGCTAATTTCTCCATTCCACCTCTTCTGCTTAAGTGCCACATAAATTAATGTGTCTTTTCCTTAAGGTTTTGATGGTTGCAGCTCTCAATACGCCTGCATTGTTTTCTTTTCTGCCCATGATATTCTAATCATTCTTCTAAAATGCACATTTCAGTAAGCTGCAAATTTCTTCATCATTTCATTACAAATTGTCTAGCTTGCACATCCATACAAAAGAACATACACACAACTTGTTTTGACATTTGTTTTTCGTGATAAAGCTCATTCTTGTTAAAGCATCTTTGAAATAATGTCATAAACAAATTAAAACAAACCTCAGACACTTCTGTATCCGGGTGAGGCTGTCGGCGGCAATTTGGTTGAAGGATGCTCTTGTTTGCAAGAATGCAGTCAGCTCTTTTAGAACATGTGAACTTGGAGGAAAGCATCCTGTAGCCAGCCATAGTAACTCCCAGCCTCTCTCTTCACTCACACTGAAGCAAATCAATGATTTTCAGGCTCATATTTATCATTTTGTTTTCCGCACATCTTTTACAGACATTGCTGTCAACATCAGCATCTTTCAGCTGATTGTTGATTTCTTGGCAAGATTATGCTTAGTAGTTTGCCATTGCTTTCTGAGTGACCGGCTCACATACCCCATAAGTTACAGACACGGCCAGAACCACCACCGATTCTCGTGCAAGTCATGTTACTCACGAGAGTATACGGGATTACAGAGAAAGCCGCTAACCCCTAGGCCAGGGAGACCGGCAAATTTATCATTAGTAAGGCTCAAATAACATATAAATATATTAATATCCAATAAAGAGACAAAGAATATAACAAAGAGACAAAGAATATAACAAAGAGACATAGAATATAACAAAGAGACAAAGAATATAACAAAGAGACAAACAATATAACAAAGAGACAAATAATATTACAGAGACAAAGAATATAACAAAGAGACATAGAATATAACAAAGAGACATAGAATATAACAAAGAGACATAGAATATAACAAAGAGACAAAGAATATAACAAAGAGACAAACAATATAACAAAGAGACAAATAATATTACAGAGACAAACAATATAACAAAGAGACAACAAATTTAACAAAGAGGCAAACAGCATTCTATGGTCAAATAATGAGAAAAGAGGAACCGGAAAACACTGTGACAACTGGAACTTTCAGCAGAAAGAGAAAAATTATGTTGGATAGAATCAGATGTGGCATGGAGGAATATATTATCATCAACATGCTTGATCCAGAATACCAAGAATCAAAATCTGTGGAGAGACATCAACACCCACTCCAGTTGGCAGGGTATGTGATGATGAAGGTTTTAAGAGAATTGTTACCTTAAAATCTTATCTTATATATAAAAAAGGATCTCCGTCTGTCTGTCTGTCTGTCTGTCCGTATGTCCTTTATGCGCTCGCGAACGGCCCATCCGATTGAGATGAAATTTTCTACACGCCTTCCTTTCATTCCAGAGATGCCAACTGTCGTAGTTTTTTTTTCTTCTTCCTCCTCCTCCCTCCTCCCCCTCCCAAAATACGTACGTCCAGGAAATGGTCTTCTACATAGACACTTCTCTCTGAGGTCCGCGATAACATATTAACCTGGTGGGATGGCAATCAATCATCCTACTACCTCCTCCCTCCTCCTCCCTTCTCCATCTTCCTCCTCCCTCTTCCTCCCTCCGCCTCCTCCCTCCTCCCACTCTCTACTCCTCCTTCCTCCTCCCTCCTCCTTCTCCTCCCTCCTTCTCCCTCTTCCTCCTCCCTCTTCCTGCTCCCTCCGCCTCCTCCCTCCGCCTACCTCTCCTCCTCCTCCCTCTCCCTCCTCCTACTCCCTTCTCCTCCTCCTCTCTCCTCCTCCCTCCTTCTCCCTCTTCCTCCTCCCTCCTCCCCCCCTCCTCCTCCACCCTACTCCTCCCTCCTCTTCCTAATCCCTCCTCCTCCCTCCTATTCCTCCTGTCTCCTCCTTCTACCTCTTCCTCCCTCCTCCTTCTCCCTCCACCTCCTCCCTCCTCCTCTCTCCTCCTCCTCCCTCCTCCTCCCTCTCCCTCCTCCCTTCTCATCCTCCCCCACCTACGTTCTCCTCCTCCCTCCTCCCTCCTCCTCCTTCTCCCTTCTCCTCCCCCTCCCTCCTCCTCCTCCTCCTTCACCATCCTCCCTCCTCCTCCTCCCTCCTCCTCATCCTCCCTCCTCCCTCCTCATCCCTCTTCCTCCTCCTCCTCCCTCCTCCTTCTCCCCTTTCCCCCCTCTTTCTCTTAATCCCTCCTCCTCCCTTCTCCTCCCTCCTATTCATCCCTACTCCTCCTCCTCCCTCCTCCTCCTCTCTCCGCCTATCTCTTCCTCCCTCCTCCTCCCTCCTCTCTCTTCCTCCTCCCTCCTCTCTCTTCCTCCTCCCTCCTCCTCCCTCTTCCTCCTCCTCCTCCCTCCTCCTTCCTCCTGCTCCCTCCTCCTCCTCCCTTCTCCTCCTCCCCCTCCTACCCCTCCCTCCTCCCCCTCATCCGTCTTCCTCCCTCCTCCTTCTTCCTCCCTCCTCCTCCCCCTCCTCCTCCCTCTCCTCCTTATCCCTCCTCCTCCATTCTCCTCCTCCCTCCTCCTCCTCTCTCTACCTCCTCCCTCCTCCTCCCTTCACATTCCTCCTCCTCCCTCTTCCTCCTCATCCCTCCTCCTCCTCTATCCTCCTCCCTCCTCCCTCTACCTCCTCCCTCCTCCTCCCTTCACATTCCTCCTCCTCCCTCTTCCTCCTCCTCCCTCTCATCCTCTTCCCTCCTTCTCCTCCCTCTTCCTCCTCCCTCTTCCTCCCTCCGCCTCCTCCCTCCTCCCACTCTCTACTCCTCCCTCCTCCTTCTCCTCCCTCCTCCTCCTCCCTCTTCCTCCCTCTTCCTGCTCCCTCCGCCTCCTCCCTCCGCCTACTATCTCCTCCTCCTCCCTCCTCCTCCCTCTCCCTCCTCCTCCTGCCTCTCCTCCTCCTCCTCCTCCTGCGATCTCCTCCTCCCTCCTTCTCCCTCTTCCTCCTCCCTCCTCCTCCCTCTCCTCCTCCACCCTACTCCTCCCTCCTCTTCCTAATCCCTCCTCCTCCCTCCTATTCCTCCTGTCTCCTCCTCCCTCCTCTTCCCTCCTCCACCTCCCTCTTCCTCCTCCCTCCTCCATTTACCCAAGACAGACAGACATACAGATAGTCGGGAACGGGATCTTATATGACTACTTATATGATTTAAATGAGATGCTCTCCACCATGGGCTGGGCCGGGTCAGACAGACAGACAGACAGACAGACAGACAGACAGACAGATAGATAGACAGACAGACAGTCGGGAACGGGAGCTTATATGACTACTTATATGAATTAAATGAGATGCTCCCCACCAGAGTCTGGGCGAAGCCGGGCCGTGTCAGCTAGTCTTATATATAAAAGGCGATCTCCGTCTGTCTGTATGTCCGTATGTCCTTTATGCGCTCGCGAACGGCCCATCCGATTGAGATGAAATTTTCTACACGTCTTCCTTTCATTCCAGCGCAGCCAACTGTCATATTTTTTTAGTGTGAAATCGGCTGCTTACTGAATATTATTTAATTTTCCATTTTTCATTATAATTTATATACAGCGAGGGGACCTAACTCTGTAAAAGTTATTTCAAGGGGCATAACTTTTAATAACTTTTCTGTATAACTTATAGTCATATTGTTGCATCGTTTTCAAAGATTTATAAACTCTTTGTCCATAGTTATGTACCGGCATATGAGTTATAATAAATAATGATACAATCTTTAAGGCATTTTCAAAGTTTTCATAAAAATAATGCACAATGCATAACATTGTAATTCATCTTTTTATGCTTAAGAAGTTACTGTAGTCATGCAGGTGATTAGAAAGAGTTTTCATTAAAAATAATGGATGGTGTGTGGAAGGACATTCTTTTAAGTTACTTTTTTTGTTGTATGAATTTAATGAGACGCTACCCGCCTGGAGCTGGGCGAAGCCACGCCGGGTCAGATAGATAGACAGACCCACCTTTTCACTGCAGTTATGTACAGGCATATGCGTTAAAATCCTCCTCCTCCTCTCCCCTCTTCCTCTCCCCCCTCTCCCTCTTTCTCCTCCTCCTCCTTCCTCCTCCTCCCTCTTCCTCCTACCTCCTCGCCCTCCTCCTAATCACTCCTCTTCCTTCCTCCTCCCTTCTCCTCCTCCCTCCTTCTAATTCTACGTCCACCCCCTCATCCCTCCTCCTCCTCCTCCCCCTCCTCCTCCCTCCTCCTCATCCCTTCTCCTCCTCCCTCTACCTCCTCCCTCCACATCCCTCCTCCTCCTCCCTCTTCCTCCTGCGTTCTTCAGCTCCCTCCTTCTCCTCCTTCCTCCTCCTCCTCCCTCTTCCTCCTCCTACCTCCTCCTAATCACTCCGCTTCCTTCCTCCTCCCTTCTCCTCCTCCTCCCTCTCCTACGTCCTCCCCCTCATCCCTCCTCCCTTTGTCTCCCTCCTCCACCTACCTCCTCCCTCCTCATCCCTCTCCTCCTCCCTCCTCATCCTCTCTTCTCCTCCCTCCTCCTCCTCCCTCTACCTCCTCCTCTCCCTCCACCTCTTACTCCTCCCTCCTCATCCCTCTCCTCCTCCCTCCTCCTCCCTTCTCCTCCTCCCTCCTCATCCTCTCTTCTCCTCCCTCCTCCTCCTCCCTCTACCTCCTCCTCTCCCTCCACATCCCTCCTCCTCCTCCCTCTTCCTCCTCATCCTCCTCCCTCTTCCTCCTCCTCCTCTCTCCTCCTCCCTCCTCCTCTATCTCCCTCCTTCTCCCTCTCCTCCTCCCCCTCATCCTGCGTTCTTCTCCTCCCTCATGCTCCCTTCCTCCTCCCTCTTCATCCCTCTTCCTCCTCCTCCCTACTCCTCCCTCCCTCCTCCTCCTCCCTTCTACTCCTCTCTTCTTCCTCCTCCTCCCTTCTCCATCCTTCCCACCTCCTCCTCCCTCTTCCTCCCTCCTCCTCCTCCCTCCTTCTCATCCCTCCTCTTCTTCTCTCCTCCTCCTCCTCCCTCCTCCTCCTCCTCTCTCCTCCTCTTAATCCCACCTCCTCCCTCCTATTCCTCCCTACTCCTACTCCTCCCTCCTCTTCCCTCCTCCTCCTCTCTCCGCCTATCTCTTCCTCCCTCCTCCTCCCTCTTCCTCCTCCCAGCTCCTACTCCTCCTTTTTCTTCTTCTGCTGCTGCTGCTGCCGCGGCTCCATTTACCCAAGTTAATTGTTGGGGAAGATGTAAAGATCTTTCAAGTGCTCTTTCTAATGCTTTTTGTAAGTTGATCTTCGTTTATCTAGGTTGTTCTAACTGCAACTAATAAATGATTAGACAGACAGGCAGACAGACAGACAGACAGACAGAGAGGGAGGGAGAGACAGACAGACAGACAGACAGACAGACAGACAGACAGACAGACAGACAGACAGACAGACGGGAACGGGAACTTATATGACTACTTATATGAATTAAATGAGATGCTCCCCATCAGGGGCTGGGCGAAGCCGGGCAGGGTCAGGCAGACAGATAGACAGACAGATAGACAGACAGACAGACAGATAGACAGTCGGGAACGGGAACTTATATGACTACTTATATGAATTAAATGAGATGCTCCCCACCAGGGACTGGGCGAAGCTGGGCCGGGTCAGCTAGTTTTTAATAAAAATATATAATCGTGCATAAGTTTGTGTGCATGTGACAGACTACCAGACTTGAAATATGCATGTGAACAGATACAAATACACACATACACAGATGTAGAACTGCAAATCTTAACAAATAATATGTATGTACATAATTACATTCAATACAAACAAACATATATAAACATAAACACATACAAATACACATATAAAAAGACACACAGATTCACATATAAATACTATCACACATGTAAAAAGACACACAGAGGTTAGGACCATGTGTTGAAAGAGGAAGAGGACTATTGGAGAAAGGATGGATTGAATTTTATGCAACCGAGAGCAGTCATAAACCTACTGGAATCGTCCGACACAGATTAAGGTCTGAGCAGATCGCAGACCTTAATCTACATACACACTTACTGGGATATTTAGCTCCAACTATTCAGACGAATTGCAGGCCCTAAACATTACAGCATCAGCATAATGTCAATGGCAACAGTTTGTATTCCACAGTGATGAATTTTCAATTATGCAACCCTCAGCGGTGACAAACAACTGTATTGAAAAAAAAAAAAAAAACGCACACACACACACAAACACACACACACACACTAAAGGCATTGAATACCAACAGAAGAGTAATATTGCGGTGGAAACTGACATATTGTGGCATAACAAGAAACGTGAGAGCAAACATGTTGTCAAATTAGGGGACAACACACGTGCATACGAATCAATCTATAAACTTCAATGAAAAGAGGACCAACATTTTGGTCGTTAAGAAGAAAGCCCACTACAGAGACACTGACAGCTATTTTCATGGTGCAAAACAGGTAATCATGTTCTGTCTCTGAACAGTAAACAGCAGAGTAGACAATCTTTCACGAAGACTCAAAGCGGGTCTGTCACCCATGTGTACGTGTGAACAAACTACACAGACAGCTGAACAGATCCTTAAAAATGGTATCATTTCTGGTCTCTCCATACGCACATTAATGCACAGCTATTTGGAAGCTTTCACGAACTCAATATAAAAAGCTAACACGAATACTTGTGTACACATTATTAACCAGCAGCTGAAGAAACAAGAAGGAAATGAAAAATAAGGTAAGAAATATATTCCTTCTACTCTCCTGTCAATTTACAAATTATTTACCCCATGCCTCTGTAAATTCTCTGTCTTTACTAAAATTACACATTGCACCCCTCTCAGGATTCTCCGTGGTGAAGTGGTCAAGCCGTCTGACTTGGGCTCCGAAGGTTGTATGTTCGATTCCAGGCCGTGTCCTTCATTTCACGAGTGCATTTTTTCGGAGACTCCCGAGGGTCGTCGCTGGAGGTACGGAGTTTGCGCTTTGTGCGACGCTTTCCACGCTGCGGAAAGAAACTGAGCCATATGGGATAAAAACCCGGTGCAATGCAGCCGACCCTGTCGATTTTAAGCTACTTCTTTCATTGCACTCACTCCCATACGAATCCGGATACGCCTCGTGTGTCATCTGAATTGGCAGGGCTTTCATTACTGTAAACATAAATTTGTTAGCGAGAAATCACTAGTTTTTCAGCAAAACATCAAAGAAATGTCGATGCTTTCGATGATTTAAGTTGATTTTGGACCTATCAAAGACCTATTCCTTGGGTGGGGGTAAATATAAGACGGCTGGAAAAATTTCATAACGATGCAACAGACAGTTTTCAAAATAATTGATCGTGAATGAAGGCACTCTTTTCGGAACATACTATAATAATATTGTAATAGATAACTACCTACAACACTGTCTTTGATTATACACACTGACAACATCTGGAAACCTAGCATGCATTTATAAACTATAGCTGTAACTTTGATCAACATGTTTATGTTTACATACTTTATTATTATGCAAGGAAGCTGCAGCAGCTAGTGGCTAGCATACTTGCCTTCCAGCCTGGTGGTCATGTGTTTGAGTCCCTATAATTGAATTCCTCAGATCAATCCTTGTACATAGCAGAATATCATTTGGATAAATAATAATTGCATAATTCCTATATGCAAGATTGACACTCCTACATACATTAGTATCTTTGCAACTTATCACATCATCATTCATAAAAAAGTTAGTTGCATATCCTTCATCAAACATCACAGTCAGTCCCAGCATTTTTGGGATTGTTGTGAATTCTTGGCAAATTTACATTCAGTAGTTTGCCCTTGCTTCCTAAACGACTGGAACTAATACCATTTAAATGAAAACCAGAGCAAGGCTGTCTGCTTCCAAATCGCCAGCAGTTGTTTTTTGAATGCAGTATGTGGGATTGCAAATTGCATTTGAAAACCCTTCGTCACAGCGCAGCATCATTCTTACCTATCCCATTATCACTGCATTATGTCACATTAATCTACATTGTAACATCAGTCCTCAATGCTACATCTTGACTTTTTCCACCCACCCCTCAGTCTAAACTAAGGGTTTTTATCCTCATTGTCACTTTGCAAAAATTACCCGTGGTATCTAAATTACAGCAGGTGACATTTACTTCATACCTGCTTCTGTTGTTAGTTAGCTGCTTCATGATCTGGCAGTAGATCTCATCTCTTAAAATCTCCTGTGAACATAAAAGTTCATCAACATATTAAAATAGAAATTCCATATTGTATCTCAGTTCACCATTCAAGGATGGTGTCACTGATCTTTTTGTTGCTTTTCATTAAACACTCATCCATCACTATCCATATCTTTCCACCAAGGAAACAAGATTTATCAATTCTTGGGAAGAGAAACCCTTTGTAGACCTATTGTGCCTAATTTTGGGTCAATGAACTTAGATCATTCTACCACCTCAAGAGGAATCTTTTGAAGACAAATTATGTCTATTTATTTTTGTTAATGAAGCACAATAGTTCATTCTTCCACCTCAAGAGAAATCTTTCAATGACAAATTCTGTCCATTTATTTATGTCAATGATGCAGAATAGACCATTCTACCACCTACCATTAAATATAATGGGTTAGAAAAACCTTTTTAGAGCCAATTATGTCTATCTATGTGTGTCCATCAGTAGAATCATTACATTTTCCTCAGAAATCACATTTAAACTCCATCTGATGCTTCTCAGTTTGTCTGGTTATTGTCAATGTTCCACGTTCATACATTTAATGGTGAGTATATTTTCCATCTGGCAAAAGGCTACTTTTATATTATACGCCATTACCTCCTATGGGCCGGTCTTCCTGGTCTAGAGGTTAATGTCTTTCTCCGTAATCCCATATACTCTCTTGAGTAACGTGATGTGCGCGAGAAATGGTAGCAGTTCTTGCCACGATGGTAACTTACGGAGTCTGTGAGCCGGTTGCTCAGAAAGCAATGGCAAACTACAGAGAGTAATCTTGCCAAGAAATCAACAATGCTGATGTTGACAGTAATGTCCTGTAAAGGATATGCAAATTTTATATATATATATATATATATATATATATATATATATATATATATATATATATATATATAAATGACGATGTATGCATGTATGTAGGGATGTATTTGATGTGTTCGATAACGGTCCATCCGATTGAGATGAAATTTTGTACATGTATTATTTTCATTCCCGAGCAGCCAACTGTCATAGTTTGTTAGTGTACAATCAGCTATTTACTTACTAAAATTTAATATTTAAATTTACATTATCATTTATATATAGTGAGGGGACTTAACTTAAGAAAAGTTATTTCAAGGGGCATGCCCGCGGGCGGGCGGACGGACGAACAGACGGACGGACGGACGGACGGACGGACAGACAGACAGACAGACAGACAGACAGACAGACAGACAGGAACGGGAGCTTAATAAAAAGTCACTTAAAAGTCGACAGGGATTGACTTCATTGCACCAGGTTTTATCCCATATGGCTTGGTCTCTTTCCGCAGCACGGAAAGCGTCGCACAAAGCACAAACTCCATAGCTTTTAGCGACGACCCACAGGAGTCTCCAAAACATTTAACTCGTAAACTGAAGAACGCGGCCCGGAATCGAACCCACAACCTTCAGAGCACGAGACAAACGGCTTGACCATTTCACCACAGAGACTCCCACGGGCGGCTTATATGACTACTAATATGAATTAAATGAGATGCTCCCCACCAGGGACTGGGTGAAGTCGGGCCGGGTTCAGACAGACAGACAGACAGACAGACAGGCAGACAGGCAGACAGACAGACAGACAGATAGATAGATCCCCGCCAGGGGCTGGGCGAAGCCGGGCCGGGTCAGCTAGTATATATATATATATATATATATATATATATATATATATATATATATATATATATATGTATATATACCTACCTTCTATGGACTACAATCCATATCAAATTAATTTCCTAAATGTGACTAATTTGGTCATAGGATTATTAATCTGAGGCTGGGATGGGCCCTGATTATAACTTCACTTGTGAGGTTGAACTGGGATGGGGGGTAATGGAGAAAAAAAATGACAGACCAATGACTAGCTACTTTTGGCATGGCAACTCTTATTCTAATTTCTATAAGGTATTTTCTGTCAGATGTTATAACTGCTCCAAGATCATCATCATCATGTGCCATACCGATAAGCATGGGCAGTCTTATTTCACAATCTCACTCGATCACCAGAGTCGTGGATCAGCTCTGTGTTCTTGTCTAGACCATGCCACATGGCCAAGCCATCCAGGTATTTACTTTTCTGCCTTCCCTTTGTTCTCTTCCCCTTGATCTTACCAGTTGTCACCAAGTTCTCCAATTTTTCTTCTCGTAAGGTGACCAAAACTTTTTGACTTTCTACATCTAATTTCTCTAATCAGTTTACAATTTTCATTTGTTTCTTGTAGGACTTGGTCATTGGTTTTCACGTCTGTCCATAGTTTTCTTTGTATATTCCTCAGAAACCACATTTTCACAGCCAAGAGATGTTTTTCTGCCTATTTGCTCATTGTCCACGCTTCACATCCATCCGAAAGTACAGGTTTTATGTAGCACATCAACACTCATTTTCTCGTTGCAAATGACATCTTTTTATTGGTCAATATGTTTTTCATCTTGCAAAAGGCCACCCTTGCCATGGGGATTCTTGTTCTAATCTCTTCAAGGCATCTCCCATCAGATGTTATGACTGTTCCGAGATAATTGTACCGATTCACTTGTTTAAGAACATTCCCACTTACTTGTATATTACATTGTGATATTTCCTCTTTCATAGTGACGACCATAATCTGTGTCTTCTTACAAGTTAATTCTAACCATAGTTGTTCAATGTGTGCAACAACCGCATCTACTAAATGTTGTAGATCCTGCTCATTGTCTGCAATCAATACAGCATCATCTGCACATCTAATGTTATTGATGTTTCGTCCTCAAATAATGATTCCTTTCATATCTTCTACATTTCTGAAAATATTTTCACTGTACAGGGAAAAAAAGATCATGAGACATTACACATCCCTGTCTCACACCTCTCTTAATAGGCTGATATTGGCCTATTTCATTATCAATCCTTATGGCAGCTTGTTGTTTTCAATAAATGTTTTTTACAAGTCTAAGATCTTTCCCATTAATTTTTAGATCTGCAAGCATATTTATCATGTTGACATGTCTTACTTTATCAAAAATCTTTGTGTAGTCAATAAAGCAAAGGTCTTTGTTTACTTTTATAGAACGTTCAGTTAATGTTCTCAGCATATATACAGCATTTACTGTACCCTTGCCTTCTACAAATCCACATTGTTCTTCTCCTATTTCGAGTTTTATTTTCTTCGTAACTCTTTGCATGATAATTCCTAGCAAAATCTTTGTGATATTGCTCATTACACCAATTGTTTGATGTTGACCACATTCCTATGCTCTTGATTTCTTCAGGATTGCAATAAATATAGAATTACATAATTCAGGAGGTATATCTTCAGTATCAATAGTATCATACATTGCGTTCAGCAGTCTGGTGACCTGGTCTATTCAATATTCTTCTAAGGCATTGATTATTTCTGCTGTGATGTTATATGGACCCAGGGTCTTGTCAGTTTTCATATGGTCAAGAACATTCTGAATCTCCATTTTCAAAATGGTCCTTCTTTATTATTCCAAATATCATATTGTTCTTCTCTATTATCATCATAAAGAATTTTCACATAATCGGACCACACATCTAAAATCTAATCTTATTCTGTTATGATGTTGCCATCTTTGGTTTTTAGGCAAGATAGATGTACCAATTTTTCCTTTAAAGAATTCAAAACAATGTAATCCCTTATAGTATTTAAACACTGAAGCCAGAAACAATATATTGCACAATTTATTGCCTGGCATATTTTGCTGCATCTCATCGGGTGAATACTGTAGAGTTTTATGTCATCTGAAATGAATAACTGAATACTTAATTTAGCTGAAACAATTAAAACACATAATCACAGGTAATGTTCAAATCTGTTATCTCCCTGTTTTAAAAAAAGGTTTCTGATTGTAGGGCAGATTCTTTCAGCTATCAGGGATCTATAATAATTTTAAGGAAATCTCCCTGTGGGGATAACAGATGTTCTACATTCAAACAATACCTCTGACTATGTGTTTTAATTGTTTCAGCTCATCCATCCATCCATCATGTGCCATGCCGGTAAGCGTGGGCGATCATGTTCTGCCATCTCACTCGATCACCAGAGACGTGGATCAGCTCTGTGTTCCTGTCTCGACCATGGCACCAGGCCAAACCATCCAGGTATTTGCTTCTAGGTCTTCCCCTTGGTCTCCTCCCTTCGATCTTGCCAATTGTCACCAAGTTCTCCAATTCATTTCTTCTCATAACATGCCCAACAAATTTTGACTGTCTACGTCTAATGACTCTAATCAGTTTACGATCTTCATTTGTTTCTTGAAGGACTTGTTCGTTGGTTTTTCTATCTGTCCATGGTATTCTTTGCACTTTCCTCAGAAACCACATTTCCACAGCCATTAGCTGTTTTTCAGCTTGACTGCTTATTGTCCACGCTTCACATTCATACACAAGTATAGGTTCTATGTAGCATCTCAACACTCTTTTTCTCATTTCAATTGATATCTTTTTGTTGGTCAGTATGTTTTTCATCTTGCTAAAGGCTACCTTCGCAATGGAATTCTTGTTCTAATCTCTTCAAGGCATCTCCCATCAGATGTTATGACTGTGCCGAGATAACAGTATCAATTCACTTGTTTAAGAATATGTCCATCTACTCGTATATCACATTGTGGTATTTCCTTCTTCCTAGTGACGACCATAATCTGTGTCTTTTTACAATTTAATTCTAACCCTAGTTGTTCACTGTGTGCAACAACCGCATCTACTAAATTTTGCAGGTCTTGTTCATTGTCTGCTATCAAGACTCTATCATCTGCATATCTAATGTTATTGATGTATCGTCCCCCAATATTGATTCCTTCCATATCTGCTATATTTCTGAATATATATTCACTGTACAGGGAAAAAAGATCTGGAGACATTACACATCCCTGTCTCACACCTCTTTTAATAGGCTGATATTGACCTACATCGTTATCAATTCTTATGTCAGCTTGGTGTTTCCAATATATGTTCTTGGCAAAAACTAATGGTCGACGTTTGGTGCAGGAGAGCCTGGTGTATGATGACACTACATCTAGCTTAAGAATGGAGGTGGAGGCGGTCAGTGCAGCTTTCCGCTGGATAGAAAACACGATACATACACACATTGTGATTGTAACTGACTCAGAAAGCATGCTGAGAAGGGTGAGAACAGGCAAGCTTCGTGCAGAGTGGCTTGCTTTGCTTCGGAGGTCACGGGTAGCAGGCATCACCTGGATCTTTTCTCCTGGGCATGCTGGTGTGCTGGGGAATGAACAGGCGGACAGATTGGCTGGCTCGGCAAAACTTGGTGGAGTATTGATGCATGACAAGGCAGACGTGGTTGCGGCCTTGTGGGAGCACGTGTACACCTCGGAGGAGCAGATGGATCACCATAGTTTGGTAAGAATGAGACAACGAGGTGTGACGAGGGGATCTGGTCGACGCTCGACGCTCAGAGGAAAGGCGAGACGGACATATAATCAGATTGCTACTGGAACTATTAGTGTTGGAACTCTTCGCTGGCTGCTGAGGATGGGGACGGAGCGCTTATGGGAATGTCCCGAATGCTGTGATGTAGGTTCCTAAATCAATCAATCAATCAATCAATATATGTTCTTTACAAGTCTAAGGTCCTTTCCATCAATTTGTAGATCTTCAAGCATCCTTATCATGTAAACATGTCTCACTTTATCGAAAGCCTTTGTGTAGTCAATAAAGCAAAGATATAGATCCTTGTTTACCTCTATAGAACGCTCAATTACTGTTCTCAGTATATACACAGCATTTACTGTGCCCTTGCCTTCTACAAACCCACATTGTTCTTCTCCTATTTCGGGTTGTATTTTCTTCCTAACTCTTTGCATGATAATTCTCAGCAGAATCTTTGTGATGTGGCTCATTATACTAATTGTTTCAGCTCAAGTATTATTCATTTATTCCCTTCAGATGATAAATAACATTTTAAGAATGTTCGCATTTACTAGGATGTTAAACTGTGGTATTGTTTTCTTCTTTGAGAAGACCATAACTGCTGTTTTCTTACAATTTAACTCTAATCCTAACTGATATATATATATATATATATATATATATATATATATATATATATATATATATATATATATATATATATATATATATATATATTCTTCTTCTTCTTCAGCGTTCCGAGCCATTGAGGTTCTTTGCTGCAGATACAATCCGTCTCCATTCGTCTCTCTGGTTGACCCTCTCTTGCCAGTCATTGATTCCAAGTGCTTGTAGGTCTGTATGTATATTATCTCTCTACCGTCTTCTTGGTCTACCTCGGGGTCTGCGGTCATTTATTTCCTGAGAGTAAGCGAGTTTTGTTTCCCTATTATCTTCCATTCTTTCTATATGCCCCAGCCATTGCAGTCTATTAGCCTTCATGATACCAGTGATTAGTGGAGACTTAAACAGATCATAAATGTCTTTGTTACTTCTTCTTTTCCACTCTCCACTTTGTGTATCCCTAATGGGTCCAAAGATGCGTCTTAAAACTTTGTTCTCGAAGGTTTGTAACAAGGCTTCATCTCTTTTCGTTGTACTCCAGGTTTCAGAGCCTATATATATATCTTGTGACTGAACACCACATGTCAGATGGCATTGTGAACATGGTAGTGACCTGATCTATCCAAGAGAAGTCTTTCATGCTCATTTTATGCGACTGGGTCAACCCCAGTATGGCACAAGTCAACCATAAATAAGTGTTTTAGTGGAGCTGTTTTAGTGGAAACTAAACTAAACTAAACTAAACCATAAATCAACCTGGTTGTGGGGAAATTATAGTGGTGTAATGACACGAGTGCAATGTCATCAGTAAAGTTTACATCATCAAGTTTTGTCAGAGTCCACTAGATTCCATATCTAACGGCAGTTATTGTGGTCTTCATAGCTATGTCTATAGTCAGTTGGCATAATAATTTAAATCTTGCTCTCCTGATTCTGTATCAAATGTATCTGTCAGTTTTCCTTCATGAAGGATTTCATATGTTCATCTGTTGCCCTGTGTTTGGGGCTGAGTGGTCTCAAGGCATTGTGTCCGCCTCGAGTTCTGGAGGTCCAGGGTTCAAGCCCCGGTGAAGGCCGGGATTTTTTCATGTGGGTTTTTAGTAACAAAATTTCGTCTGATCTCTGGGTAGTGATTTCGGACGCCTGTGTGTATTGTTGCACATGTAAAAAATCCCTTGGCAGTTGGAAATCGAAAAAGAGTTGCCTGATGGTGCTGCCCGGGCAAAATTTTGAGTTACAAATCTAGCCAAAGTATTTCAGGATCCTCGCTGGTGCTACGGAGTTCATGCACTGGGCTGAGATTCTCCAGACTCAGGCTTGAGTTAGGAATATAATGGAGCACTTATGGGTTACACCCATGTGCCGTGATGTTGATCCATTGACTAAACTAATCTAAACTAAACTAATGGCTAACATACTTATCTGCTGGTCTGGTTGATGTGTGTTTGAATCCCCATCAAGGTAGGAATGTTTCTTATGTTACATTCCCAGGCTTAAACTGGTACCAGAAAATGTTCTGGGAGGTAAAAGTGGCCAACATGATACAGGCAACATCAGCCATTGAATGTCAATTGGTTTAAAAGTGGCCAGCATGATACTGGCAACATCAGCCATTGAATGTTGATTGGTCTAAAAGTGGCCAGCATGATACTGGCAACATCAGCCATTGAATGTCAATTGGTTTAAAATTGGCCAGCATGATACTGGCAACATCAGCCATTGAATGTCAATTAATCTAAAAGTGGCCAGCATGATATTGGCAACATCAGCCATTGAATGTTGATTGGTCTAAAAGTGGCCAGCATGATACTGGCAACATCATCGATTGAATGTCGATTGATCTAAAAGTGGCCAGCATGATACTGACATCAGCCATTGAACGTCGATTGGTCTATTAAAAAATGGGCTAGCACGATATACCCAAGACTCCTCTAGGCATACAAAAGTGTCATTTGTTTGTTTGACTGGCCATGGAGTCGGTAAACTTGTCCATTAAAATGTACTCATTCTGCTTGAGGTTTTCCTACCTGTTTTAGTGGAGCTGTGAAAATCTGGTCTGTTAACTCGGTGGGCATGCGAATCTTTGGACTTGGGTGGTCCCCCATGTATTTCAAGATATTTAAACAATGTTAAAGAAAAACATTTATATGATGCGCATTTTAACAGAAATAATGTTGTTCTTTTATTCCCTTTTGCTCTGCAACCTTTGCTGTGAAGCATTACTTCACGGCATGTACATTACTACATCGGTGCACATTAATACATCAGATGCACACTATTTGATGACATGCACTTACTTTATGCAATGCACAGTACTCAATGCACATTACCTCACTGAATGCACATTACTTCACATAATACGCATTACTTAACTGAATGCACATTGCTTCACATGATATGCATAACTTAACTGAATGCACATTGCTTCATATGATGCACATTACTTCACAGAATGCACATTACTTCAAGGGATATACATTACATCTTGAGATGCATAATACTTCAAGTGTGCACAAAACTTCTAGGCATGTATATTACCTCAATGGATGCACATTACTTCACTGGATGAACATTACTTTAAAGGATGCACATTACTTCACAGGATGCAAAGAACTTCAAGGGGATACACATTACTTCAAGGGGATACATATTACTTCAAGGGGATACACATTACTTCAAGGGGATACACATTACTTCAAGGGAAGCCAATTACTTCAAGGGGATACACATTACTTCACTGGATGCAGAAGCACTGCCATGCCAGGATCAGGGTTGACACTCACCAACACCTCTCTTCACCTCCCCATAGAGGAGCACTGACTAATGAAGGGAGCACAGACCATGTGAAGAAGCCTGCCCAGAATTCTAATTTTGCATGCTACGAGTCTGCATGAGAGTTACAGTAATTCCCCACAATGAAGGTAGACAATCAGCAAAAAAGTCTTGCACCCACCGCAGGTTTAAGTGTGTTTCTTGCCTACAGGGATTGAATAAATGTCCAAATTTATCAAACAATACAAGTGTGAACAACTTCAATCAAACCGCTTCCACAATCTTCAAAAATAGCATTACTTCAAGTGCACCATCCCTGGTGCAACTTCAATCAAAACACTTCCATACCTTCAAAACTAGCATTACTTCAAGTGCACCATCCCTGGTGTAAGCCAGGTAGCATCTGGACAGTGTGGTATAAAGGTTGCTCGCCCAAACACCCAAACAATCACCACACAACACTAAAGGTGAAGTCAGTCCCACAGCAAGCACTGCCCATTGGGATGTGAAGGATGAAGTAAGTAAAGGACACTTTAAAATGTCTTAAGGTGCAATGGGCATATGGTGTTAGGTCCTTATTTATATAAATCAATGAACACTCGGTGGGTGATGTGATCCATATTTGTATAAATCAATGAACACTCAGTGGGTGATGTGATCCATATTTGTATAGATCAATTAACACTATGTGGGTGATGTGATCCATATTTGTATAGATCAATAAACATTATGTGGGTGATGTGATCCATATTTGTATAGATCAATGAACACTCAGTGGGTGATGTGATCCATATTTTGTAGAGATCAGTTAATACTCGGTGGGTGATTTGATCCATATTTGTATAGATCAGTTAATACTCGGTGGGTGATGTGATCCATATTTGTATAGATCAGTTAATACACGGTGGGTGATGTGATCCATATTTGTATAGATCAGTTAATACTCGGTTGGTAATGTGATCCATATTTGTATAGATCAATTAACACTGTGGATGATGTGATCCATATTTATATAGATCTTCTTCTTTGCATTCATCTGGAGTATTTTTTCAGATGTGATTGCAGTGTGTTGTTATGCCCCCTTGGGTCAACTCATCCGACTTTTGCGTGTGTTTTTGACCAGGTTAGCATTCCTGGGAGACTCTCACTTTTGTGGTACCGTCAACATCCCAGCTGGTCAAGTTGGAACAGTCGAAGACTTCACGATCATCCCTCAAGGGAAGGCAGGGACAGTCCATGACATTTTCCGCCATCCAGGGTTGCTACCATAGTTGCAAAACCGACACATAGCTCCCTGGTGCTGAGCTCACCAAGGGAATCGTCACGTCCTGCTCATGGCTGCTTTAATTCCTCACTTCAATATATTGGGCATTTCGTTCGTCCCAGGCTGTTCCTGCACAAACCAGACCGGTCTGCAGTCGTTATCCACTCAGCGAGTTTTCAATTTGGACATGTGCCTGCCATTGTGCCCGGGACAATATAGCAAGAACTGTTTCGGGCACGACGGACATTCGGAAACTATCTAGTTAGAGCTGTTCCGGACACGAGGGACATTTGGGAAAACTAGGTAGTCAGAGCTGTTCCTAGCACGAGGGATATTCGGAAGACTAGTTAGAGCTTTTCCGGCCATGAAATACATTTCACTCGGACGTAATTGCGTTGTGCCAGTTTTTATTTTGCCACCCGTAGGTCGGCACTTCCGACTTTGGCGGGCATTTTTTAATGAGGTTAGCCTTCCTCGGATATTTATATAGATCAATTAACACTTGGTGAGTGATGTGATCCATATTTGTATAGATCAATTAACACTCGGTGTGTGATGTGGTCATTATCACATTGACTGCCTTTGCTTCCCAAGACATTTTTAGGACCAATTAAGGGCTGGATCAACGCGGAAGCCCAAGTCGATTTTTAAAATCCACCCACCACTATCTTACCACAGCTGCCGTGTTAGCCACATATTTGTAACAAATCTCACTCAATCAGTAATGTCTGGTTTGCTACTGTCTTACATTCATTGTACGGGGGGATTTTCAAATCAAAACCTTAAATATTTTTTGTGGGTGAATATATTTTGGGGGAAAAAAAGTATTCAACACATGTATCATTTTTTTATGTAGTCACCATTGTGATTAATGCAAGTCCTCCAGTGCAGATAAAGTCCTTGGATTTTTGAAGAAAAAAATTCTATGGGGGTCACTACTCAACGTGCCTGACCTGGTCATGAACAGTCTGTCATAGAAGTCACACCGTTTTGAAACTTCCTACTCCACTCATACACTTGCTGGACAGACAGGCATGCATCACCATACTGCACCTTCATTCGCCGATGAATTTTTTATAGGTTCATCCCTTCACTGATAAAAAAACAGAAAACAAAACACCCTCTTAGGTGCATGTCAAAAGTGGGAGGTGCCTGTCAAAAGTAGGGTGAACATAATTAAACTAGCCTTGTGATGTCACAGTGTTTGTTTGCACTGTGATGTCATGTGTTTAACCCTCCTGACATCCTTAACAACAATATTGACAGGTTACAAGACAATGGCATGGTTATAGTAATTTATATCACACTTCTTAGCAAACTTCTTAAAATTATATAATACACAAAGTAGTCAAGCTGTGAAAGGATATTCAAATAACAAGTGCAAGCCTCAGCACTTTGCTGGTCATTCCCAATGAGTTTCTTCAGCAGTGGTTGTTTCAGAGGCTCCCGCGAGTGCCTCCACAGCTGCTCATTCTGTCTCTGAAGGGGGCGGCTCAGGGTGCCACTGTATGTTTGTTTTGGTGGAGGCCTGAGTGTAGAGAAATGATGAGATGTAGGTTACAGAACAAACTTTGTAGATGTAGATGTGAGAACAAATAGTGATGTGTAGATTTAAGAACCAGCTATGATATCCCAACATGCATGTGATTTATATAGTTTATTGCATCTGTTTCAACAACAATGCAGACATGGCTCCAAATTTGCATGAACTAAAATGAATTATTTGTCAATAAACATAAAATGTTTGCATACATTTGAAAAATCAATTTTTGTCAGGTTTGGCGGATAATGCAAAGATCTACACCAATTGTTGGACATTGTGGTAACAGAGAGTGCAAAGAAAGGACTCTCCTTGAATATCAAGAAAACAGTAAATATGTTATGTTATGTGATATCAAAGCAAAATGTGACACCAAAATGTGAAATGGAAATAGAAGGGAACATTCTTAACCAAGTAGTTAATTTTAAATATCTAGGGGCATTTATAACATCAGACAGAAGATGCACAACAGAGATTAAGAGCAGAATAGGGCAAGCAAAAACTGCATTTCAGAAAATGAAAAGTATATTATGCAATAAGTCACTATCATTGAATGTAAGAAAGAGTGTGCTGAACTGCTATATAGAACCTGTTTTGCTGTATGGCAGTGAATCTTGGAATGTAAATGAACTAACGACAATTGCCTGAAAGAGGCTAATGAAACCAGAACATTATATACAACAATAAGAAAGAGACAAACAGCTTTCTTTGGTCATGTGATGAGAAGAGAGGCATTAGCGAACATTGTGACGACTGGAAAGACCAATGGGAAGAGAGACAGACCAAGAGAAATTATGCTGGATGGATTGAGACAGTAGCATGGAGGAATAGTAACAGCGGAGTTGATCCAGAACACCAAAGACTGAGATATGTGGATAGTAATGAATGCATACCATGCTGGCATGGCACTTGATGATGATGATGGTTTGTTTTGATTTTATTGCAGTGGCATAGTGGTTAGCATGATGGCTGCCAAGACAGTGGCCTGGATTCAATCTCCAGCAGAGGCAGGGTTATTATGGTTCCTGTGTTGACCCAGTCTCGTGAACATTTGTACGAGACAATTTTCACAATGTCCTGGGAACTGCCTGAGAAGGAAAGGGAGCTAGGTCACCACATTTCATATGCATTAGCCTAGAATTTGTGAGGGCCTAACACTTCATACCCTAACATCAGTATCTACTATAGGACTCAGTTTACCTTTTGGTATGGTTCATGGTCTTAGTCTACCACATGACAGAGCTACCATATGACGGAGCTACCATATGACAGCAGTCGGTACTACCTGCTTTCTGTTAGCGCTGAATGTTGGGCAGCGCTCACCAAACCCAACACTCCACATTGTACTAATGGCTTCAGGTGAAGGAGCGCAATTGGGAGAGTACAAGTTTTATCCTGGTGTGAGGAAATGCAGCCTAAAGACTAAATGTCATGGTAGGGCAGACCAGGCCCTAAGACTTGCTCACCAACTGGTCTAGGATCAAAGCTCCAACAGGAAGTTAGAGCAATACTTTGCTGATCCAGCAGCTTGAATTTTATGAAATTGGATTCCCACAAGAGTAATACTAGCAAAATAAAATCTTGCCACATCTGGGGATTGAACCCAAGCCACTGTCTTGGTAAGCAAGCATACAAATCACTATTCTGCCATGCAAACCACCAGCATCATGTGCCATTGCGATAGTCTTGTGAAGTCATGGTTCACCATCACACAAGATCATCAGTCTATTATTATCTCTTTGTCTTCGCCTTACTTTTTTTCCCATTAAGTTTGCCAGTTGTCACTAAGTTTTCATGTTTTATTTTCCCCCTCATAACAAGTCCACAAAATCTTCATTGTCTATGTGTTTTTTTCTCTAATAAATGTACAGTTTTTATGTATCATCTGAAACCTCACCTAAAATGGTCATACGAGAACTGCTCCAAAGTGTGCAGTACCAAATTTGGGTCATTCTGGGAAGCAATAGAATCAGTCTGCGAGATCTGCCTTGAGGGAATGCCCGATTTAAGAAAAATGCTCTGAAATAAAAAATGCCATAACATTTTTAAAATCTTCATTCTATAAGATCAGAAAATTTATTAGAGGCTTGCTGACATAGCAGATAATAAAAGGAAGAGATAGGTTCATAGCAGATACTGTCCTTGTGGTGTGAAGCCTCGTATAAATGGGTAAGTTAGTTAGTAGCATATCCTTTACAGGACGTCGCAGTCAACACCAGAATTTAATTGCTGTTGTGATCGCTTGGCAAGTTTATGCACATCAACGGGTTGCCTAAAAACCAAAGATGGCAAAATCATAATAGAAAAACATCAGATTTTACATGCATGGTCAGATTATGTGAAAGACATTTATAATGATACAAGAAAAGAACAATATGATCATCAGAATAATAATGAAGGACCATCAATTTTGAAGACGGAAGTTCAGAATGCTCTTAACCATATGAAAACTGGCAAGACCCCAGGTACAGATAACATCACAATAGAAATGATCAATGCCTTAGAAGAATATGGAATAGACCAAGTCACCAGACTGCTGAACGCAATATATGATACTGGAGATATACCTCCTGAATTATGTAATTCTATATTTATTGCAGTCCCGAAGAAATCAGGAGCCTTGGAATGTGATCAACATCAAACAATAAGTATAATGAGCTACATGACAAAGATTTTGCTGAGAATTATCATGCAAAGAGTTAGGAAGAAAATGCAACCCGAAATAGGAGAAGAACAATGTGGGTTTGTAGAAGGCAAGGGCACAGTAAATGCTGTGTATATACTGAGAACAGTAATTGAACGTTCTATAGAAGTAAACAAAGATCTACATCTTTGCTTTATTGACTACACAATCGATAAAGTGAGACATGTCGACATGATAAGGATTCTTGAAGATCTACAAATTGATGGAAAAGACCTTAGACTTGTAAAAAACATATATTGGTAACAACAAGTTGCCATCAGAATTGATAATGAAATAGGTCAATATCAGCCTATTAAAAGAGGTGTGAGACAAGGATGTGTAATGTCTCCAGATCATTTTTCCCTGTACAGTGAAAATATTTTCAGAAATATAGAAGATATTCAAGGAATCAACATTGGAGGACGATACATCAATAACATTAGATATGCAGATGATACAGTCTTGATTGCAGACAATGAACAGGATCTGCAACATTTAGTAGATGCGGTTGTTGCACTCGGTGAACAACTAGGGTTAGAATTAAATTGTAAGAAGACACAGATTATGGTCGTCACTGGGAAGAAAGAAATACCACAATGTGATATACAAGTAAATGGGCATATTTTTAAGCAAGTGAATCGGTGTAGTTATCTCGGAACAGTCATAACATCTGATGGGAGATGCCTTGAAGAGATTAGAACAAGAATTGCCATTGCGAAGATAGCCTTTTGCAAGATGAAAAACATACTGACCAATAAAAATATATCAACTGAAATTAAAAAATAGTGTTGAAGTGCTACATAGAACCTGTACTTTTGTGTGGATGTGAAACTTGGAAAATGAGCAGACAAGCTGAAAAACATCTGATGGCTGTGGAAATGTGGTTTCTGAGGAAAATACAAAGAATACCATGGATGAACAGAAAAACCAATGAACAGGTCCTTCAAGAAACAAATGAAGATCGTAAACTGATTAGAGACATTAGACGTAGACAGTTAAACTTTTTTGGGCATGTTATGAGAAGAAATAAATTGAATAACTTGGTGACAACTTGCAAGATCAAAGGGAAAAGACCAAGGGGAAGACCAAGAAGTAAATACCTGGATGGCTTGGCCACATGGCATGGTCAAGACAGGAACACAGAGCTGATCCACGACTCTGGTAATCAAGTGAGATGGCAAAACATGACCGCCCATGCTTAATGGCATGGCACATGATTTATGGATGGATGGATGGAGTTTGCCATTGCTTTCTGAGCGACCGGCACCCATAACATTTCATAAAAAAACCTATACATTAGAGTCTGCTGCCAAATCGCCTTCAGCTGTGTTTCGAACATGGTCATTAACAATACACCCTATATTAGCCCTGTTAAGTCTGGGGAGCTGTCATATCACACTGGCAAGACACTCGTCTGCCATCCCGATGGTCAAGGGTTCGATCCACATTATGGCTGATTTGAATTCTTTTAAAATTTACCTGGGCTTCCAGGTCAACCCAGCCTAAAATGGGTACCAGGAAATGTCTGGGAAGTAAAGGCAGCCGGTGTGACGTGACCACATCACCCACAAGTGCCGATTGGTCTATAAAAATATGAGTCTAGCAACATGTGCCCAATGTGCATTTAGGCATGTACAAGGGACCATGACTTGCCTGTTAAGTCTTCTAATGTCAATTCCAATTAACCAATCAATTACCCAGATTAACCTTTCTCAAATTAACCCTGACCACTAACCAGGATCTCTGGAGAAGGTCTGATGATAGTTGGCAGCACGTACACACACTCTGTTGGGAAATCCCCTTTCTTCTTAGTGGTGGTGTTCTCCCCATTGCACCATCCTGAGTTCAGGACGGTCTCGCCACTGCTGGCGGCATCGATGACAATCAGGTCCCCTTTCTTCAGTGCCAGGAAGGATGCTTTTTCTGCAAGTAAAATAAACACTTTTGGAAACACTGCTCCACTGGGTATAGTGTAAATCATTCGCTCTCTGAATTTTTTGTGTTTTGTGTGTGTTTACAGCATTCATTTTACAATGTTTGCTTTTTACTCTTAGGAGTAAAATGGAGCACTTATGGGTTACACCCGTGTGCTGTGATGTTGATCCGTTGACTAAACTAAACTAAACATCAGCCTTTCTGTAAACATCAACCTGTACAAGTCACTTATGGTAGTCATTCTCTTACCTGAGCGCAACAACTAGATTCTCACTGCAGACACAGAACGGAGGATCTGGGCTTTTGGCTGTGAGAAAATGCTGCACATGTAGTATGGGGAGCACACAACAATTGCCTGTGTTAGAGACAATGTGCACACACATAGGCAACCCACCAAAAACCACTTTTTCCTGTGGTGACAATAAAAAGCGTGCCAGGTTTGATCATGCCACATGTCACGACACCATCTCATAGGTAATCCTCCAAGGAACAGATGAGGGCAAATGGAGAAGAGGAAGGCAGAGAAAATGCTGGATTGAGCAGCATCATGTAGTGGGTCTTGTCCAGAACACGGCTCTCATCATGACAGATAATATTTACAAATAGACAAGAGGAAGCATTTCCACACTTGTGCATGTTGCTGCAGACAGACAGCAGCTGGAAGATTATGAAGCATTTCCACACTTGTGCATGTTGCTGCAGACAGACAGCAGTTAGTATATTATGAAGCATTTACACACTTGTGCATGTTGCTGCAGACAGACAGCAGTTAGTATATTATGAAGCATTTCCACACTTGTGCATATTGCTGCAGACAGACAGCAGCTGGAAGATTATGAAGCATTTCCACACTTGTGCATATTGCTGCAGACAGACAGCAGCTGGAAGATTATGAAGCATTTCCACACTTGTGCATATTGCTGCAGATAGACAGCAGCTGGAAGATTATGAAGCATTTCCACACTTGTGCATATTGCTGCAGATAGACAGCAGCTGGAAGATTATGAAGCATTTCCACACTTGTGCATATTGCTGCAGACAGACAGCAGCTGGAGGATTATGAAGCATTTCCACACTTGTGCATGTTGCTGCAGACAGACAGCAGCTGGAAAATTATGAAGCATTTCCACACTTGGGCATGTTGCTGCAGACAGACAGCAGCTGGAAGACTGACTACTGATGCTTCCATCATGGCTGACTAGTGGCAAATGCAAGAAATTCTCTTAACTTGCAAAATTAATACATCTTCTATCTCATTCATCCCAAAAAGAATGTTGGTTGCATTGTGATACCAATGTAAAGTGAAACTTCAATATCAGCATCCTTTGGCCAATACATCCAATCTGAGCATGATATAAGACTGGATTTACCTTGCCTTAACATCCTGTGGCTCATCCTGTGCAGAACTTTCCTCCTGTAACAGTCTTTCTCCACATTTTTGTGATTGCTAAATCTGGTAACATTTGTTGCAGCAGACGGAGCATGTATGGGATTGCCCGGTGTGCTATGATGTCGATTCTTAAATCAATCAATCAGCTGATAAATATACACATACCAAACCAATGAAGTGTTGACAATCAGCGCAGCTTGTCAATGTCACTACTGGTTAAGCCAATACAATTAAATATATTTACGCCCTACCTGGTGGCTTGTAATCCTGAACAGCAATGCAATACATTGATCTCTTCTTCAAGCCATCGAGGAATGCGGTCACCAAGTCCTGGACATCTTTGGCGTTGGCAGAAGTGAATATGTACTCTTCTCCCCTGACTGTAGTCAAAGTTAAGCTGAGGCCATGCACCCTGCTGGCTCTGTAAATGTCAATCATGAAATACAGTCAGCCATCACCGTCCTACATTAAAGATATCAAGAAGAAATACTGCAAGCAATCAGCATCCTACACTGAACGTCATCGTCTTCTTCACGGACTACAGAATTCTGTCTCTTGTGCTACCAATCATTTCTGACCATGACGTTCTTCCATGCCATGATGTCAAATTGTCCAGCATCTTCTCTTTTGGTTTCCCCCGGCCTCTCCCACTGTGGTGGAATACTCCAGCTTTCCCCTTCTCATGACATGCCCAAGGAATGTTGACTGGCATCTTCTATTGTGAGTAACCAGTTCTCTTTATATATTGCCTACAGGCATGATATGAGAGGAAGGTAGTGTACCATTGCTGTCCTTGGCTGCAGCCATGGTCTCCATAAAGAGATCCTCTGCCCATACTCAACATTAAGTTAGTTACATATATGTCATAGTATGCCGTGGATGCCACCAAGATGATCCTCTTAATCTACACTGAAGAAAGTATTAAAGAAAATCAAGAAAGAAGACAGAAGAACAAAATGGTACTTGCAGCATTTAAAGATCTGATTAAAAATTGGCACTTGGCGTTTGAAACTATGAACAATTACGCCAGTAGATGGTCGGCTCACAAAACGGACGCCGCCTAGTTTCTACATTTGATCAGGACATCTGTTTGACAGCGAGAGACGCTAGTAGGTGTAATAAACTGAGAGGTGTCATGATCACACATACTGTTGACTGTGCAGACATGGAAGTGACCGTGGGGTGGGGGGAGAGAATGTTGGACAAACATGTGAAACTCGCTAGGTGGACACCAGGCTAGGGAAACCATCATAGGTGTGAAACGACACAATGCATGATTCTGGAAAAAAAAAGATGCAAGATCAAAGAATCAAAGGATACCAAATAGATAAGGGCATTGGCCATACCTGGTATAAATACTATGACTGGAACTGCTCAAATTAGAAGTGTGTATTCGAAGATCAGGTATGAGCAATTTTAAATGTATATCGATAGGTCTAATTCTTATGTTGTCTAGGATTTCCTATGAATGTTATTTCATAGTAACTATTCACCAGTCTTTAGATTTACTGACTTTCAGCCGACGATTTGATTCTGGTTACTTCTATGAGAACTATCATGGCCTCCTTTTGTTGTATACATTTTGTTGTACAGTATATAGTCAAATGACTATATTTCTTTTAATTCCTCACCCCATCGGTGGCTAGCTAACGACCAAGTCGTGCCAACTATCATTCCATCTGTTCGAATGTATGGTACTTCAATGAAAGCTATTGGTTACTCATTTTGCTGTATATAATATGTATTACTATTTCAATCATTATATTACTAAGAATATCATTCTATGCATAATTTCAGGTTTCCATGCAAAATGTTTATTAGATGCTTGCGATATTGGATGTCATATGGTAACCCTCCAGGATGAATAGTTGCGTGATGCCGCAGCAGGCTCCACGTGTAATATGGTAAACCCCGAGTAAATGTTACATGAGATTAGGGTGGTTGTGCTGGTATATACTTTACCCATGATTGATTGACTGATTTAGGAATCGACATCACAGCATTCAGGGCATTCCCATAAGCGCTCCGTCCCCATCCTCAGCAGCCAGCAAAGAGTTCCAACACCAACAGTACCAGTAGCAATCTGATACTTTACCCAAAACTATGAGAAAGGTATATGGTGAGTGTAGCCATCTCAAGTGCGTGATGAACGAGAGTTCATTGTAACTCACTGAGGCTTGATGCAGAAACTGATCGCCGGCAGGTTAGCCTTACGATCAGACACTTTTGAATCACCACCATGGAACATTTAATCTGATGAAAACAGCTTGTAACAAAGAAGCGACTATGTAGAAACCTTATGTTTCAATGAGTGATATGGACGTAGGACATTCCATTTCTCATAATGGACAGATAGGGGAAGGCAGAGAATGTAACTATAGAGCATGTTAGACTACTGGAAAGTCCTCCTAGACTTGACAGGGTGAGAAAGATAGAAAGTGGAGAGTGAATGCAGTAAAGCTGGAAGACAGATACCGCCAGACATTCCATTGTGTGTGTGTGTCATCTCATCTCATCATGTTCGTCTTGTACCTTGCGGTGTCGAGGTGAAGTATAAACTTCAAGAGAGTGCCCATTATGGGCTTCATATATCGACATTCCCATAGATTCTGCTATTCCCTCCGTCCAACGTTTATGTGGTCGGCCTCTTCCTCTGTTTCCATCTGGTCTGTACATCATTGCTTGTTGTGGCATGCTGTTGTGTGTATGTGGGTAATATATTGTATGTATTACCTAGAATTGTATTGGTGTAGAACTTAGACACTACATATTCTTGATTATGTATTTCAAGCTCTCCACAAGATTGCCAGGTTGTAGATCCCGCTCAGTGACGAGGAGTGAGCAGGTGGAGTCAGGACTGGACAGTGGTTCAGTATACGACTAGCTGATTTTATTGGCTCTTACTGAATTCAACTGAGGCATCATCTCACCTGTATTCCCGATGTCATGCCACAAACACCAAAAGCAGTTATGTATTTCATTACATTTTTTATTTTTCGCATATCCTTTACATGACATTGCTGTCAACATCAGCATCTTTCAGCTGATTGTTGATTTCTTGGCAAGATTACGCTCAGTAGTTTGCCATTGCTTTCTGAGCGATTGCTCACATACCCCATAAGTTACCGACGCAGAGAGAACCGCTACCATTTTTCGCGCACATCACGTCATGTTATGAGAGTATAGGGATTACGGAGAAAGTCGTGTAACCCCTAGACCAGAGAGACTGGCTTTCATTACATTGGTGATGAATATTTACATAATTCATTATCATCATCGTCCTGTAATTAAACAGTGTTTTTCATATTGATAGTACATAAAGAGTTGTAGTTTGTTTTAACTCATAGGTATATGTTATTTTCCAAGCATGCATATGTGTGTGTGCATATACCTTGGTGGGGGCTTTAATTACAACCAAGGAAGGGGAGATTTGTCAGGGGGAAAACCTACCCTGCCTAGTAGTCCATTAGGATCCAGGATAAAACAATCTATCTGCTAGTAGACACTTTTAATTTAAGGATAAGACAACCTACCTGCCAGTAGACACTTGTAATTTCAGAATAAGACAACCTACCTGCTACTAGCCACCCTTAATTTCAGGATAAGACAACAACCACCTGCTACTATACACACACTTAATTTCAGGATAAAACAACCTACCTGCTACTAGTCACACTCTAAATGTTAGGATAAGACAACAACCACCTGCTACTATACGCACTCTTAATTTCAGGATAAAACAACCTACCTGCTACTAGTCACACTCTAAATGTTAGGATAAGACAACAACCACCTGCTACTATACGCACTCTTAATTTCAGGATAAAACAACCTACCTGCTACTAGTCACACTCTTAATCTCAGGAAAAGATAACTCCAGCAGCACCCGTTCTTGGTCATCAACCAAATAGACACCGGTCCAGTTGATGGCAATGATGACATCATTGCTTGGCAAGGAAGTTCCTGATAATCTCCGTGCTTCATAGAACCTGGAGAACAGCAAGGGCCACTTGAACTTGGTATAGTTGATAATGTCTTCTTTCACCTGGGGGTAGAAATTGGAAATATACGGGAAGTTATATTTCTACAGTTCAAAAACTGGATACATGGTAGTCTGTGGCTAAAGAGGCAAGAGTTTCACATGGCCATGTGGAAGACTAGAAGCTGCAGTAGCTTGACAGCTGGCCTGGTGGTTATGTGTTCAAATCTCCATAATATCAGTGTTCTTTTTTTTTAAAACTAACCTAGGTGCCAGGTCAACCCAGTCTATATAGTTACCAGGAGATGACCTGGGAAATAAAGGTGGCCAAAGTTATACTGACCTCGTCATCCACTGAGTGCCCATCGGTCTGTACAACTTTGGGGTTAGTAATATATACCCAATATTGATATAGGTCCTTTACATATTTTTGATTTGCTAACTTAAAAGATCATAACATAAAATTCATCCAAATGTAATCCTTTTATAAGAAAAATTTATTTAGATGTTTTTATTTTGCATGTGTTATGATCTCTTTGATTGTTGTCAATGCAGTAAATTTTGAAGACTATATAAGTGAGGAGAGGGAAGACTGATCAAAATGCCATCTTTTGCAAGAAAAGACAATACATTTATTCTTTTTAATATCTGATAATTCTTGTCCAAATGACAGATTCCAAAGTGAGAATCATAAAAATGTCATCTTTTTTTAAAAACAGATGATTCAAATTTGTTAAAACTTTGTCTGAAAGCCTTGACCACACAGTCTTTTGCCACAAGATGCTTGGTTGTAGTCAATGAGATAATTGTACAAGAATTGATCAAGAAGAAAAGGGTAAAACATAAACCCTTATGCCATTTAGTGTGGTTCATGATATTGTTGATGATTAAAAAGCCAAAAAATTAGACCATTTTGTTATTTTTAATAGATATAACAGATTTTAAGCAGAACAGACAGCACTTGCAATGTCTTTGTATTATTATTCGTTTTGCTCTTGTTCTTCTTTTTCTTGTTCTTCTCCTTCTTTGTGAGTTGCCTTCTCACCCGGATGGTTATTTCCATAACTCCTTCAGAAACAACAGAGAAAAGTACATTGTCTATGCCCATGCGTGACTTGAGCCCATGCGGGAAGCAAAGAATAGTGACACTGTACCATCCATGCATGTCATCAGAGGCAACTAAGGGTTGGTATAAGACTGGCTACCTCATCCTGGAGAAAACTTGACCTGCAAAATCCAACCAATCATTCACAAGTCTCTATAGGTCAGCATGGTTGAATGGATATAAATGTGTGTTCTTAAATATCCGATGTGCTGATGCCAAGGTAAGGGGTTCAATCATTACACCAAACAGTTGGACTAAAATGCTGACCTATTGTCCTTGACTTGGGGACGTAAATTACAAGTACCTCTGAAATTGAAGTAGGTTTGCCTGATGGCGAGGGACACTGTTAATAGGGAAACCTAATCCACACGCAAAATTCAATCCAGCACTACTAGTAGTAGCGTGTATGGACTCCACTTGAGTACAAAGTCTACAATAGGCTTGGTGAAGTTAGTTCAGGGCCTAGTCCCATTGCTAGGTGAAGGGCAAAAGCTACAGAAGGAAGATGTTTATTCAGAAACAAATGAATCCATGGTGAGTTTCTTGGTATAGAATGAGTTATGAAAATACAACATCATCATGTGTGATAGTGACCAGCATGGGCAGTTATGGTTGACCATCTCACACAATTCAGGGTCCAGTTTCAGTGTTATTGTCTGTATTATGCCATGTGGCCAGGTTTGTTTTTTTAATGTTCGCTCGCTTTGAACTCAAGAGTAGTCCATACATGTGCTACTACTTTTTTACAGGACTGGACTGATTTTTGCATGTGGGTTAGTTTTCCCTTTTACCAGTGTCCCTCTACATCAGGTGAACCCACTCCGACTTCTGAGGAGATTCCAGGTAGTTATCTCTTTGCCTTCACCTTGCTCTTTTCCCACTAATTCTGCCAGTTGTCACTAAGGTTTCAAGTTTATTTCTCCTCTAATGACCCAAAATATTATGACTGTCCACGTCTAACTTCTATAATCAATTTGCTGTTTTCATTAGTTTCTTGAAGAAATGTCACATTCACTTTTTTGTGCATCCATGGTGTTCTTGGCATTGGCTTCAGAAACCATATTTCCACTGCCATCAGATATTTCTCAGTTTGTCTACTTACTGTCCACATTTCACATGCTTACAACAATATAGGTTCTTCTTCTTCTGCTGCTGTGTTCTTCTGGAGATTTTTTTGGGACATGATTGCGCTGTGCCTGTTTACAGCGCCTGAACGCCTTCTTGCGCCATTAGTCTGACACATACGACTTCTGCGGGCAATTATTGACCGGGTTAACCTTCCCGGGTATATAGGTTCTATGTGGCACCTTAAAACTCTTTTTCTCACTGCAATTGACAGCTTTTTATTTATGAGTTGTTTTCCATCTCTCAAAAAACTACCTTGATAAGATAAATATGTATTTAAAAGAGTATCTGCATTCTTGTTCTTCTTCTTCTGCATTTGTATGCACCTTACATCTCTGAAGCAGAAGGAGACGAGACCGTAGGCTGATTCCTCTAACGCGACATGTACCCTCACCCGATGGGAATTAATCTGCTGAAAATATGGACTCCTCAGTTTCTCCATGACAGCATTCACCCACCCTTGTAGAGCATTTGGCTTGTGCAGGTAGGAGTCAGAAACATAAGCTGGCAGGGCGGACTGCAGGCGCTGGGGATCTATGTTCAAACCATGCTCCACAAAGTACTGCTGGGATATAATCATTGCCAGATCATCATCCTGAGAAACAACAAGAAATAGTTAGTACATGGGCTGGTGCAGGCAGGAGTCAGGGATATATGCTGGCAACAAAGACTGCAGTCACTGGGAATCTACGAGGGGGCTTCGAATCAAAACCTTAAAAATGTGATAGAAATTACAATAACCATGCCTTCGTCTTGTAACCTGTCAATTTTGTTGTTAAGGATGTCAGAGTGTTCAGCACAAGACATCATGGTGCAGACAAACATGGTGATGTCATTAGGACAGTTTAAATATGGCCGCCCCACTTTTGATATGCACCAAAGAGGAGCAGCGTTCTGTAATCTCTTTATTGATCAGTTAAGGGGTGAAATCTATAGAAATTCATTGGCAAATGAAGGTCCAGTATGGTGATGCATGCCTGTTAATCCAGCAAGTGTATTAGTGGATTATAAAGTTTCCAAACTTTCTGGTCCAATGAAGAGGTACAGCAGGTAGTGCATGAGTGGTAACTAATGCGACAAAGAGAAAATTGTTCTACAGGAAACCAAGCACTTTATCAGTGCTAGAGGGCTTACATTGAATGCAGAGGTGACTACATTGAAAAATGATACATTTATTCTGTACTTTTTCAGAATATATTCACACACACAAAACATGAAAAGTTTTCATGTGTAGCCCCCTCATATTTTCAATGTTCCACGAAAAATGTTTGCTTCTTCTTATGCCTTTTAACACCTAAATGGAGCAGAGGCCCTCAAATAACTCATGCCAAGCCCTGTGCAGACTAATTCATGGCTGGTTGGATGCTGCAGCAAATGTTTTCTTTGTGACAAGATAGCCAGTCTCAAGTCAACCCTCCTTAGTCACCTCTCATGACATGCATGGTAGATTACAGTGTTACTGGTGTTTGTCCATCAAGAATGATGATGACCATTCATTTCATACAGTGGGGTTGAAAGTTTGCAGCCGTGAGTTCTAAGATGGCTGGTAAGGCCTATCTTAGCTTGAAATGTTCTTTGACAATGTGGGCAAACAATGCTTGATGTTCCAGGAGGAGTATCTCCTGCAGTGATTTACACAAATTATGGTGTTAGTACCAGATACTCTATCCTTTTGGCTAAGATCAAAGTGTAGTATCTGTGCTTGGTCTTGCCTGGGCTACATGCAGAGGCGGTCATCCGAATGATACACAAGGACATGGGGACCTGATGGGGCAGCTCTGGCAAAAATACATTTTAAAAGTTACCCTACGTACCTCAAGGCATGTAAAAGGGTCCTTTAATTACTTCCTTCTTCTTCTTTTGTTCTGTCTTTCAGACCCCTAGTGGAGTCTATGCCCACAACCAGGCATGTCAAGTCTTTTGTAGGCCAGATCATGGTTGGTCGGTTGCTAGCTTTCTATAGTATGAAATAGCCAGTCTCACACCAACCTTCTTTAAAGGTAACTACTAGGGGCAGTATGGACACTGCCAATGAAGAAAGCCATGACAAACTACCTTCTTTACAGATGCCTAGAAAACTATAGCAGTCTGTAGCAAACATTAATGGGATGGAAAAGAGAACAAATTTATCCAACAAGAACTCAATGCTGAAGAAGACAAGTTACTCAAACACAATTTAGGAAAATTAAATATTTTGAGTATATATGAACATCAAAATGTCTGGAAAAGATAATTATGTAGAGATGAGTACCAGGGAAGTGGAGAAGTGAAGAGTAAGACCAATTTATTATGTGATTGATAATTTACACACGATGGTAACAGAGGCAGAGAAATCTGGCTTATGTTAGAGAGACATTTTGAGAGGTGAGACTTTATTCCCAAACAGGGTCCTAAAACATGTATTCCTAACATGTATTCCCTAACCCTAACGCAAACCCTAACCCTAACCCTAACCCTAATCATACACAATAGCACGTGCTTGCCTTCTTTATTATATTACAGCCTTCTATTATATATGTGTATATATACTTAATACATTATACTGGCCCCCCAATGATATGCCAGTTTGTACTGCTCTCTAATATAGAAGATATAGACGTCACGTGACCAGCCCTGTTTGGGAATAATAACTTCGTTTTGAGAGACAGTTATGCAGACAAAGTTCTGCACTGGGCAAGCCACCGCATGATGATGTATAATGAATCAGCTCCTTGGACAGCCAAAACACAAATAATCTAAATGTTCTGAAAGCAGTATAAGACACAAAGACAACTTATCAAAGAGGAGATGGAGAAGTCTCCATTTTTATGACCATAATATGAGAAGCAAATCATTGAACCATACTGTAACAACTGGAAATGTTCATGCAAAGAGGGACAGAGGAAGATTGGACAGCCTTTTGTTGTGGAATTGTAGAATGCCAGCACACAAACCTATACATTCTGTTGAAGATTATGAGATGTGCAGAATATCATTGTCAATGCCACTGTGGGTCACCCTAGTGTATATTAGATAACGCTCAGGTATATTGAGCTTATGGGAGCGTAATAGTGTAGTGGCTAACATGCTTGCCTGTTGGTGCATTGGTCAAGTTTTCAAATCCCCAACAACGCACAGATTTTTTTAAACTGATCTGCGCTACAAGGTCAAACAAGGTTAAAATGGGAACCAGGAAATTTTATGGATAGAGATGGTTGGCCTGATACTGTCCCCATCACCCACTGAGTGCCTGTTGGTCTCAAAGAATACCTGGCAAACATCTAATACCAAATATGCATCAAGGCATTGAAAAAAAAAGTCCTTTACTTTGTTTTTTTTCCCCATAAAATACAACAAACAATTTACCTTGTCACACTTGTACTCTCCAGATTTTATACCACGGACAACCTAAGAGAGATTTAAATTGATGCCATAAGATCGCAGTCAAAAAACGTAATAAACTGAACTTAAACAAAAAGCCAAAATGAAGGACTTGTGATTAGGTGTTAATTAAAAATGATGTTTCCTGCAGCATAATTACTTATTAACAGTAGTTAGGTGTGATATGTACCAAATGTACAAAACTGAGATTTGATCAACATAAAACACAATTTACAATCACAACTGGGCACTGTACTGTAATCTATTAACAAAGAGAAATCTAAAACCTGTGTAGGAAACTTTAACTATTCTAGGCCGACACCCAGCCAATCCTCATGCACGGTGCTCCATCATGATCTGGTTATATCCTAATTGTTCAGAAAGCAATGGCAAACTGCTGAACATGAACTTGCCAAGAAACCATGAACTGCCAACAAATGCCGGGGTTAACTGTGAGATCCTGTAAAGGATATGCTTATATCCTAATACGCCTCTCCACAGATGTGAAGTTCCAGTACCTATCTTGATTACCCTGCTGGTCTTTGAGCTTTGAGCGAAGGAGCACTCTGCAATAGTCCAAATGAAGACAGTATCTTGGTAGTGGGTCGGGAGGAAAGTCTGTACACCAGCTTCACCCCAATAGATGCTTGTTGTCGTATGAACACTAGTGTTTGAGTATTCAGTTTTAAGTATTCACTGTTACAACACAAAAGATTTTTTTTTTTTTTGCATTCGCTCAATTTGAACTCAAGCGTAGTCAATACACGTGCTAGACTTCTAGTGCACAGGACTGACATTAGCGTGTGGAATAACTTTCCCTATTACAAGTGTCCCTCGCCATCAGGCAAACCTACTCCGACTTCTGAGGTACTTGTACAAGGGTAAGTTAATAAGTAAGTCACAAATGGCTGTAGAAAAATAACTACACATGATAACAACTTGAAACCAGTTTATTTTTATACATGCATTGTTCCTTTATTTCTCAACATAATTTCCACCAACATTGATGCACTTATCGCATCATTTTATCAGTCCTCCCAAACCCGTTGCTTTGTTTTCATTTACCGGCCATCCCACAGAACTTTGTAATTTACTTATTGACTCGCCCTCGTAACTTTTTCTATCCAGCTATGCACCGCTTTACGGGACAAACATTTTTCAGCATAAACACTGACAACCCACCATGGTGGGAGACATTTCGCGAATGACGCCGAAGTTGAACATGAAGTGAAAATGTAGTTTAGAAAACAGAGCACGCAGGTTATGCAGGCGGTTTTGGAGGACTGATAAAACAATAGGATAAGTGCATCAATGTTGGTGGAAATTATGTTGAGAAATAAAGGGACAATGTATGTATAAAAATAAACTGGTTTCAAGTTGTTATCATATTTAGTTATTTTTCTAAAGCCATTTGTGACTTACTTATTAACTTACCCTCGTAATTGGAAGACAAAGAAATTAATCTCAAAAATTGTTTCTTTGTCACTTTCCTTCAAGAGAACTTACCTGCTGGTAAATCAAATTGGTAGCTGTGGCATCATCACTTGCGTTGTGCCAAGGTGTGAAGATTTCTTTGCGGAAAAACAGCTTCCACGGGGCGTTGCGTTCTTGTGCACCCTGTTCCTTGGCATACTGCTCACACTGGGAGATGGCATCCATCACATGGTCTCCTCCACTTCCTAGCGATGAGACCTGCACAGACATACATCTTTTACATGAATGTTGATCGTGAGTGTTCAGTTATTGATTTATTATATATGTATATGAGAATCCTGACTTATTCCTAATGAATGTACTTTCTACATTTAGTCAGAATAAACAAAAATCTGACAATGTGTTTGTTGTATACAAGGTGAGTATACTGATTGATTGATCATCTGTTCTGCCGATAGGCGTGCACGTTCATGATTTGCTATCTCACACAATCATCAGACTTAGATCAAGTCTGTGTTCTTGTTTACGGAATATGCCATGTGGCATTTATTACTTCTGTGCCTTCCGCTTACTCTTTTTTCATCAAATTTGCCAGTTTTCACTAAATTTTCTAGTTTATCTCTCCATATAACACATCCAAAACATCTGGAATGTCTACTATTCCTATAATCAATTCGCAGTTTTCTTTTAGGGCTATCTCCTTCATTTTTCTGTCCGTCCAAGGCATTCTTGGCATTTTCCTCAGAAACCAAATTTCCCCTGCCATTAGATGTTTCTCATTGTGTTTGCTTAGTGTTCATGTTTCACATGCATATAAAAGACACTAGAGAAAGATATGCTTGTGTGATTTTGTTGTTCCTCATAAAGAAAGCCAAGAGTAGTAACACTCTAACCCACCATGCATGTCGTAAGAGTTGAATAAGGAGGGTTGGCATGACACTGGATTTCTCATCACATAGAAGTCTTTAGTTGCAAATCGAATCACCCATGCACAAGCAAATAAATGGTTTGTTGTGAGTTGGTTGAGGATTTTCATCTTATTTGGGAGCTGAACGACAGAAAAAAAAAATTAAGTTGCATGTCCTTCACGGGACGTAGCAGTCAACCCCAGCATTTTCGCTGTTCGTGATTCCTGGGCAAATGTTACGTTCAGTAGTTTGCCATTGCTTTCTGAACGACCAGCTCCTATACCTTTTTCGAAAAAAACCAGCACTGTTGTGTTTTGAACCCGGGTATACGGGCTCACAAACCACGTTCGTAAGCCCTTAGCCATAGACAGAAGCAGAATATAAATTACTGGGAGCCATGGCAGAGTAGTGGTTATGAGCTCGCCTGCTGGCCCGATGGTCATGGGTTCATGGAGTATTTAAATTGAATTGAGCTTCCAGGTTGACCCAGCCTAAAATGAGTACCAGGGAATGTCCTGGAAAATAAAGATGAGTGGCAACACACTGTCCACATCACCCACCGAATGTCAATTGATCTATAAATATATTGAACTTTCACCATGTGTCCCATTTTGCACCAAAGGCATAGAAAGGGCTGTGTACTTTACATTTTTACAAGTTCATATAATTGGGTATATCAGATGTGAAAATATCGCTAAATACCACAATGACAGAATAGAATTTCTCACTTTGTCAAAAAGAGCAATAAACAATGAAAATCCAAACTGGTCAATCAGTGAGATCTCATTTGACAGTTGTTGGCAAAGTTCCCTGGCAGTGGTAGCTGAGTCTACTGGAAGATTTCTGGAGTTTCCGTCCATGAACATGACAGTCAGGGACATGTCCTTCTTGGCTTTGGTAGCCTGAAAACAAAAAAACCAGAAATATGTGACAACCACGGATAGTGCAGCGTTACAAAGTATCAGCATACCTTCTGAAGTAGATTTGCCTTCCTGATTCAATCCTTACACTCTCAACCAAGTAGAGAAATTAATGAACACAAAATGTAACAATACAGCTCAAGGAAAAGAAGACATACACAGACCCAAGTGAACGCTTCAACTAGTTAGTACAAATAAACAAAAGAAGAATACTTAGCAGGAAAACTTATTCATAATCACAAATAACTCATCCATTTAAAAAAAAAATTTTTTTTCGCTCACTCGCTTTGAACTCAAGCATAGACCATACACAATATTTATAGTAATGATGGACTGAATTTTGCATGTGGATTAGCTTTCCCTATTAACAGTGTCCCTCGCCATTGGGCGAACCCACTCTGACTTCAGAGGTACTTGTAATTTACATCCCCAAGTCAAGGACGACAGGTCAACATTTTAGTCCAGCTGTCCGGTGTAGGGGTTGAACCGCTAATCTCGGCATCAGCACACCGGATGTTTACGAACACGCATTCTTACCCATTCGGCCATGCGGACCTGCATCCATACGTTACTATTCATTCATTGATTCCATAGCATGTCTTTTGCAGAACCTCGCTCCCATAACAACCTTCCGGAAATCTTTTGAGTCATAAGCAAGATGTCCCGCATCCAATACACCCATCTGGAGATCATCTCCTACATCCTGCCATGGTTGTTAGGGTTTCTTGGCAAGTTTTGCAGAAGGTAGTTTTGGCGTTGCTTTCCTTCTGGGTAGTGACTGTACTAGACGGTGGCCATAACGATTGTCTGTACTGATGTTACAATGAATACACAAAATTTATTGAAACATGGACAGTCGTACATTTCCACATCTTACGATCTCTAATAGCATGTATCAATTCATGTGCTGACAACTGTTCATGCCATGGTAAAAGCACCTTCTCATGCCAAAATAAAATTCTGTCAAGAATATTTTCTCAATGTCTTTCCCTCTCTTTCCACAAATCTAACCAGATATCACAGTAGGCCATGGTTTTATTCTTCTCATTATATAGTGTTGGTGATGGGGGAGGGGGGATGGTCTTTTTTCCATTTGATAGAATGACATTTTTGCTCGTCTTATTCTGTTCTTTACCTTTGTGACACATCTTTTACCAGATTTTATTCCACTGCCTAGACACTTTAAAAGCTGCATGCTCAAATAATGTACTAACTACCACTTTTCCCAATTTTATGTTGCTTACCTCGAGTTCCAACCAACTTGGCGGCTGGCTTCTTGGACCATTAAGTAAAGTTCGCTTCAAATGTTTCAGGCAGTAAGAGCCATAACCAGTGGGTCCTTCTTCAATGAAGCTGATGAGGTATGGTGACAGCTGTGTACATATAAAATATAGTGAATGTCATTGAGAGACTCATGGAAAAATTGAGCTGAAATCAAGAGAAGCAAGCAGTAGATGAAAGGCAGAGAATGTAATTGCTCAGGTAACCATATCAAGTGAATTGTACTGCATTGTTCTGTCCAGCCTATGACTCACTACATCTGACTTTCAACAAGCATTTTTTTCAAAGTTTGCTTTCCGTAGCCTTTGCTGTCCCCAGTCTACAAGCCAGCAAGTGCATGCCTCTCTTCATCTGCTTCCTATCCCTTGACCTGTTCCACATCGGATACCCTACCAGTAGATGCACAACCATCAGCAACAGTTCTTGAGATCATTGGAACATGTAAGCATATCTATCTCTTCCAGGTGGAGACACCTCAGAGGGGAGGTAACCATGTCAAATGACAAGGAATCCACTGTATTAGTAAATTTTTAAAGCATTAAAAACTACTGGAATATGAAATTCAGTATGCAATTAGCACACAGCAGAAATGAAGGAGCCAGAACAAAAATAAAAAAGCAGAGGACCCTTTTCATATTGTGATGCCTAATGGGCTTTTTGTGTGTGTGTGCTAGTTCCATATTTTAAAACCCATCAGCACTTGATGAGTGATGTGGTCAATATTATGCCAGCCACCTTTATTTCCCAGAAAATATCCTGGTACCAATTTACAAATATAAGACAGCAACAAACAATGTTCGTTGGTCATGTAATGAGAAGAGAGGCACTGGAAAACATCGTGAAGGGTGGGAAGATCTGTGGGAGAAGAGATAGAGGCAGACCAAGAGAAATAATACTGGATGGCCTAAGACAGTGGCAAGGAGTAGTATCATCAATAGAGTTGATCGAAAACACCAAATAACAAGATCTGAGGATATATATGAATGCCCATGCCATTTGTCAGGGCACATCATGATGATGATTACCCATAATCCTGCAGAATATGTTGAGCAGTTTGTTTGCTTTGTCCACATGAGGTAGACAGACAAAGTCTATGGATATGTTGTCATTAATACATATAAGTGGGTCATCTTGATGATGATTACCCATAATCCTGCAGAATATGTTGAGCAGTTTGTTTGCTTTGTACACATGAGGTAGACAGACAAAGTCTATGGATGTGTTGTCCTTAATACATATAAGTCAGCCATCATCATATAGCAAGTCCTTTGCAGAAAGTTGCTCTTATCACAACGAGCCAAAAAGTCTCTCGATCTCTGGCCAATTCCCCCACCCCATGCACCCTCAGTATCTGCTAGGTCCTGTGCCCATCTTAATTCTGGTTGACCACTGATTCTTCTTCTAGAAACAATGCCTTCTACCACTGTATTTTCCAAGCCACTGTCTCGTTTAAATGGCCAAAGTATTTTAGTTTCCGAGATAAGATACTGTTTATAAGTCAGTTTTCTTTGTTGTTCCGGTCTCATAGAATTTCAGTATTTTTCTTCTACTTGGTCCGTGATATTCTAAGAGTTTATATAAGAGAGTACTTAATATGTATAAGTGAATACTTAGTACATACAAAACTATACTTAATGCACAAATAATTGTAGTAAGAAAATATAAGTGTGCTGAGAAAGACATAAATTAATTGTGTACAATTACCTTGTCAGAGGGAGGGAAACATCGAACACACAAGCACAGCAAAATCCAACCTCTGGCATGGGAACTTTTCGAGTAGTTGTCGGTGAGCTGTTTACAGATCTGGCAGAAGATCTCATCTCTGGTATAAGAGAAGAGAAAACAATGCGATATGTTGTCAGATATATTATTAACTTTGAAATATCTGGCAGTAAATTCCATTTCTGGAATGACATGGAATGTTGTAAGGTCCTAGTCAGATATGACTGAGCTACCATATGACATTAGACAGTACTATTTGCTTTCTGTTAGTACTGAGTGTTGGGCGGGGCTCACCAAACCCGACATCGCATATTGTGCTAACGGCTTCGGGCAGACAAGCAAAATTGGAAGGGTACAAGCTTTATCCTAGTGCGAGGAAATACAACCTAAAGACTAAATGTCACGGCAGGACAGACCAAGCCCTAGGCCTTAATCAGCAACTGGTCTAGGATCAAAGCTCCGACAGGCGGACAGTTAGAGTATTGCTTTGCTGATCTGGCAGCTTCTGCAGCTTGTCTTGTTCCAGACATATTGGTGTTACCTATCCTCTGGAATAACTTAGGCAGGCCAGGAAAGATATCATGCTACATGGGCAACACATGATCACTAAATTCTTTCCAGGCTTTGTGCTATGGAGATGTACAACTCGATTTTTGAAACTATCTGTATAACTCCATTTTACAAACTGTCTTCTATCAAGACGGCCAGGTGCCAGTCGTGTCATGGGCAATGAAAGAGTAGACTAGTGGACTAGTCATCATCACGTGCTATGTTGAGAAACATGAGAGGATGTGGTTCGCCATCTCATGCAATCACCAGTCGCGGCTCAGATCTGTGTTCTTGTCCCGATTATGCCAAGTGGCCAAAATATTTAGGTATTTATCTTTTTGCCTTTCCCTTGCTCTTGTTTTTAAAAATCAATTTTGCCAGTTCGTGTTTACTTTTCCTCACAACATTCTCAGAAAATCTTACTGCTTACACCTAATTTTTCCAATCATTTTACAGTTTTTATTTCTTTCTTGAAGGCTTAATGGATGAATGGATTTCAGTAAGAGCATGAAAATGGAAATGTAGACAAATTAAGCTTATTGGACTGATCCTTTTTTAAATTAAAATGCAAACAAACATAATAAAATGAAAAAATAAGGAAATTCAATGGATAGGGGATTCCAATAGAGGTTATCAGGAGTGGGCAAGACACACTCGCTCTACAGATCCACCAGCTAATAGAGCTATGCTGGCGAGAAGGACAAGTCCCACAGGATTTCAAAGATTCAAACATCATAACGCTGTACAAGAACAAGGGCGATCGGAGCGACTGTAACAACTATAGGGGTATCTCACTTCTGTGTATTGTTGGGAAAGTATTTGCCAGAATTGTCCTGTGCAGACTTCAAGTCCTGGGAGATCAAGTCTACCCCGAATCACAGTGCGGCTTCTGTCAGAACCGATCTACCATTGATATGATATTCTCATTGCGACAGATGCAAGAAAAATGCCGGGAACAAAATCAGCCACTGTTTATTGCCTTCATCGGCCTCACAAAGGCATTCGATTTGGTCAGTCGTGAGGGTCTGTTCAAAGCACTAAAGAAGATTGGCTGCCCACCAACTCTTCTGTCCATTGTGGAATCGTTCCACACAGGCATGAAGGGTATAATCAAGTTTGATGGCTCAACTTCAGAAGAGTTTGAAATCAAGAGTGGAGTTAAGCAAGGTTGTGTACTATCCCCCACCCTCTTTGGGATATACTTTTCAGTTCTACTGAAATATGCCTTTCGTGATCAGGATGACGGTATATATATTCACTCACGCTCAGATGGTGGCCTCTATAATGCTCAGAGATTGAAGGCCAAGACCAAAATTAGCAGGGTACTAATCAGAGAGTTGCTTTTTGCGGATGATGCTGCGATTACGACCCACTCTGAGGAAAAATTACAACATCTACTATCTGCATTCTCCAATGCTTGTTCTGAATTTGGTTTAACAATTAACAAAAAGAAGACACAGATTATGTCACAAGGTGCACATGGTGTACCATCAATCTTTATTGATGACACCGAACTGGAGATAGTAGACCATTTTACATATCTAGGATCAGAGGTAAATAGCAAATTATCCCTCGATCAGGAAATCAACATCAGGATTGGCAAGGCAGCAACAACAATGAACATGTTAGCAAAAAGAGTCTGGGAGAACAGGAAGCTTACTGCCAAAACAAAAGTCCTCGTCTACCAAGCCTGTGTCCTTAGTACTCTTCTTTATGGCAGTGAAACCTGGACAGCTTACTCACACCAAGAGAAACGTTTAAACAGCTTTCATATGCGGTGTCTGCAAAGAATACTTGGTATTAATTGGCAAGACAAAATCACAAATACTGAAGTATTGGAAAGATCAGGTTGTGTGATGGTGTATTCCATGCTCAGTCTTCGTAGACTTAGATGGATAGGACATGTTAGGAGGATGGATGATGGTAGAATACCAAAGGACATCTTTTTTGGTGAATTACAGACGGGTAGGAGATCTCAGGGTCGGCCTCTACTACGATACAAAGATGTGTGTAAGCGGGGCATGATTGATACGGGCATAGATAATGCACATTGGGAGCAAGTCGCTGCTGAACGTGTTGCATGGAGGGCAAACATCAGAAATGGAATAAAGACAAAAGAGAAAATGATTGCAGATAAAGCACACACAGAGCGTGAGAGACGTAAGATGGTGCACAATGGTAGAAATGACCATGTTTTCACATGCATCTACTGTGGGCAAACATTTGCAGCAAGAATTGGCCTTACCAGCCGCACTCGCCACCGCCATGAGTCGTAGTTATTAAGCCTTTTTGAAGCACAATGTACCAAACTATCGTCTGTCAAGACGGAAAGGTGCCAATGAATGACAATGGATAGAGTGACAAGGGCATTTATTTTTTTATGAGAAAAACATGGCTTTGGTTTTACAATTTCTTGAAATGCACGACAGACTTTATCCCTATGGACTCAGATCCCAAAATTTGAAAGAAACTAGAGGCAATTGAAATTAGGTTCCGTCACTTTATGCTAACAGTTTTCTGTCATTAATAAAGTAAGTAAAGGGACCTTTCTTGACAGACCTTGTAATGGGCATAAGGTGCTAATCCCATATTTGTATAGACCAATCAGCACATCAATATCACTTCAGCCACCTCTACTTCCCATGACATTCCCTGGTACCCATTTAAGGTTGGGTTAACCTTTTAAACATCCCCCTCACCCGGGATTCAAACACATGACCACAATGCTGTACTACTGAGGCTCCCTTGAGTGATAAATGATACTGTTGATATATTCTCAACCGCTGTTCTTCTGTTGCTAAGTTTGCAATAAGTCATTGTCCTTGAAAGTTAGAACGAGGGTTTTTGCATGTTACATAGAACCAATTTTAACACATGGCTGTGAATCCTGGACAATTAGTAAACAGGCGAAAAAAATCCCTGGAAGCCTTAGAGATGTGATGTTATAGAAGAATGTTAAAAATTAATTGCACAGCCAAAATGAGCAATCTGGGCATTTTGAGAGAAGCTGAGTCGCAAAGACAACTTATTACAAACATCAGAAAAAGGCAGTCATCACGTTATGAGAGGACAACTAGACCATGTTGTGACAACCGGAAAGATTTGCGGAAAGAGAGATAGAAGAAGATTGCAGGAGAAGATTCTTACAGTCTTGTTTCATGTCAAGGTAGGGAGTCAACACACGAACTGATATATGCTATCGGAGATCACAGTTTGTGGAGTGGCATGATCACCCATGCTAGCCAGCAAGGCAATAGATGATGAAATCTTGCATTAGAGTTCAATTGCACAGAAGTTCTGTAAATGGTTATATTCATTCAACTCTTTTAGTTACAGAAGATAATGCAGAAGATGTCAAAGGATGACAACAACCACAAGGGAAAACACATTACTTTCAAAGACACAACGCATTCTATGCTGCTTATGAAAATATCTAGCCAAATTTCTTAACTGATTCAGTACCAAACAAACAGCAGAACTGTATCATACATGGTAAACAATCAAATGAACAAGTATTATAATCTAAATTTCCGTTCATTGAGCAGTGAAACTGTGGAAGATACACAAAATAAAACAAATAACATGATGACCCTAGTATATCATCCTTCTGTCCAAATGGGAGGTCACATTTGCTGATATATTATCCTCAGTTAAGTATGCTCAGTCATCCAGCGGCCTTCCTGTCCTGTGCAGAATTTCGCCCCCATAACAGTCTTATGAAATGTCCGTCTATCGTAAATCAGATGTACTGCCTCTCTTGCTGGCATACGTAAATTATCCATCACATCTTGTATCCAGCAACTCTGTGGCCCTCCTCTTTTCTGCCTCCACAATACACTTCCCTCCATAATTATTTTTACTATAGTTTCATGTCTTTTTTACATATCAAAAATATTTTATTTTCTAAATTGCTGTTTGTTTTAATAACAAGTCTTCTTCAATACTGAGGTTTTGATGGATAGATCTGTTTACACTCCTTCTTCTTCTTCTTTCGTTCGCTTGAAATATGTCTATATCTGCAATGTCGTCTCTTGCATGAATTGAACTGTTTTTTTCAGTTCACACAGTGGTCCATAGAGTTTATCTTCCACCGTCGTCTCTCTAGGCCAGAAGGTTTGCCTAGATATGTTATATTTTGGGCAGTCTTGGAGTATGTGCTCTGCTGTCTGCGACGCCAATCCACATGTGCACATGGCTGTTTCACCAATCTTGAATTTTGTATACATGTGGTTGCGTAATCTATTGTGTCCTGTTCTGAGGCGCAGAATAATGACTTGTTCTGGTCTGTCCATAATGTGGTAGTCATCTTGAGCAGGTTTTGGTGGCTTTCTGACTGATTTGATCATTCTTTTCTTTTGGTGGTATGTAACGGGCACATCAGGCTGTTCCTCTTTGGCTCCTTCCTTAGCCAATTGATCAGCTCTGTCGTTTCCGGGTACTCCACAGTGGGATGGTATCCACTGTATGGTGACTTTATGCTGACTGCTAAGTTCAGAAAGTAGTGTCCTTAGTACTGGCAATTTCCCAGAGAGGAGCGCCTCGAGTACTGATTTTGCATCTGTTAGTAGCACCACAGGTTGTGTACCATTGCTGTTATTTAGTAATTTCTCTGTTGCTATCTTGATTGCCTCAATTTCGGCATCATAGTTATGGCAGTACTTTCCTGTCGGTACTCTGGCTGTGTCCCTAGTATTATTTGGGTATTCTATGTACACTCCCGCTCCTCCATTTCGAACAGCATTTTGTGCTGACCCATCTGTGTAGACTCGGATCCAGAGGTCCTGTGGGTATTCTTCATCAAGGAAGCTGAGAGTGGCTGTTCTGCGCTGCACACTGTTCTGTTCTTCCTTGTCAAATATTCCTCTCACTTTTGTCTGGATTTGTAATGATAGTCTATGCTCATCTTTCCATGGAGTTCGCTCTGGAATAGTTGTTAGGGGGATACCAACTGTGGGCAGATCAGTGGTTTCTCTGCAGAGTCGTTTGGCCTGGTGGATAAAACTACTTCTTTTCAACCGCCCCATAGCTAGGTTTTCAAATCTGTTCTTCATAGGGTGGCCTGGCAAGCTGAGGAACTTTTCTGCTTGTATTAGCGTTTTCGTATCTCTGCGCTCACTCAGTGCCTGTGTCCTCCCCATCTTCTCCATTTCCACTATAGGGGTTGATCTCATCCCTCCTGTGGTGACTCTAAGTGCTTGATTTTGCACCTTGTCCAGCTCTTGTAGTGTGGTATTTGATGCTGAACACCACGCAGTTGACCCATATTCCAGGTGTGGTTGTATGCTCTGTTGGTAAACTTTGCTAAGTATTTTCGTACTGGCTCCCCATGTGGTTCCACTTAGCTTTCTCAGGATGGCTATTTTCCTTCTGGCTTTTGCTACTGCTTTGTTGATGTGCTTTCTCCATGTCAGCTTGCCATCAAATGTTACTCCAAGGTATGTTGGTTCTTTATCTTCTCTTAGGGGTGTTCCATTTATCTGGATGATCCCTGCCTTTTGTTTTGGAGAGAGGGTAAATAGGGTGGTGCTGCACTTGTCAGTGTTTATGCTGACACACCATCTATTTGCCCATGCAGCAAATGTATCTACAGCTCTTTGTAGCAATCTGGTGGCCACTGATGCATATTCATTTGTGCTCCATAGAACCAGGTCATCGGCGTACATTGCCGCTTTAATTCCATGCGGTAGGTGAGCAACAAGATCATTGATGAAGATTAGAAAAAGTGTGGGGGACAAGACTCCGCCCTGGGGGACACCGTGACGCAGTAGTACTTTCTTGCTCTTGAGTCCGTCTATCTGTACTCGGGCTCTTCTGTTGTGCAAGTATGCTTTCACCCATTTGTACATTCTTCCATTGACTTTGCAGTTTCTCAGTTTCTTCATCAGACCTTCTTTCCAGACTTTGTCAAAGGCTTTCTTCAGATCTATCCATGCCGCAAGCACCAGCTTCTTCTCTTGGAATGCATCCTCAATTTCTTGAGAGAGGTAGGTTGTCTGATCTTCCGTAGAGTAGCACTGCCTAAAGCCAGCCTGCTGTGGCACAAGGATGTTTTTACTTTCAATGTACCACTGCAGTCTGTGATTGATGATGCGCTCCAGTGTTTTGCAGAGACAGCTGGTGAGGCTAATTGGTCTGTAGCTAGAGGCAATGGAACCATCTTTCCCTGATTTTAGGAGGGGTATCATGATTGCTTCTCTCCAGGCTTGTGGAACACTGCCTAAGGTCCAGCTGTTATTGAAGATCTGCAACAGCTTTGTTTTGGCCTCTGTTCCTAGGTTCCTGATCATTTCATTGGAGATACCATCAGCTCCTGGTGACTTTCTCATTTTCAGTTTTGATATGGCTAGCTCCAGTTCGCTGATTGTGATGGGTGCCTCCAGAACCTCATGTACTATTTCCTTCTGTCCTGTATGTTGTCGTTTCTCTCGAATCTCTTGTTGATTCTCTGGACTAATTTTGATATTGCTATCTTGTGCGAACGAGTCCGCAAAATGGTCAGCTGCTTGCTTTCTTGTTAAGATTTTTCCATCTTTATGTAGTGCAATTTTTGAGTTTCTCCCTGTGCCCTCGTCATTAAGCTGTTTTATTAGCTTCCACAATTTCCTTGTGTCTCTTTCAAAGTTCAGAGACTCCGTTTTCTCCTGCCAGCTTTTCCGTCTAGCCTGCAGCTTGGCCCTTTGAAATTTGGCTTTTGCATGCTGGAATTTATTGTGGTGCTCTTGGCTGGGTGTGGCCTCTGCTTGCTTTCTACACACTTCAACATCATTATGCAACTGTTCCAGTTCACTACTCCAGTAGGGTTTATATTGTTTACGGGCTCCTCTTGGTACTGTTTCTCGCGCTGCCTGTAGTATGCATTTCCCAAACTCTTCAACTGCTTTATTTATGTCTTTCTCAGTGTTCAGGTTTCTAACCAGTATGCTGGTGCGATGCTTGTACATTGCCCAGTCTGCTTTCTTGTAGTTCCACCTCGAGAGGGTGCTGCTTTCACTTACAAGCTCATTTTCTACGGTTAGAAAGACTGGCCGATGGTCACTGCCACCAAGTTGTTTCCCAACAGTTCGTGTAATGTTCCACTCCAGGTCTGGTGAATGAAAAGCCAGGTCAGGTGTAGTTGAAGAGTGCCATGATCTCGAGTAGAAAGTATGTGGGTCGGACGGCTTGTTAATCAACATGAATCTATTCTCATCTTGCCAGTCTTCCAGTCTCTCTCCTCTCTGGTCCATGTGATCATAGCCCCAGCTCTGCGAGTGGCTGTTGAAATCGCCACACACAATCATTTTTTCTTTTAGTGGTAGAGTGTCCAGTGCCTGTGGGCGGTCACTTGGACAGTAGTAATTGATCAGATGTAGATCTGTATTACCTGTCTTAAGTTTAAGTGTCTGATACTCAGCCCCTTCCATGTAGACTTTGATTTGGGAAGCCATGATGTTATTTCTTACAAGGGTCAGTATCCCACCTTTTCGCCTGTTCTTTCGGTCAGATCGGTAACACTGGTAGCCTCTGATTTTGAAGGCTATATTTTCATTGAGGTGAGTTTCTTGCAAGCAACATATGCTTACTTTCTCTTTGTCCAGGATGTTTTCTAATTCAACTTTTTTGTTGCTGACTCCCTCCGCATTCCAGTGCATTATTTTAAGTCTTAGTTTAGTATGGCCAGTCGTCCTATTCTCATGTCCCCTGGCTCCACAGGACATCTGAGAAGGACCTCCAGTAGTTGGGGTTGGACCCTTTCGAGACATAGGGCCCGGCACTGCACCTGCCTGGGGGTCCAAAGCAGGGCGAGCACCATAACGATTAGCAGTAGTCGACATATTCCATTTTGCGTGATTGCGTGGCATCCTGATTTCTGTGGTGCGCCTCTTGGCTGGTTGCCTCCGTCTTCAGCACCTTTCTTTGCTAGAGCAGACTGTGGTCTCACTCGAGTGTAGATGTGTACGCGCGCACACGCCTGTCTGCGCATGCATGTCCGTGCATACACATCTAGAGCATACTGGTTATTTTCCGGCGCCAGAGACTCGCCGTCGCCCCTTCTCCTGTTAGTTTAAACAGGCCCGCCACGTGAAGGCCAGGAGTTGGACTTTTGCTGCATAGGTTATGTATTCACGAGCCATTGAGGTATTTGAGCAATGTTGGGCGCTCACCCCAACACCGCGCCTCGGCTACATACAGCAACATTTGGAACCCGTTTACACTCCTTTTTGTTCAATACATTTTTAACTCTTCTGGAACATTTATATTCAAAGGCAGATATGTGCTTTTTAATTGATTTAATAAATATTCAAGTTTCTCACCCATATGTTGCCTTAGCAAATGTGCATGCTCTTAGTACCATGACTTTTGTTGCTCTGTCTGTTCTAATATGCTCAGACTAAACGTGAATATTATTACATATCATGTAGTACTTTATACAGTCAGACAATAGATGGTCACACATGTTAAAATGTATAGCCAGATTTCTTAAGTATACTCAGATGAAATGTTAGTGACATAATTATACACCAAGTATTGCTTTATACAGTCAGGCAATAGTCGATTAAACTGATTATGAGAAATTAGAAGCAGACAGCCAAGATTTTGTGGGTACGTTATGAGAAGAAATAAACTGGAGAACTTGGTGACAACTGGCAAACTTGAAGGGAAAAACAAAAGGAAAGGCAGAGAAGTAAATATCTAGATGGCTTAATCGAGACAAAAACACATAGCTGATTCATGACTGGTGAAACAAGACTGCCCAAGCTTATCTGCATGGCACATGATGATGATAAATAGCTGATCACACATGATTCACTGCTTGGGACAGAAAAAATTCAAGCCATTATACAGTGTCACTTTACATTTCTACATCACAAGCTAAACAAAAACGTCCAACATACCTGAGTTCAGGTCTCAGAATGCCATGTCCAATAATGAAGTGAAGCTTCTCCAGATTTGACATGGGCCTGTCGTCTAACAAGATATTTCCTCCTTCATTGACCTCATGATCATCGACTTGTTGCAAACGAGTGGCCATATTTTCATTGAACTTCGATGCCTTCTTTAAAGTCAAGGAAACCAACTTTTTTCGAGATGCAATATTGCCTTCAAATGCTTCTTTTTCCTGGCATAAAAACATAAACAGCAGCTGATATTTTTACAATGATGACAGTTATTAACATCATGCATGCATTTCATTTTAATGCCTTCATTACACTTAACTTCCACCTTTGAATTAATAATTTGTTACTTTAAGTTCTGAATTACTCAATTTTCAGGTTTTTAATTACTTTTGTCTTTCAGTTTTGAATGTTTTAAAAGTCAAAGTGTTAATTCAAAAGTATTGACTGTTAAGATGCTAATGAACTTGTGAATTACTTTTGCCTGGCACTTTTTAAATGTTACTATTCATTTTTAATTCATTTAACTTATGAGTGATAGTTGCACATTTTGAAAGCATCTTTCCTGCGGTTGAAGAGATGGCTCTCTGGTAATTTTAGCAAATCATGACACACAGGATGTACAATGTTTGCCTCCCCGAATATAGGATGGCGTATTTGTTGGATAAGTGCGAAAAATGATTAAAACAATTCAAATTTGAAAGGCAGGTGGTGAACGAAAGAGAGAAGACAAACACCCAGTCATGACCTGGGTGATCACGCCCCAGTGAGTATCAATCACCCACCCCAAGTGAGAATCAATAAGGTAAAGGGACCAAAGCATTCGGTGGAGGACTCCTGATGATGATCAGAAGCCTCCATGATGCTTGCTCTGCGGCAGAGTTTATATCGCTATCGAAAAATATGTTTAAAAATCTTAGACTATGTGGTACAATATTTAAAGTCACATGCACCTTAAAAGTGTTGCACAGAACAGATTCTTAACACTTCAATGGATGTGAAGTATTTGATAGGAATGTATCCTATTGTTTTTTTTAATGTTTTAAAAGAAACAAACCAACCATTTGTTCGCCCATCTTGATTGCTGCCTCCAGATCTTTCTTACCAAACTTGCGTCCCAGAGTGGAGTAGATCTGTGTCATCACTGGGGTATTGTACTGTAATAAGATAAATAACATCACTGGATCTTTCATATGCAAATATTTACAATGAAATAAATGTGTACGATCCTTTTTTATTCATAACAGTAGTACATTTAGTCATGCATCAAAGGAAAGTATGTTACTGATATGTACGTGTGTGAGTGTGCTTATCTCTCTCTCTCTCTCTCTCTCTCTCTCTCTCTCTCTCTCTCTCTCTCTCTCTCTCTCTCTCTCTCAAAATTGCATAAATTTATAGACAATTCAAAAGCTTATAATAGCTTAAATTTCTGCAGTTTTATTTTTTAATCAGGTGAGAATAACCCAGACAAATATTAACATTCAACCAAAACTGATTGGACTGAATTGCTACTGAAAAAAAAAAAAAAACATACAAGAAGAACTAAGACACTAGAACCAGGAGTTTGAAACACAACTTAGAGCATATATGTGTTCTGATGTAAAGTGATGGTACTCCAGAAATATGAAACAAAACCTTATACATATATGTGATAGATGAAACACTGCTGGTACTCCAGGAATCTGGAACAATGCCTCACACTTATGTGTAATAGTTGTAAAAGGGATGGTACTCCAGGAATTTGGAACAAAACCTTGCACATAACATGTGACAGATGTAACGTTGGTGGTACTGTGCAAAATGTAGAACAGACACATATTGGAAGAGGAACATATGCAAGTAATGAGAGATTGTTCTTGCTTGACATTGTTGGTTTTCTATGTAATTTCAAAAAGGATCAATCCAATATACTTCATGTACTACATTATTATGTTTCTAACTGAAGTGCATTTGTTGTGATGAAGACGTTTTTGTTTGTTGCGTTGGTTTCTTATGTTTGTTTCATTTTAAGAACATTTTCATCTTGATGTTAAGCCTATTATAATTTCAAAAAAAGTGTTACAGAAATATGAAAATCTTCAAGGAAATCACTTCAACAAAATAACTATAAACAAGGTGTTTGAAAATCAAGTATTCATTGATTTTTAAAAAGTGCAAACTTTAATATCTATATATAAAGCAATGTATGTGGTTTTTGTACCTGATATCAGGCATGCTAGTATGAGAGAGTATATGACTTTCATATTTTGGCATCAGGTAGGCTAGTATGAGACAGTAGATGACTTTCATACTGTAGTATCTGGTAGGCTAGGCTAATATGAGACAGCAGATTACTTTCATATTTTGATATCTGGTAGGCTAGTCATCAGACAGTAGATGACTTTCATACTTTGGTATTTGGTAGGCTAGTATTTCATATTTTAGTATCTGGTAGGCTAGTATGAGACAGTAGATGACTTTCATACTTTGGTATCTTGTAGGCCAGTATGAGACAGTAGATGACTTTCATATTTTGGATCAGGTAGGCTAGTATGAGACAGTAGATGGTTTTCATACATTTGTATCAGGCAGGCTAGGATGAGAGAGTAGAGTGGCTTTCATACCTTGGTATCAGATCTGTTAACATACGATCTGGGTTCTGGTAGATCAGACATAAATCTCAGAATGACAACCCACACAGCAAGTGCAGCCTGGTGATTGAAATGTGAACGTCATTGTTTTAAAATGTGTAACAAGAATCAGTTATACATTATGTCTAAATGCCATCAACAATTGCCATACATTAACACAAAAGCATGGTGCTTTTTTTTTTTTTTTGATGATATGACAAAATAGGTGGATTCTTCTGGTTGCAGCCCATGGTTCTGTTCATTTTGTTCTACCTCATGTACTGCTAGTCTTTTCTGTTACAGATGTTCCTTATGTTATAATGCCACATTGTCTAGCATCTTCTCTCTTGGTCTCCCCCAGTCTCTCTTTCCCTCAGACCTTTCCATTGTCACAATGTACTTAGCTTACCTCTTCTCAACATGTGCCCAAAGAATGTCGTCTTCTTGTACCAGTAATCAGTGCTCTTTATTGGGTTCACTTACTGTAAGATATCTTCAGTATGCTTTTTGTCCATCCACTGTGTTCTCATCATTCCTCTTCAAAATGACATTTCCACACTAATTTGCTGATTGTCCATGATTCATTTCCATACAAACAAACTGACCCAATATAGCTCTTACAACTCTCTTTCTCACCTCAGCTGAAAAAGATTTATCACCTAGAATAGTCTTCATCTTGTGAGATGTTGCTTTTGTTTAGCAGATAATAGAAGGACTCATTCAATACAGTAAGGACACAGAAATACTAACTTGCCAGGGTCAAGTACTACACTGACCAAGACCTCTCTTCATCTCCCCAGGAAAGATTTGTACCTCTCTTCATCTCCGCAGGAAAGATCTGTACCTCTCTTCATCTCCCCAGTAAAGATCTGTACCTCTCTTCATCTCCCCAAGAAAGATCTGTACCTCTCTTCAGCTCCCCAAGGAGCATCCTGGAAATAGACACTAGTCAGCTCCCCAAGGAGCATCCTGGAAACAGACACTAGTGAGGCCAACGAAGAGAGGATCAAGCAAGGCTTCCACTGTGATGAAGCCTGCTGAGAACTACAAAATTAGCTGCAAGACTGAAAGAGAGTTGCATGTGATAGTGGACACCTGGCATCCTTGTTCTAAACAATCCACATGAAGTGCTCATGAGTATATTTTGGACTGATCTGTTAACCTCTCTACTCTGCCCATCATCCCCAAATGGAGCATTGACTCTCAACTAATTCACGCCACGCCATCCTTTCGTTTTCTATCTCCACCAGCTGGCTGCATGTGCTCTCCATATTATTCATCTGTCTCCAGTTGTCTTCTCCATATGTTTTCAGGTCTCCCTTTATTTTGTTTTCTCTGTAGCTTGCAATGAAAGGACTTTCTAGTTCTACTATTATCTTTCTTTTTATGCAACTTTTATGACCTATTCTTTTCAGAGGAATCTTAGTACATTCTGAAATTGATTCAGTACCCATTTTATGAGACTGAGTTGGTTACAAAGCAGTAAGTAAAGTAGTAAAGGTCTCTTCTACATGTCTTAAGGCACACTGAGCATTTGAAGCTAGACTCACATTTGTATAGACCAATTGGCCCTAGACGGCTGATGTGGTCAATATCACGTCAGTCCAAAGCAGCACTGGTCAGAACCAAGAACCCTGCCACTGCTGGGACTGAAGCCAGAATACTTTCTTGATTACAGAGCAGGCTGAGAAGGTGAAGACGGGCATGCTTTGTGCAGAGTGACATGCTTCAATTTAAAAATCAAAGACAGGGAGCTTCCTTTTAATCTTATCTTCAGGACATGATGGTGTGTTGGGAAACAAGCACATTGACAGAATGGCTGGGTCTGCAAGGATGGGTGGAGTATTGCTGTAAAATAAGGCAGACGTGGTCAAGGTCCAATGGGATCATGCATATAGTCTGGTAGAACAGATGCACGATCATGGCCTGGAGAGAATGGTGCAGTAGGGAGTGACCAGGGGATCTGGCCGACACTCAGGACTCCAAGGAAAAGCCAGATGGAAACATAATCAGACTGCAGCTGGTACCATTAGTATTTGAACTCTTTGCTGGTTGTTGATGATACGGATAAAGAGCTTTTGGGAATATCCTGAGTGCTGCGACATTGGTTCTTGACTCAACACAACTATTGTCTTGGTGATTATGCACACCAACCACTATGGTCCCATAGATAAATTTAACATCAGGTGAAAATCTACTCTCTGACATCATGATCATAATGTAGTAGGCCCTTTGTAAAAAGTCGCTCTCATAATGGCCTGGCAGTAAGAATCTCAATCCTTTGTCAGTTCCCCTGCCTTATACATGTTCAAGCCCAGTGTGTCTTCAATGTCCTGTATCCATCTTCCTGTTGGTCAACATCAGCCTTTTCTTCCAGGAGCCCTGCCTTCTTCTGTTGTGTTCTTTCTAAACCACTGTATCATTTAATATGTCTACAGTATTTCAGTTTCTGAGATATGCGGTTGTTTATGAGCCAGTTTTATTTAATGTTTAGCTCTTGTAGAATATCAGTGATTTTTTTTTCTTCTTGGTCCTTAGTATTTTAAGAATTGTTCTATAATATTTAAGTTCAAACACCTTGCTTTTCTTTTTCAGTGTTTGAAAAATGCTCCATGGCTCAATCTGCATGTTGCCACAGGAAAGATGCATGCTCTAATAAATGTTCTTTCATCATGAATATCATAAAAATTATATATATATACACACACACACACACACACAATTCTGTTACCTTGTTCCTCCATGCCATCCAGCATCATTTCTCTTGGTCTGCCTCTGCCATTTTTACCACTGATCTTTCCAGTTGTCACATTTTCAAATGTCTCTCTTCTCATCACATGACCAAAGAACACTGTTTGTCTCCTTCTTATAGTTCTATATAATCTTCTTCTTTTATTAGCCTTTTCCATGCCGTTGTTGTTAGCTATCCTGGTAGCCCAAAGTGTTTGCATCCTTCATCTCAGAACCACATCTCTGTTCTCTCCAAGTTCCTCTTTATGTGTCATTCAATCGGTGTAAATAAGGGGATAAGACAGGCTTATCATCATCATCAGGTTTTCAGTATTAAGACTGGTCTTGAAGTCATCTGATTAAGTAGCTTAACTGTCTTCAACTCTACATAAGTCTGAGCTCCAGCATCCTTGCGTATTTAAGTGATGTAGTTGTTGTTTGGATGTCCACTTGTCTCTTGCCTTGGATTTTCATATTGTGACCAAAACTTATTTTTCATAATTTTCAAGTTTTCTATTCTCTACTACACCCATGAGAACATGTTAATTGTATAACTTTTCTGTCTATCTCACTCTCTGCATCCTGACGAATACAACATCTCAAAGGCTTTCAAGTTCTTTTCCTTATAGGTTCATGATCTTTTCCTCCTTATTGGTTTATGTTCTTTCCATCTTATCGGTTCAGTTTTTGTCACCTTATTGGTTCATGTTCTCTTCCTCCTTTTTGGTTCATGTTCTTTTCCTCCTTATCGGTTCATGTTCTTATCCACCATATTAGTTCATGTTCACTGGTTCATGAGTCCATGTTTCAGAGCTGTACACTGCTACAAGCTAGATGAGCCCATTAACACCATCTTCCTACTGTACCTTTTGGCATGTAAACCAAGTTACTCTACTCTTCACATGCGGATTGGCGCCACAGACAGCAGATCACATACTCCAAGACTGCCCAAAATATAACATATCTTGGTAAACCTTCTGGCCTAGAGAAATGACAATGAGAGATAAACTCTATGGATCACTAAGTGAACTAAAAAAGACAGTTAAATGAATACAAGAGACAATATCGCAGTTATAGACAAATTTCAAGCAAACGAAAGAAGAAGAAGAACTTTACTCTTTATTCTATTACCATAAACAACTGCTATAAAATTTACAGTGAAGACTCACCAGCTGGTCGCCTCGACTGTCCAGCTTCAGCAATGGGTGTCTGAGTATCTTGTGAATGTGTCTGTGAGTGGCATTATTCTGGAAGTATACTGCAGCAAACTTTGCAAAGGTCTTTTCCTGCTGGAGATTTGAACACAAAATATCTAGATTACAATAAGGAGGAGTCTATAACATGAATGTATAACAAGTAAGTCTCTACACATTGGCAAGTTATATGACACAACTATTTCAGCTGTCTTCATAAAATTAGTGTTGAAGTAAACTGACCGTGATGTCCAAACAACTACAACACTCAAGTATGCAAGGATGTCAGGGTTAAAATATCTGCAGAGCAGAAGATAATTGCTGAGAATAAAAGACACTGAATGTAAGTGAACCAAATACATAGATGTGAAAACTGTACTCACCTGAACAGGTAGGGGTAAGTAGTTGGGTGGCACTTGCACATCTTCTAGTTGGAAATAATCATCAATCTTCTGACAGAAAAAAAGAAGAAATACATTCATGAAGACAAGCATTAATAGAGTGATCCTGTTTATACTCATTGAATTTTAATGGGGAAATGATATTAGGCCCTTTGAAGGTGGAGTATGTCCACCTCAAACTAAAAAATTATCATCATCATCAGTTTGTATGAGGATTAGCTTTACATTTTACCAGTGTCCTCCTCTATCAAGCAAACCCACTCCGGCTTCCGATGTATTTGAAAATTATGTCCCCAAGTCAAGGATGAGAAGTCAACATTTAAATCCAACTGACTGGCATGTGCAACAAATCTACAACGCTATAATCACCAGAGTAAGTTTACGCTCAAGTGCGTTAAACCTCTCGGCCATGCAAAAGACCAATTCACAAAGACCTTTAACAGGTTCAGTGCCAAACAAAAAGTAGGTTTCGACCAAATAAAAATGAATGGCGGAAAATGGGAAGTAGTTGTGTGTCACAGTTGTGACATAAAAGTTGTTAATATGGTAGCAGACATATTGTATTATATATGTATATATATATATATGTGTGTGTGTATGTGTGTATATATACACACACACACAATTGAAGGGCTTTCTATAGGGAAAACTACTGTATTGATATTTCAACTATAGTTTCATTTGTAAGCCTATGCCAATTACAGGAAGTTTGAATAAGATGATTTATCATCCCATGACACTGAATCAATTAATTACTCATATTAGGACAAGAAAATCATCATCTTTTGGTCATTTTGTGAGACAAGAGAGTCTAGAGAAGGCATGTTACAATATTGAAGACCAAGAGTGTTAGAAACTGATGTCGACAGAAGGAGACACAAGCTGCATGGTTTGAGAGAGTGGCACAGACGATGTTCAGCAGTCTTACTTACGAAGAACACAGACAGATGTTTATGAAGGAGCATGATCACCTATGCAGCTCAGTACAGCACATGCTGGTGTATTTAAAAGATATTACACAGAAAATTATAATCATTAACATCATCGCTATTGATATCAACATCACCATTATCACTACAACTACTAGTATGTTAGCATGTTAAAAAGTAAAAGACTGTTTGTTAGCAAGTTAAAAAAAAGTAAAGGACCATTGGCAAGTAAAACAGTAAAGGACTGTTAGCAAGTAAAATAGTAAACGACCGTTAGCAAGTAGAATAGTAAAGGACAGTTTGCAAGTTAAATAGAAAAGGGACCATTAGCAAGTAAAATAGTAAAGGACACCGTTAACAAGTAAAATAGTAAAGGACGATTAACAAGTAACGGAGGAGAGGCTGGTCATGTGGCTAGAATGTCGGGTTCTCTAACCTGCACAGTTCGTGGTGGCTGCAGAAGCTAGGTGGCCTTAATTCCTCAGGTTCATGATCCCCTGTACTACATCGCAAAGTACTATAGCAGAAGATGACAGTTTTTATTTTTTAACAGTAAGTAAAAAAAAACAAGTAAAGTACCCTTTTACATTGGTAATATAGTGCCAAACACATATCTGTTAGACCAACTGGCACTCCAGACATGATATGGTCAACATCACGCTGGCTGCCTTCACACCCAAGACATTTTCTGATACCCATTTTAGACTGTGTTGACGTAGGAGCCACGGCCAATTTTAACAATTCAGCTCGATGCAAATTCAAACTCATGACCAGTCGATCGGCAAGTGAGTGTCTGGACACTCTTTTACCACAGCTCCCACCTACATGTTACATCAAGTTATGTGAAAACTAAATTAATTTTGTTAGAAAACTTCACAATTCATGATGGACATTTTTTATTCCTCCATTAGCTTTCAAGCTGTCTGCCTCATGCTCCGAAGGTTGTGAGTTTTATTTTTCTCTGAGACTCCTGGGGGTTTGTCGCTGGAGCTACGGAGTTCATGTTTTGTGGAACACTTTCGGCAGGCCGCCCTGTGGAAAGAGACAGTTTTATGTGATAAAACCCGGTGCAATGAAGTGGCTCCATTTGCCCTTTTAAGTGACTTTTTTATGAGCGTAGTCCACACTGATTTTTTGCATGTGGGCCAGCTTTTTCTATTATCAGTGTCCCTGACCTTCAGGCAAACTCACTTCTGAGATACTTGTAATTAATGTCCCAAGTCAGGGACAAGAAGTCAACATTTAAGTCCAACTGACCAGTAACGACACAATTCTTTAATTTATGGCAGACAATTTTCACATTACCAGGTTGATGTCATTTTCAGAGCTTTGATCTCCTTCAGCGATAGAAAGATGTGGTCGCTGTGCTTCTTTACTCTTTATCTTCAATGTCCGGTCACGGATGCGCTCCTGTACACATAAAACAAAGTCTGATATGTAACCATATGTATGTATGTTAGTTAGTCGGTTCACTTGTTTCTTCATTCATTCCTTCATTTGTTCCTTCATTTGTTCGTTCATTTGTTCATTCGTTCAATTATTCATTTTTTTCTCTCCTTCCATCCATCCTTCCATCTATCTGTCTATCAGTTAGTCCATCCATCCATAAGTCAGTCAGTCAGTCAGGTAGTTAGTCATTCAACAGATCATCCTCATTGTACACCAAACTATTAGTTCATAAGTGCTCAGACCCTCTCATCAGTATCTCCGTCAGCATCCAGCAGCTGACAACACTAGTTCTGTGCTGATTGAATATTTTTCTTTGACTTTCCACATGAGGCACTTATCAAGGTTGAATCTGCTTGACTTAATGTTCTTGCAGTCTGATCAAAGTTGCAGAATAACCATATGTTTGCATTTCATTTGTCCTGTTTATGTGTGTACTTTATGTGAAACAGTTTCAAGTATACATCCAATTAACCAAATGATAATATACATATGTTATGGACATCAAGGTATATTTTCCATAAGCAAACTAACAGTACCGTAAATAACCATACCACTCTTGTAAAATACAAAGAAAAACAGTAAACTATTGGGGGCTGGGGTGTGGGTATAGCTAAGAGGTATAACATTTGCCTCTAACTTAAGAAGACCAAATAAGAATCATGGGTGTGAATTGTTCTCAAATATGGAATCTACAGATGGTACACATAAAGAAAATGCCCTTTTCCACACACTGAGGCGTAATGAGTATATTGCTTGTACCTTCCATTTATGCTCCTCCGCTCGCAGCCGTTGGCACAATGTGGGGTGTTGAGTTTGATTAGCACCATGCAACATTCAGTGGTAACAGAAAGCAGGTAGTACCGTCTTCTGTTATACAGTAGCTCAGTCATATTTGACTAAGACCTGACAGATTTATAGTGCTAACCCCATATTTTTAAAGACCAATCGGCACTCGATGGGCGATGTGGTCAAAATCACATTGGTCGCCTTTATTTCCCAGAAAATGTCCTGTTCCTCATTTAAGGCTTTATCTCTACCTGGGAGTCCAGGTCAGTTGTTTACAATGCCTGCCTTGATGGGGATTCGACCACATGACCACTGCGCCAGCAGGCATGCATGCCTGCATTACTGCAGCTCCTATAAAAATCACATTGGAGTTGGAAACCAAAAGAAATAGGCCAATAAGGCGGCTGCCTGGGCAAAGTTTAACAAATTAGAAAACCAACTCTGAAAAGAATATGTGTAGTGTTTGTTGTTTTGACATACACCTTCGTTTGCATACTTGCCAGCATTGCTGGCGTTCAATATGTCCAGACCCTCTTTATGTGATCTTATGGCCTCCTTTCATCTTGCTAAAGTAGCTTGTAGCAAGATGAAAAACATTCTGACCAATAAAAAGATGTCAATTGAAACAAGAAAAAGAGTGTTGAGAGGATACATAGAGCCTGTTCTTTTGTATGGATGTGAAACCTGGACAATGAGCAGTCAAGCTGAAAAACATCTGATGGCTGCAGAAATGTGGTTTCTGAGGAAAATGCAAAGAATACCATGGACAGACAGAAAAACCAATGACCAAGTACTATAGGAGACAAATGACAATCGTAAATTGTTTAGAGAAATTAGACGTAGACAGTCAGAATTTTTTGGACATGTTATGAGAAGAAATGGATTGGCGAACTTAGTGACAACTGGCAAGATCGAAGGGAACAGACCAAGAGGAAGACCGAGAGGAAAATACCTGGATGGCTTGGTCACATGGCATGGACGAGATAGGAACACTGAGCTGATCCACGACTCTGGTGATCGAGTGAAATGGCGAGTCATGACCACTCACGCTTTCCGGCATGGCACATGTTTGATTGATTGATTGTGGCCTTCCTTATGTAATGCTCTTTGTGTTATTTATATGACCTTCTTAATGTGATGCTCTTTATGTGATCTATGTTACCTTCTGTATGTTATATATGTGACTTTCTTTATGTGTGATGATCTATATGTGATCTATGCGATGCTCTTTATGTCCCCATCATGCTCCTTTCCAATGCTCCTCACTGCCCCATGTGAAAAGTGGAAAAGACAGGAGTCTCTACAACTAGCACCCGCAGAGGTACACTATGCATAATGCCGCCGCCACAATGTCAACACGAAAGTCCTCCACGAAACATACAGTTCAACTTTGATGGAAGCGGCAATCATTTCCCCATCTGGATGTTTTTCTAGATATTTCTAGATGTTGTTTGTTCCGTTTCTAGATGTTTTCTGTCAAAGAAAAGTGGCAACCCTGAGCCACCTACGCCATTTTCCGAACATGCAGTACTCAGTTCACACCACAAACAATCGCGGACAGATAGTAAAAACATTTTACTGTACATAATGCTGTCACCAGAATGCCAACACAAAAGTCCTGCATGAAAAATACAGTTCATCTTTGATTGATTTTTTTATGTTTGAGGGTCTTTTTATTTTACCCTAATTATGTGATTTATACAACCCTCTTTATGTGATCTATATGACCTTCTTTGCATATTTCTATGTGACCTTCTTTAAGTGATGTTCTGTATGTAATCTATGTGACCTTCTTTATGTAATCTATATTACACTTTTTATGAGATCTCCATGACCCTCTTTATTTGATGTTCTTCATGTGATCTAAGTGATCCTCTTTATGTGATCCATGTGATCCTATTTATCTGATCTGTCCAAAGGTAAATTAACTGACCTCTAGCTGAACTTACTGGTTACATCCTTTCCTGCTTTTCCAATAGGAATGATAACCAAAAAAAAGTCGACAGGGTCGACTTCATTGCACCGGGTTTTTATCCCATATGGCTCGGTCTCTTTCCGCAGCACGGAAAGCGTCGCACAAAGCACGAACTCCGTAGCTTTTAGCGACGACCCACAGGAGTCTCCGAAACATTTAACTCGTAAACCGAAGGGTGCGGCCCGGAATCGAACCCACAACCTTCGGAGCACGAGTCAAACAGCTTGACCACTTCACCACAGTGACTCCCTAGGAATGATAACAGCTTCACACCACTGACCTGGGAAATGTCCTTCACTCCAAGACTGTTTAAACATTATTCAGAGCTTGCCTTTGGCCTAGATGTTTTTAATCAGGCTATTTGTTAAATAAAAAGGATTCTTCCCCACACCTTGAGGCATACTGGTTTTATGGTTCCAGGTCCATATTTTTAAGCAGATTAAAAAAATTGAACTGGACTTCTAGGTAAACCCAACCTAAAATGGGTACCAGGAAATGTCTGGGGAAGGAAACAATTATAATATTCTCATATTCATATTCTCATAACTCATATTCACATGATGCTCCCGTAGGAGGACATATTGGGTATTTCAGTGGGGGTAGCAGTGCCAACTTTTTCAGATACAAAAATGTACATTTATTAATGTACAAAATTCTATATTTAATCAAATACAGTCATGTCATCATCTTCTGGAACATTGTTATAACTCTTCAAATCAAGTGCGCATCACTAGCATTGGTACTCTGACTGGCCATTCAGCAACAAGTCTCTTATTCAACCTGATGATCTTAACTAGGACTTATTTTAAGGGTAGATCTTATATTAAAAGCATCCTGAAAAATCGTGATAGTGTTTATTATAGGGATATGTCTTATTTTCGGAGAAACACAGAAGTTATTCAAAAACACAAAACCATCTGCCAGGTGACTTTTTGCAAAACATTAAACTGAAAGGTCTTTAAACGACACTTAACAACATGCTAGAGGGTAGCAAGATGAACAGATATTAGAAAAGCAAAGCATGATATAATTGTAACAAGAATCTCTTCTCTCCCAGATCTTCATGAATGGAAAGATCACATTCGTGAGGTGACAGATAGACAAAATCTCACCTGATAATGCAGTTGTGAGAGTTCCTTGGCCTGTCTGGGATGCATACTTTTTATGAGCTCATTTTCTTCCTGCACTCTTAGTTGTGTTGCCTCCAACATCATATCATCCTACAAATTAATCACATCGATATGCAAGTTCTACATCCTTAGAGCAACAATCTTAGATTACCAAATACAGGATTTATGCAAATATAAGTAATGACATAACTTTCGGAAGGTCAGTATTTGAGGTCATTATTTCCAAGTGTTCATATTTGAATGCCAGGTGAGGGAGAATAATATTTAGATAAAAACATTATTATTTACTCGGTAGGGAAGGAATTCAAAATAAGTGGATGATGCAATATTAATGGGACAAGATAATATAAATAATAGATGAATAGAAAACACAGAAAAGCTTTATGATGACAAGAGATGATGGAGATATCTATAATAGTGGGTTCACTCTTACTGACCTGTTAAAATCCACATTTATGGCTCTGCTAAACAAACATGTGCTTTAGAGGTGAAGATAATCACACAATAAGTCACATAAGTCATATGACAAAGCTCTTACCATGAATAACAATGAGAACAGTCAGAAACAAAATTAAACCGGAAATTAGTGATGAACAAAGTGAATGTGTAGAGAGAAAAGACCAAAAAAATGCCCAAATTCCTTGGACAACCAAAATAAGAAATCTAAATGTTCTGAAAGAAGCTCATACATGAAGACAACTTACCACACACTTCAGAAATAGGCAGTTGATATTATTTGGCCAAGTCATGAGAAGAGAACAACTGGAAAGTTTTGTGGAAAGAGAGATAAAGGGAGACATCAAGAGAAGATTCTTGACTTCCTTTTGTCATAGCACAGACAGCTGTCAGCACACAAACATATGTAGGGTGTATTTTTAATGACTGTGCAGTGTTTGAAAATATTGCCGGTCAAAGTTTTGTATTCACCCTCTGTAAAGTTTATGTATAGTCATTAAAAATACACCCTGTATAAGCTGTAAGACAGGGGTGGGCCCACAGGCCACATGTGGCCCGGCAACTGATATTATGCGGCACTCAAAGGCATGGAGAAATTTTAAAATGTTACTTTGTTTTTAAGTTATTTTGTTAAATTTTACAGAATTTCATGGACCATTATGATTGTGTTAAAATTATTATAAAATTCCTTTCTAATTTTCTATTTTGTAACCTATTATCATTGTTTGGATCAACATACATTTATGAACAAGCATTTTTTTGCTTGAAGATCAACAAATATAAGAATAGGTCTTTATTGTCGGACTGTAACTTGCATACTGTCATGTGAATTTCAACAAGTAAACTTGCTCCAGATTTCAAGAATATTGTCAAACATTGCAAGCAGTTACATACATCTCATTAGAAATCAACAATTGTAGTCAGTTTGTGTCTAAATTAAAACCATTGATAGATAATTTAAAAAATGTATTATAATACAAAATTGTAAAATCTTGTTAAATTAGTAAAAGTTTTTGTCCATATTGTAAAATATACTGTATAAGTAAAATAAAATTGCAATAATTAGTTATTTATACTGTTTATTAACCTATAAATAATTTGTAATTACTTATTGGATAGGTTGCTGTAAACAAAGTGGACATAATATATATGTGGACCTCCAGTAGCTTTACATTTGTCAATGTGGCCCTATGCACAAAAGGTTTTCCCACCTCTGCTGTAAGAAATAGCAGGATGTAGGGAAACATAATCCAAGCTGACAAACTGTTCAGATTTTGGATAAAAAGGAACAAACATGTCTTGAGGTGTATTGGGTATATGGTTCTAGTCCCATATTTGTATAAACCAATCAGTACGTCACATCAAGAGGTCATGTGGTCAGTATCATGCCAGCCACTTTTACCTATGAGTACATTTCCTGGTACCCACTCATCATCATCATCATCATCATCTTCAATATGATAAGTATATTTCAAGCTTGTCTTTAAAACTTGTTCTAATGCTTGCACCACTCTAGACAAATGGTGTCATCTATATGTGTGTGTCTCATATATCTGTGCATTAGTGAATGTCAGAAAGGGAGGATTGAAATGCTATACAGAACCTGTGTGGCAGTGAACCTGGGCTCCCAGGTCCATTTATTTTTTTAAATTCTGCCTCAATAATGATTCGACCACATGAGCACCAGACATGCAGGCAAGTGGCACTACACAATAAAGTAGAATCAATGGGACACTTGATAACAATTAATTTTAACCCTTTCAGCCCCAGAATGCTACAGAAGCTGTCTAATTGGAGCAATAATGATAACAAAATCATAACTGTATATCCTTTCAAGGGAACCAAATACACATATCTTGTAACATAAAATACACTGTTACATTTCTATTGTATAAAAAGAAAGGACGCTTTTCTCATGCTTTAGGCTCTCACAAAGGCATATCGTGCTATACTCATTTTATAATAAACCAATCAGCAATAAATGGGTGCTGTGGTCAAATCTTGCCGGCCCCATTTACTTCCCAAAACATTTCCTAGAAACCCATTTTAAGCTGAGTTGACCTGACAGCCCAACCCATGTCAATTTAAAACATCTGCCCTGATACAGATTTCAACCTATGACCACCAGACCGGCAGATGGGGGTCAAGCCACTACACCACGTGTACAATATATTCTGACTAAATGTAAGAAGTTGCTCATGTATCTCCAGGGACCGTAAAGGAAGCAAAGAACAGTAACACTGTAACCTACCATGCACGTTATAACAGGTGACTAAGGAGGGTTGGTCTTGGGGCTGATGACCCCATCCCACAGAAAACTTTACCCTGAAAATTCAACCAACCATAAAGATAAGGAGAAAATAATAACACGATGAAACAAGAGAAAAAAGGTTCTTTTAGAAGAGGTATGGCACGATATGAAGAAAGCTGTAAAGAGTCTGGATCACAGACTTACTTCATTTCACCTACGAAGAGCAAGCTGCATGAGATAGCAAAAGAAAGGATGGCTTGACGGGAGTTAGCTGAAAGCCTATGCACCAATAGTGAATAAATGGCAGAAGAAACGTAAGAAGTAAAATCACACACGACATATTGATTCATACACATAAATATCAGCCAATCACACATGACATATTGATTGATACACATAAATATTAGCCAGTCACACATGACATATTGATTCACACATATAAATATTAGCCAATCACACATGGTGCTTTGGTTCATCAAACTGTACCTTGAGTCTCAGTCTCCAGAACTGTTTCTGAGCAATGATAGTTTTCACAGCCGCTTGTATCTGGACCACTGCGAGCGTTCTCTTCTTAAGCCACTGTCTTAGTAGATAACCACGACACACAGGCTGGGGATGGAGATGTTACTGATGAACTATAGACTTATACTTTATCACATCATGACCATCAGTCATCATTATCACATTCATTATCGTCATTATCATTATGATAATCATATTTCAACCTTGTTTTAAAACTGTCTTTAACACTTGCAACACTCTTGGCAAATAGAACCATCTATATGTGTGTAATGTGTGTGCACACACATGAGGGTGTATGTGGGATAGAGAGATGAAGAGAGAGACATAGAGAGAGAGAGAGAGAGAGAGAGAGAGAGAGAGAGAGAGAGAGAGAGAGAGAGAGAGAGAGAGAGAGAGAGAGAGAGAGAGAGAAGAGAGAGAGAAACAGAGAACGAAAGAACAAATACTTTATTTTGAATGAGTTAATAACTGGACATGCATGCCCAACTAACATTCTGCCCTTCTAATCTCTCTCCTTTCATACATTATTTAATTTATACATAACTTACGACAACACATGTCTTAGACAACAACAACAATAACGATATATGCATAATAAATGCATGGGAAATGTTCATTAAGCATTACTATGTGACTCTTTAATACTAACTTTTGACACGACAATTGTAATTAGCTAAGGGACATATACCCTACCACAGTTTAGAGGATGCTTAGAATACTAAGATACCCGGGAAGGCTAACCTGGCCAACAAACACCCGCTAAAGTCGGATGTGTTGGCCTAAGGGCACAAATAAACAGGCACACCGCAATTACGTCTGAAAAAACACTCCGGATGAACGCAGAAGAAAAAGAATACTAAGATTTTTACTAGACTTACAGGCAGGCAGGCCGGTGCAGGCAGTCAGACAGACAGGTAGACAGTCAGACAGACAGGTAGATAGACAGACAGAAAGACAGGCAGGCAAGCAAGCAGGCAGGCAGGCTCATTCTTAAACTTCAGATGTGCTGATGCCGAGATAGCGGGTTCAACCCCTACACTGGTCACTTGGACTAAAATGTCGACTTCTCATCCTTGATTTGGGGACGTACCTCAGAAGTCGGAGTGTATTCGCCTGATGGCGAGGGACACTGGTAATAGGGAAAGCTGAAAATCAATCCAGTGCACTAGAAGTAGTAGCACATGTATGGACAACACTTGAGTTCAAAGCGAACGAGCATAATATAATTTTTTATCTCTACTTCCTTACCATTTCCTCAACGAAAACACAAGAAAGATATTCCATACCTCCCACATACAAACTCATATTGATTATTGCTCCACAATCTGGGATGTATGCTCTAAATCAATAACAAAACGCCTTTATTCACTCCAGAAAAGGGCAGTGCGTCTAATCAATGGTGATAAGCTTACAGACAATTCTAACCTACATGAACGTCTTCAGTTACTGCCATTCCACAAACGCCCACTTTTGAATAAGGCTAAACTAATTCACAAAATCCTATTTCAAAATGTGCCAAGCTACCTTTGGCCATTGTTTAAATATAATGCAAGACACAGCGAACGACTAAATATACTCCATGTCCCTAAACCTAGGATAGACATATAAAACAAGCTTAGCATACTCTGCCACTCAGTTGTGGAACAATCTTCCACAAGAAATCAAAGAAACCACCAATCATTATACATAAAGTCGCAACCTGTTTGAACACTACCTCAGGACAGACTACATGCCCCCTTAAAAAAAAAAAAACAGCAACAAAGACAATAGTAATGGTAAATTATCTTGAACGACAATTAGCCAAAAAAAAAAAAAAATTCCCATATGTATGGCACGTTACACCCACCTTGGGTATTCATGATGCCCATGTTAAACATTGCCTCAACGAGTCATGTATTATTAATTATTTTTCATGCGTTTTAATGGTTATTGTACTTTTGTTGTCAAAGAATTGCTTCATAAGAGATGTTGAATGAAAGAATGTATGAGAGGAAATAGAGAAGAAGGTGCAGAATGTCAGACGGGCCTGCGTGCCCAAATCTTAACCTTTTGAATATAAAGTTTTTTGTTCTTTCGTTCGTTCGTTCGTTAGTTAGTTCATTCGTTTGATCGTACCAAGTCTACCCCTTGCACACCCACATGTTTGTGAATACAAACTGATTCTGTAAGTTATACTAAATTAAATGTTTATTCTCTTTGCATTTTTTTCACTCATTCTTCACAGTATTTACTTCTCTAACACTTGAATGTGCACCTGTGCATTATAAAACAATGTGGGACAACCAACCTGTAGTTTGAGAACCCATGCACGGATGATGTTGTACCTGGCTGCCAAAATTCTGCATCGGATCATGGCTTGTAGTCGCATGTATCCTTGCCGTCTCTGTAACCATACAGAAGAGCTTGTATAATTGTATTTTTTAATGGCCTGACACTTATGTTTTATGTTGATTTTTGCTACCTAAAATGTATACTTTCAATGTTGTATGTTGATTTTTAAAACATAAAATGTCTACTTTCAATGTTTTATGTTGATTTTTACAACATAAAATGTCTAGTTTCAATATTTTATTAATAAATAATGTGTTGTGATCCTTCTACAGTCAAGGTGCTGTTATATATATTTTATATGCTTTGATAATGTAGAATACTAACTGACTATGATGACTCATGATAATCGTTTAAAACAGTAATTTAAAAAAAAAAAAACAAGTCCTGAAGCAGCATTCTGCTGTGGGTAAGTGTTAGGACCATCATATTTTGTAGGCCTTAGTGTACGGAGGAATAGATGGCCAGTCTTACTCTCCCTAACGAATGTCCGGAGCTGACATTGAATCCTCGACCGGCCGTGCTTATGCCATTGTCAAAATCATGCCCCAACACCTACTGGCCTGTTCTGAAACAATACTTATCAATATAATTCTTGAAAAAGGAAAGTATGGCATATGAGGTTACGACCTCAAGCATGAGAATGGAGGTGGAAGCAGTCACAGTGGCATTCTGCTGGTTAGAGGAGACCACTGCAACACACATTGTCTTCATCACAGACTCAAGGAGAAAGAAATGTTTCGCTCACCTCGCTTCAATAGATTGTGAGAAATGTATGGATGCCCTGGCCATGCAGGAGTGCAGGGGAATGAACAGGATGATAGGCTGACAGGGAATGCACCTCTTGGTAGTAGATTACCTAAGGGCCAGGGAGAGGTGGTCATGCGCCTGTGGGTCCAGGTGGAGAAGGTGGAGGAACAGATTGAGAACCCGTAAGAGGAAAGGATGATACTGTGGGCGATTGGCAGGGGTTCTGGTAGAATCTCAAAACTGAGAGTGAAGACCAGGAGAACTTTCAATAAAATAGCGGTGGGAACGATTAGTAGTGTCTCTTCACTGGTTGTTGAACAAGGGGACATTCTCAATATAACTGACATGTTGCTGCATTCTCATTTTTCTCCTGACCTTTATCCTCCGTCTAGCATAGACCCAACACCAAGTCACGCCAAACTGTCCTATCTTCTGCTATCTCCCGCAGCTTCCTTCATGTCTTTCTCATATTATTCAACTCTGTTTCTAATTCTCTTCTCCGTGTGTGTTTAGGTCTCCCTCTAGTGTTCTACTCTGTGGGTTCTAACCAAATGACTTTCTAGTGATACTATTATCAAGCTTTCTCTAGGTCTCTCCCTAAGCTCCACATTGGTAATTCTGTACTATAGTTGTAGTCCTTCTTTTGTACGCAGACACTAGTTAATGAATGTTTGAAGTCTATTTGTAAGATGTTGCTATATTGGTAAAGATTGGCAGTTGCCAAATAATTATACCACTGTTAATTCAACAATCAGCACAGACATTCATGATTTTAGTAAGAATGTGAAATAATCAATATTATTATAATATTACATGATGCTATGATCCAAGATCCGGCCATTGGCATCAGCTGGACTTCATCATCACACAGAGACAACATGTGAACCATATATCATTGACTCGAGGTTACCACAGTGCTGACTGTGATACGGATCATTCTTTGGTTGTTGCAAGGGTTAGACTGAGACCAAAGAGAATCTACACAGCTAAACACAAATCTAGCCCCAGGATTAATATTATTAACACTCACAATCCTGAAAAGTGCTTTCAGTTTCAACAGCAACTTGAAGACGCTTTCACTGATACACCAGAAAATTGTACAGTAAGTGAAAAGTAGGGTCAACTTAAGGAAACTATTTATAAAACTGCCGTAGGGGTTTGCAGCACTGTGGATCATCAGAGGCAGGACTGGTTTGCGGCAAACAGCCAGACTCTGCAGCCCTTGATTGATAAGAAGAAGATAGCTTTCTTAAGAAACAAGGAAAGACCAACGCGTAACACTCTGAGTGAGCTAAAGCAAGCTAGGAAAGATGTGCAAAAGGCTGCCAGGCAGTGTGCAAATGATTATTGGATCAAGTTATGTGAGTCGATTCAAATCGCAAGTGATAAGGGAAACATCAGAAGCATGTATGAAGGAATAAAGAAAGCCTGTGGTCCAATGATCAAAAGAAGTACACTATTGAAAAACTTGACTGGAGAAATCATAAATAACTGATAAGAAACAGCAGATGGACAGATGGGTAGAGCACTATCTGGAGTTTTACTCAAGTGAGACCAAACTAGCGGATGATGCCCTCAATGCCATAGAGGCTCTACCAACTCTCGACCACCTGGACACACTTCCCTCCATAACAGAAGTTAAGTGTGCTATAAATGAACTTGCATCTGGCAAGGCTCCAGGTAAGGATGGGATTCCAATAGAGGTTATCAGGAGTGGGCAAGACACACTCACTCTACAGATCCACCAGCTAATAGAGCTATGCTGGCGAGAAGGACAAGTCCCACAGGATTTCAAAGATTCAAGCATCATAATACTGTACAAGAACAAGGGCGATCGGAGCGACTGCAACAATTCTAGGGGTATCTCACTTCTGTGTATTGTTGGAAAAGTATTTGCCAGAATTGTTCTGCGCAGACTTCAAGTCCTAGGAGATCAAGTCTATTCCGAATCACAGTGTGGCTTTCAACAGAACCGGTCTACAATTGATATGATATTTTCATTGCGACAAATGCAAGAAAAATGCCGTGAACAGAATCAACCACTATTTATTGCCTTCATCGACCTCACAAAAGTATTTGATTTGGTCAGTCATGAGGGTCTGTTCAAGGCACTAAAGAAGATTGGCTGCCCCCAACTCTTCTGTCCATTGTGGAATCGTTCCACACAGGCATGAAAGGTATAATCAAGTTTGATGGTGCAACTTCAGAAGAGTTTGAAATCAAGAGTGGAGTTAAGCAAGGTTGTGTACTACCCCCCACCATCTTTGGAATATACTTTTCACTTCTACTGAAATATGCCTTTCGGGATCAGGATGTCAGTACATACATTCACTCACGCTCGGATGGCGGCCTCTATAATGCCCAGAGATTGAAGGCCAAGACCAAAATTAGGAGGGTACTAATCAGAGAGTTGCTTTCTGCGGATGATGCTGCAATTACAACCCACTCTGAGGAAGAATTACAACATCTACTATCTGCATTCTCCAATGTATGTTCTGAATTTGGTTTAACAATTAGCAAAAAGAAGACAGATTATGTCACAAGGTGCACTACCGGCATTGATAATGCACATTGGGAGCAAGTCGCCGCTGAACGTGTTGCATGGAGGGCAATCATTAGAAATGGAATAAAGACAAAGGAGAAAATTATTGCAGATAAGTCACACACCGAGCGTGTGAGACGTAAGATGGTGCATGATGGTGGAAATGACCACGTGTTCACATGCACCCACTGTGAACGAACATTTACAGCGTGATTTGGCCTTTTCAGTCACATTCGCTACCGCCATGGGTAAAAGTTATTATGCCTTTTTGAAGCTGTCAGAAGTCAGAGTGCCCCACCGCCTAGATGAAAGTATTATTCACTGGCGAGCAACCCCAAATAGTCAGAAACTGACTAGGGACAAAATCTATATGGCTGAACTATAGATTAAGCCCTGAATATCCAACGTACAGCTCCAAGTGGCTCATTACAAAATTGAAATGAACTGTGCTGAATATTCGCCAAGGAATAGGAAAGAGAAGGTTAGCTAAGATAGATTTTTAAGTCTAAATTTAAGTCATTGACAACTATCTCAGTACAGGTTTTTCTCCCTGACTGCTCCCTTCCTTGGTGTCTAAGTGAACCCCCACCAATGTACACACACAACACGTATGCACAATTGGAAAAAATATAATGACAGAACTATGAGTTACAATACTACAACATTTATTTACTAATCATAACAATAGACATATGATGGTTGTCAATATGAGGATGAGGAAATCATATACATATTGATATTGATGACAAACATTACATAACTTTTACTTGAACTATCTGGATCTGTGGTCCAGATCCCCACTCTCCAGTAGACTCAAAAAAAACAGCTTGCCGGTATTCTGACTACTCCTGTCAGTCCTGACACTACCTTGTCAGTCACTCGTTCTTGAGATCTATAACATAGGTGCTCCTTGTGAGAGCTTGAAAGAAAGTCAAGAATGTGTTATATCTAGTTCTACATCAGCGCAATCCTAAGTAAACATATCATAACACAAACATATACAATGACCAGTCTGGCCAAGTGTATCTTCCAGCTCTACTGCGTTCACCATCCTCCTTCTCCCTACTGTCTTTAGTCTGGGACGGGCTTTTCAATTGTCTCACACGCCTGTAATGATTACATTTCTGCCGCCCATGTCCATGTCGCTAATACAGAAATTCTGTGTCGTACAGCCGCTCCGTCCAAAGTTGGTTTAGCAGCTCACAGGGTCGGTAATGGTATTATAATAATGACTGATCATTCGGGCTTACAAGCCATGACCAGTATCTGTGCCAGACTTCCGTGAACTACCCTCCACCATACGATGAAAAGGTTTAGCACCATATACCCTATAACAATTGTGGGTAATGTCTGTACCATTACACCTCCGTTTCCAACACAATCGATGGCCAGTGTGCCCATGCAAACACAATAGCACAACACCAATTTATTCTTAGTGAGTTACCATATAACAAATCACATCAAATAAACCTAAGGTATACGAATACAAAATGGCATATAAGGCTATTCTTACCTACATTGTATAATGCAAAAAAAGTCAGTAATATCCTTATCTACAACCAACTGGGAAACATAGTTTCCATATACGTTACCGAACATATACACGTCTGCCGACCAGAGTATAACAACACTGATGCATACAGCAATTCAAATATATCAAACCTCCAATACTTTAACATAATAGCATTATGCAAAGCTAGTAACCATATTGTTTACCTAAATATGAGACATAGAAACAATACTCAGAGCAGTTCCTACTTAGCCACTGCTGTGGTAAGAATTAAGGAAATATAGTCAGTTGACTATATTCTGTACAAAAAATGCCCACACCAAAAAGAGACTAGTCTAGTTTAGAAAGGAATGGCAAGCATCTGCTACGACACCTCAAGTATATCTAGACAAGATCTCCTTCCATAAGTTTCTACTTCTCAGAAGAGTAACGCTTAAAGCACAATGATATTGAACACAGAACTTAGAAAGCCCACTCAAGTACCCTACGACAATGATAGTTCTTGCGATAACCTAGATCAGATATAGACTGACTAGTTACTAAGAAATAATTCTCCTAGTGAAATCTAGCAACATAAGAATCATACATATGACTACAAAACGAGCTGGGTGCCTACCTGTTCAGAGACTTTTTCGTTTCTAACATGACCAGAGCTAACAGCCTATTTAACTAGTATCCCAAAGCAATTAACATTCCTTCAGTACTGTTCTAATTGCTTTATCAGATCTGTTTCACACATTCCTACAGGGCAGACTCATTATCTCCCAACATGTCTGTCATAAATCTTTCTACATGCACACTAGCCTTCACACCTGTGGGTCTGACAATTATTAGCCCCCTGAGTCTTATCAGTGATTTCACACCTTTCACCTCTAGTCTCTACCAGATGGAGGTCAGCCATTGCGGTTGGGTGGTTTCCTAGCTGTGCTTATCAGGTGTCATGTCAAAGGAGCAATTAGGTTCTCATGGTCAGCTGCCAGTTTACAACTCTGTTGGTAAACCAGGTTTGCTTGCGTCATGCCTGGTTGGTTTTAATTACCATTCAGTCCCCTGAGTCTGCCCTCCAGTCTGGCTGGATTGATAACCTCTGGGGGTGACCGGTACTGGTGTCAAATTAACTTCCCAAATAGAAAGCCATTCCTGGTGGTTTGTTTACTTGCAGGCTTTGCAAGCTTACGTCAAGACGGTATAGCCTTGAATATAGAGAAAACAGTTTTGTTCGTCTGTTGATCCTCTACATGGCCCATCAAAAGTGAACCGAAAATTGTTCTGGGAAGTAAAGGCTGCATTTCGTGACAGAAGCACAAACTGACGTCTGTCAAGACGGCAAGGTGCCAATGAGGGGATGATGTCATCATTTGTTTTTATGGAGAAATCACACTTAAAGCACTCACAACTTGAAGCACTCACAACTTGAAGCATTCACACCTGGAACACTCATAACCTGAAGCACTCACAACTTGAAGCATTCACAACTTGAAGCATTCACACCTGGAACACTCATAACCTGAAGCACTCACAACTTGAAGCATTCACAACTTGAAGTATTCGCACCTGGAACACTCACAACTTGAAGCACTCACAACTTGAAGCATTCACACCTGGAACACTCACAACTTGAAGCACTCACAAATTGAAGCATTCACACCTGGAACACTCACAACTTGAAGCACTCACAAATTGAAGTATTCGCACCTGGAACACTCACAACTTGAAGCATTCACACCTGGAACACTCATAACCTGAAGCACTTACAACTTGAAGCATTCACAACTTGAAGTATTCACAACCTGAAGCATTCGCACCTGGAACACTCACAACTTGAAGGACTCACAAGTTGAAGCATTCACAACTTGAAGCACTTACAACCTGAAGCATTCACAACTTGAAGCACTCACAACCTGAAGCATTCGCACCTGGAACACTCACAACTTGGAACACTCACAACTTGAAGCACTCACAAGTTGAAGCATTCACAACTTGATGCACTCACAACCTGAAGCATTCGCACCTGGAACACTCACAACTTTAAGTATTCACACCTGGAACATTCACAACTTGAAGCACTCACAAGTTGAAGCATTCACAACTTGAAGCACTCACAACTTGAAGCATTCACACCTGCAACACTCACAACTTGAAGCACTCACAGCTTGAAGCGATCACAAGTTGAAGCATTCACAACTTGAAGCACTCATAACCTGAAGCATTCGCACCTGGAACACTCACAACTTGAAGCACTCACAGCTTGAAGCACTCAAAACGTGAAGCGCTCAAAACGTGAAGCGCTCAAAACATGAAGCATTCACAACTTGAAGCATTCACTCCTTGAAGCACTCACAACTTGAAGCATTCACAACTCGAAGCACTCACAACTTTAAGCATTCACAACTGGAACACTCACACCTGGAGCATCCATACCTGGAGCACTCACAATTGAAACAATCACAACTGGAGCACCCACCTGAAGCACTAACAAATGGAACACCCACACCCAGAGCACTCACAACATTTGAAGCACTCACACTTGAAGCACCCATCTGAAGCACTCACAACTGGAACACCCTCACCTGGAGCACCCACACCCAGAGCACTCACACATGAAGCACCCATCTGAAGCACTCACAACTGGAACACTCACACCTGTAGCACCCACACCTGTAGCACCCATACCTGGAGAACTAACACTCGAAACACTTACACCGGAAGCACCCACACCTGTAGCACTCACAACTAGAACACTCACACCTTGACTACCCACACCTGGAGCACTAACATTTGAGAACTCACACCTGGAGCATCCACACATAGAGCACTTACATTTGAAACACTCACACCTGGAGCACTCACACTTGAAGCACCAACATTTGCAGCACTCACACTTCTGGCACTCACACTTGTAGCACACACACATGAAGCTCTCACACTTGGGGCACTCACATTTACAACATTTTCATTTATAGCACTAACTTTTAAAGTACCCACATGTGTAGCACTCACACTTGGAGCACTCACACGTGTAGCACTCACACTTGGAGCACCAGTACTTGAGCACTCATACTTAGAGCACTCACACTTGGAGCACTCATATTTACAATACTTACATTTACATCACTCATATTTAAAAGCACCCACACGTGTAACACTCACAGCTGAAACACTCACACTTACAGCACTCACACTTACAGCACTCATACTTGCAGCACTCACACTTGTAGCACTCACACTTGCAGCACTCACACTTACAGCACTCGCACTTAGAGCACTCACACTTACAGCACTCACAATTACAGCACTCACACTTACAGCACTCACACTTGCAGCACTCATGCTTAGAGCACTCACACTTACAGCACTCACACTTACAGCACTCACACTTGCAGCACTCACACTTGTAGCACTCACACTTACAGCACTCACACTTACAGCACTCACACTTACAGCACTCACACTTACAGCACTCACACTTGCAGCACTCACACTTACAGCACTCACACTTAGAGCACTCACACTTACAGCACTCACACTTAGAGCACTCACACTTAGAGCACACATACTTGTAGCACTCACACTTACAGCACTCTCACTTACAGCACTCACACTTACAGCACTCACACTTGCAGCACTCACACTTACAGCATTCACACTTGGAGGACTCACACTTAGAGCACACATACTTGTAGCACTCACACTTACAGCACTCCCACTTACAGCACTCACACTTACAGCACTCACACTTACAGCACTCACACTTGCAGCACTCACACTTACAGCACTCATGCTTAGAGCACTCACACTTACAGCACTCACACACTTACAGCACTCCGACTTACAGCACTCACACTTGCAGCACTCACACTTGTAGCACTCACACTTGCAGCACTCACACTTGCAGCACTCACACTTACAGCACTCACACTTACAGCACTCACACTTACAGCACTCACACTTGCAGCACTCACACTTGCAGCACTCACACTTGCAGCACTCACACTTAGAGCACTCACACTTAGAGCATTCACACTTGGAGCACTCACACTTAGAGCACACATACTTGTAGCACTCACACTTACAGCACTCACACTTACAGCACTCACACTTGCAGCACTCATGCTTAGAGCACTCACACTTACAGCACTCGCACTTGGAGCACTTACACTTAGAGCACTCACACTTGTAGCACTTACACTTACAGCACTCACACTTACAGCACTCACACTTACAGCACTCACACTTGTAGCACTCATACTTGTAGCACTCACACTTGGAGCACTCACAGCTAAACCTGGGTACCTATTCAGTTTTAAACCAGGTTGTGAAATCACTGTGACATACTGAGCTGATGAAGAAACCTCAAGAAACTAAACTGGTCACTTCACCTCCAAAAATTATAACATAGTATTTGAGCAGTTCTTAGTAACTCACCCGGTTAGGGATAATTCCTGTGTGATTATTTTTAGCTTTACCATTTACTATCACTGACATGTATTTTCACAATTTGTTATCTTTAGTGGTGCCATATTAACTTAATGGTTAGTGCACTGTTCTGTTCCATTCTGCTGGACTGGTGATCCTGTGTTCAAATCCCCTGAGAAAAACTGTTTTTCATGACCACACAGGGTTGACTTAGCCTCAGAAAATTGGTACCAGAATATTTTACAGAAGGCGGCCTGCATGATACCAACAGCATTGCTCATCGAATAACTATTGGTCAAGAAAATATAGCACTAGTACCATAGGCAAAGTATGCCAGGATGACATGAAAGCAATAGTCTTCCATCTATCTCTTTTATATCTAAAATAACTGCAAATGCAGGTGTTAAACAAAAATAGCAGACATGTTTCCAAATTGTACAAACCACTAGAAACTGTTTCCTCTCTTTGTAAGTTCTCAGGGAGGACTGAATTTTGACAATCCACTTCCTCATCTTCAGGAACCTGCTTCTGTAGTACCATGATCTTACCATCTTCTGGATAACTAAGATTTTTCTAGTGAGCGTAACTTCCCTTTGCTGCTCCAGAAAGACATCTTGTGCATCCTGGAATTAAAGATTAGGATCAGATCTAGATATGTCATGAAAGATATTAGTAACAAACTGATCTCTTAAACGTGAAGTACAGCACAACCTGTGCTGTACATGAGAAAGCACAGTTTAAACTTTAAGAGGTGTGTTAACTCATGATCTCTTAACTTCAATTCTTTGTAAGGCTGGGTTTTTTTTAAATTTAAAAAAATTTTAGCCTAAACTCAGGGATGCAGAGGTGTTTCCAAGACACCAGGGCCGGGTTCTATACTGGCCAAGACCTATTGGCATGTCCACGTCGAGCATCCTGAGCAACAGGTCCCTTCAGGGTCCTGGCTAACGTCAGTAGGATCTTTCATTCCTCCAAAGTCGGAGAGTGTCTGCCTGCACGGTGAGTAACCACCAGTCTGCACACCAATAAGCCAGACATGGGACAACAGATACTAACGCAAACCTCAGGTCCTGTATGACATCACACTGATGTTGGACAACAGGATGTCTTCATCTGACTTTCAGGACTTCGCACTGGAATTCTCAGCCAGCGAATGCAAGCAAGCAAGAAAGCAATCCTATACTCAATGTATCTTCTACTTCTTCTGACCTTTATCACCTACTGGAGCATAGGCCTTCAACCAGCTCATGCCAAGAAATGTTCCAAGGACTAGATCATTTGGCTCACAGTGTGCTCCTGTATCAGATGTCTGGGCACCAACCATAAACAGTCAGCATTTATATCTGCTGCACATGCAACATCTAGGAGTATGCTACCTGAGATAATCATAAAGATGTATGATGCATCCACCAAAAGATATCTTCAGAAATGACCAACGCCCATTTTCAAGCTCCTCGATATCAATTTGCAACATAATTACTTTTCCTCATATTTCATGTACACGGCAATCAAATATATTTCATGCACATAACAACCAATATATTTCATGCACACAACAACCAATTTATTTCATGCACACAACAACCAATATATTTCATGCACACCAAGCAAATATATTTCATGCACACACCAACCAAATATATTTCATGTACACACCAACCAAACATATCTTTGCACACACCAGCCAAACATATTTCATGCACACACCAGCCAAACATATTTCATGCACACACCAGCCAAATGTATTTCATGCACACACCAACCAAATATATTTCATGCACACACCAACTAAATATATTTCATGCACACACCATCCAAACATATTTCATGCACACACCAACCAAATATATTTCATGCACACACCAACCAAATATATTTCATGCACACACCAACAAATATATTTCATGCACACACAAACCAATATATTTCATGCACACACCAACCAATATATTTCATGCACAGACCAACCAATATATTTCATGCACAGACCAACCAATATATTTCATGCACACACCAACCAATATATTTCATGCACACACCAACTATAATTCTACCTTAATAAAACAGTGTAAAGTGCAAAGACCTTTACTTATCCAACTCACTATCTTGTCTTACCCACCTTAAGAAAGACTTTAGTTTTGCCAAGCTGGTAGTCTGCATTCTTGAGAATATTGGAACAGATTCTGCTGGATGCAGCCCTGCAGTCTTCTTTGTGAGAGGGCCCAATGCCATCCACCAGCAGCCTGTACCTGTCTACAAACTTGGCAAACTCATGCCTGATGGGATATCCAGCACGACGAATCCTTATAGTCTCCATCATCCCAGAGTAGCGAAGCTGCTTGCAGCAAAGTTCTCGATTGAACATCTGTAGAGGATTTTATCAAACCACTGATTAAGACATTTTCAATCACAAACATTTACTTAACTCAAGTATTGCCGATCAACTCATCCTGCTTTTATTGATAACTTCATGGATGATTTACTTCTATTAACTTATCATCATCAAGTGCCTTGCCGGCTGGTATGGGTGATCATGCATCTTCACAAATTGCGATTTCTGAAGGTATGGATCAATTCATGTGCTGACTACCTTCCGTGTCATGACACAAAACTGTCAAAAATTTGCTCACACTGTCTTCCTCTTTTTCTCTTTCCACAAATATTTCCTGCTGTCACAACATGCTCCAGTTTTTGTCTCCTCATAATGTGGCCAAAAATTATGACTGCTGTTTTCTGATGTTTGTAATAAGTTGTCTTTGCGACTTAGTCCTCCTCAAAATGTCTATGCTTCATTAATTCAACGCAGTCCAAATAAATCATTTCATTCAAGATTTAACTCTTTGACTCATCACTACACTTAACCTGACCCTCGGAAAGCGAATGTCATGCAAAAAGTGCATCTTTATCAGTCTAATTCACAGAAGCACTTTGACTTGGCTGGGAGAAAGCAAGCTTTTTTCCCCCATCTGTTTTGCCTGCTCTGCCACCTCCGTATCCAAGGTCGAAATTAGCCATCACCAACTGCCAGTTACATTTGATTCCAGGTTAACCATACAAGTCTTGGTCTTTAACCCTTTGACCACAAGAACCCATTATTCCAATGTGAACATGATGATCTAAATACTGTATGCACACTTTTATATACTACTGGGGAAGTGCATCTTATTTTAGTAAAAGAATGTTTCCAATATCAACCAATCACAATTTTTCATTTAACTGAATGATGGGATAGCTGTAAACAAAGACGTCTAAGCCTAGCAGAGATAATTAAATTAAATCTGAACTCGATTTTCTTTGTGATTTTCACAATGGATCAGATCAATAAAAATGCTTGCAGTACTAACTGCAGTGCTTGTCTGTTGGCCCAGTTGTCATGTGTTTGAATTTGCCCCGAGATGTATTTTTTAAATAAACCCCTGGGTTCATAGGTCAACCAGGCCTAAAATGGGTACCAGGAGATGTTCTGGGAAGTAGATCTGATGAATAACAGCTTTGAAAGCCAGGCAGACGTATCACAACTGTACCACAGAGTCACCCATTACAGAAAAAAGACAAACTCACCAGTGGTTTCTTGATGTCATTGGGCTTGATACACCTGACGAAGAATGGTTGACAAGCACTGAGAGCTGCCATTAATTGTTCCAGGGATTTCTTGAACTGGTATGCTAGAGTAGGTGACTTTTTTCTGGTGCCCTAAATACAAAAATTATGTCACAGATCATGAATGTCTGGTTTTACATAAAATAAAGTACATATATGATTCAATGAAACAGGTAACACAACGTGATGTTACACTAGTAGGAAAAAATGCTGAATAATGACAATACATTTAAATATATGCAACAGGTCAGCATGGCAGAATGGATAAGAGTGCTCATTCTGAAACATCTGGTGTGCTGATGCTGAGGTAGCGGGTTCGACCCCTACACCAGACAGTTGGACTAAAATGTTGGCATCTTGTCCTTGACTTTGGGATGTAAATTACAAGTACCTCTGAAGTTGGGGTGGGTTTGCTTGATGGCAAGGGACACTGGTAATAAGAAAAGCTAATTCACATGCAAAATTCAGTCCAGTGCTTTCTAGAAATAGCGTGTATGGACTACGCTCGAGTTCAAAGCAAGAAAGCCCCCCCCCCCCCCCCCCCAAAAAAAAATAAATAAATATGGAGACAATCAAAAGATCAGATGGGAAATGCATAGCAAAGACTAAGAGCAGAATAGGCCAAACAAAAGCTGCATTTCAGAATTGTCTTATGTAATAAATGACTGTCACTGAATGTTAAATAGAGAGTACTGAAATGTAATATAAAACTGTTTCTGCTGTGTGGTGTTGAGTCTTGCAATGAAGAAATTAGCAAGAGCTAGCTAGGCAGCAACAGAGATGTGGTTCCTGAGACACATGTTGTGAATATCACGGATGGTCAGAGCAACTAACGATGACCAGGAAAGATCATGAAAGTAGAACACTACTTCTGGGAAGTTAAGGTGGAAAGGGTGTTATACAATACATCACCCCTGGGTGTCAATTTGTCCACACAAATATTAGACTAGCACCATATACCCAATATACATCATGACACATCCTTTATTGTTTTAATTAGTTGCAAGATTTTCACGACATTCCACCTGAATTACAGCAGATGGGGAAATTGCTGACCATTATGTATCCTATCTGTGAATCTGACTTTCTTCTTCCTTGTTTGTACCAAAAAGGATTCTAGCCATGATATTTGTGCATTTTGATCAATAATTTAAGCTTCAACATGAAATATTTTGGGACCAAGTAGCCTTCCTTCTTGTATCCAATCTCTGTCAGACTTCAGTCAAACAGCCAGCTTCCAGGAACACCACCATCACTTTCTCCCAGTGGAGCACAGACTCCCTCCCAACCCACACCAAGCCTTGTAGTTAATTGCATATTCTTTACAGGATGTAGCAGTCAACTCCAGCATTGTTTGGCTGTTTGTGATTCCTGGGAAATTTTACGTTCAGTAGTTTGTCATTGCTTGCTGAATGACTGGCACTCATACTTTTGTATGAGAACCAACGCAAGGCGGTCTGCTTCCAAATCGCCCACAGCTGTGTTTCGAACACGACATGTGTGATTATGAATTGCATTTGTAACCCCTTCACCATAGAGCCTTGCAGACTTGTTCATAATTGCTTGGATCCTGCAGCTAATGTGTTCTATGGGATGAGGTACCCGGACTCACACCAACCCTCCAAGAGCCTTGCAGACTTGTTCATAATTGCTTGGATCCTGCAGCTATTGTTCTATGGGATGAGGTACCCGGACTCACACCAACCCTCCTTTGTCACCTCTTACGAAGCATGGCAGGTTAGTCTCACTATTCTTTGCCTCCTTTACTGGCCCTGGTAACCGCCACTTGGCCACCAGGTGAGGACTGCCACTTGATGATGGAATAAGATCCTGATCAGCCCTAGCTCATTGATCGTGTAAATGGAGTTTAACCTCACTGGCACCTGGTCGTCTTGACAGACGATAGTTTGTTACATTGTGATTAAAACAGGGATACTAACCACAAACCATGGCGGCAGCAAATGTGACTGATCAGTCTCTCCATGGCACAAAGCCTGGACTGAATTGAAAAGATTATGTGTTGCCCATGCAGGATAATCCCTCTCTCGGCCTGCATAGTTTACTCCAGAGGAAAGGTAACACCAATTCATCTGGAATAAGACAAGCTGCCGAAGCTGACGAATCAGCAAAGTAATGCTTTAACTGTCCGCTTATCAGTGCTTCAATCCTAAACCAGTTGCTGACCAAGGCTTAGGGCCTGGTCTACCTTGCCATGACATTTAGTATTTAGGTTGCATTTTGCCACACCAGGATAAGGCTTGTACCCTTCCAATTGTGCTCCTCCATCAGAAGCCCTTGGCACAATGAGATGTTGGGTTTGGCGAGCGCCACCCTACAGCACTAACAGAAAACAGGTAATACCATCTACAGTAGTTCAGTCATATCTGACTAAAAGGAGTTTAACCAGTTTTGCTTATACTGACAACATACCACCGAGACATCATTTAAGAATATCAACTTGAGGAACTTGCTCTTGGAAGCTTGGATCAGTGCAATCAAGTCAGCACTAAATGTGTCACGATTCTTCTCCAGAAATCCTGAAAGCAAAGTTTTGTTTTAAAAATCCTGAAAAAATGTAATGTTTTCTAGGGTTTTATTCTATAAAATAGTACATTCTTCATAAAGTGGTAAGATTAATTAACAACATTAAATAACATCCATCCATGCACCCATATTTTCAAACATTAAAAACAGATAGCTCTGGAGAACTACAAAGCAGGATTACGCTATAAGTCACAACAACAAAACGCCCAGTATGAAGAATTGCACACAGAAGTAAAATGCTAATAATTTTTAATTAGTGAAAAGTTATTAGTTCAAAAACAGAAATAACAAGGATATTTAACCTGCACGTTAAGGAAAAGCAAGGATATGTAATCTAAACATTATGGAATAGGAAAGATAATTATTCTACACATTATGGAATAGCAAGGATATGTAAGCTACACATTATGGAATAGAAAGGAAATTTAACATACACATTATGGAATAGCATGGATGTTCATCCTACATATTAAGGAATAGAAAAAACTACAACCCTACACATCCTTATGAAGAAGATGGGTGCCATGGTGCAGATAAGGACATGGACTAGTTATGCCATAACCCAAATTAGATTAGGTCAGAGGTTATGGCAGTGTTCAGTAAATGGACACCTGGATCGTGAAAAGTGGATACTTTTCACACAGCATGAAAATGCTGGGACTCGCTTCGTGGTCAACAGGAAGCGAGATCTGGACAGGGACATTCTAGGCTGTGGTTTCATCAAGTGCAGACCATGTTGTGAAGTGAACCGAGTAATGGCCAACATTGAGCCACTCTTTTAGTAAAGTTTATGTATAGAAAATGTGGTGTAGATTTGTGATCATGTTGCATAATTGTGTGCGAAATTGTGAGTAACTATTGTACAGTGTTTTGAGGAATAGATCGTCAAAAAACCCCGCACTCGCACTGAGTTATTACAGTGGGCCATGATGTATGAAGTTTGAGTTATTACAGTGGGCCATGATGTATGAAGTTTGAGTTATTACAGTGGGCCGTGATGGCCAGGTAGAATGGAAGAGGTCGGCTATCAGTCAAGTAAAGATGAGGTTAACAACCATTGAAGTGAGGCAGCATAGCTAAATGCAGAGTCTGAGATGCGGCAGAAAGAAAAGTCTGAAACTAACCAAGGGTCGACATGATGATGATGAATGGTGAGGTTATGACTCATACCCCTAGGCATCCGAAACTATGACCCAAATGAGCAGCATTTCACACTGTGGCAATGGGAAGCACTAGATAAAAATCAAAACTGTTCAAAATACGTGAACAAACAAGCAGCTGTCAATTATATGGAATAATCATCATCATCATCTAGTGATCATTTCTCTGTCATCCCGGTGGTCAGGGGTTCAATCTGCATTGGGGTGGATTTGAATGATTAACCATTGTGCTCCCAGCTCGAGCCAGCCTAAAATAGGTACAGGAAATGCCTTGAAAAGTAAAGGTGGCCCCTAATGACATAATAATAGACACTATATCGAGTTATAACCCAGTTAGGTTGACGGGGATACTAACTTTTAACTCTTTCAGCTCCAGAAAGTTGTGTAGTAGATGGGGGAATAACCTCCACTATGGAAAATCACAAATGTATTACTTACATAGGGCTAAATATACAGTGGAAGTGGCTACAGGGGAAGCCAGATTTCTTTACTATGCACTGACCACATGTAAAAAGTTAAGAAAATACATTACCCATAGACTGGTATTCAAGAGGAAGCATCAGTAATACATCTTGCATTACTTCAGACTCAAAGAGTTATTTTCTCAATAATAGACAATAAAGAATATATGTAAAATAAATTTTGCTGTGTATCCCTTATGGGACGTTGCAGTCAACACCAGCATTTTTCAGCTGCTGTTGATGTACTAGGCAAGTGTTACGTTCAGTAGTTTGCCATTGCTTTCTTAACGACCGGCTCCCATACCAGCACGTTATATCACAGCGCGACGTGGTCTGCTGCACAAATCGGTCGCAGCTGAGCTTCGAACGCCTGGTACCCGGCTCACGAACCGCGTTCGCAAGCCTTTAGCCACACACAATAAAATACAGAAATGTTGAGTACTTATGTGGGCTGATCCAGAGGAGAAGTGGACTAAAGATTAAATTCTACAGGACTAAGTCATAAACTGATGGAGAGTGCTTGGTACAGAATGTGATAGCTTGTTACCCACAACAAGAATCATAAAGTGCTCTTACCTCTACAGTCATAGAAGACCACCCCTGCAAAGTGGTTGAGTCCAAACATGTGAGTGACAGCTGACTTTGGCTTCACATAGTTCTGATGACCACTATGAAACTGGTGTAGCTTGTTCAACATACTCTCATCTGTGCCCTGAGAATGTCAGACATATGTGCCAGATTATTAAGTCAGAAGACTGGCATGGAGGTGTCTTTTAACATGTCACTCCAACGTTAGTCTAGCTTTGTGATTGTCCTATTGATATATTGTGAATGGGCTGAAAGAGGATTTTAATAGATTGTCCATAACTTTACAAGATGCAACCTAGTATATGTGAAGGTATAAAACTTCAAACCATCCATTCATTCATTTATTCAACAATATAACAATCCATCCACACATACATTCAACTAGCTATCCGGCTACCCATCCATTCACCCATCTACCCACCCATCCCATATCTTCAACAATAAATATGAGTATGACATTGGCATAGCCTATCTAGTGATTGGATTGATTGAGCTGTGGAATTCAAAACGTTTTGAAAGAACAGAAAGTAATGCAGCTTTTCACAACACAATTACAGAAAACAAAGTAAGTTGTGTTGACTAGCCTTCATCAGGAAACAAAAACAAGAAAACACAACATATGGGGAAAAAAACTACAGTTAATACATTATTAAATGACATGAATGTAGTCATTGCAGTGTCTTCTGTCACTGTCATTTACTGCCTATATAGTACCTTGAGGTATATGTCGGGAGGGGGGGGGGGGGGGGGTCTTGAGCCTGAGGAATTAAGGCCACCTGTCTAATGCAGTCGTCGTGAACTATGCAGATTAGGGTTTTCTTTTTGCCCCCGACAGAAAAAAATCCACACCTTACCGAGGATTTGAACCCGTGTCTCCTGAAGGAGAATCTGGCATTCTAGCCACTCAGCCAGTCGTTCCTTGCAGTTTCTTCCCTGTGTTATAATGTTGTGTTTCCTTTTGTTTGTTTGCTGATGAAGGCTAGTTGCAACAACTTCCCTTGTTTTCTGTAATTGTGTTCTGTAAAGCTGCATTACTCTGTGTTCTTTTATATTGTTTAAAAAAGCCAGCAGCTGCTCATGCAGTAATGAATGAGCAGAAAGCAGCTAATTCAGCAACCAGCCACCTACCATTTTTCTGAACATGCAGTTCACAACACAATCTACTGCAGATAAACGAAAAATCATCCCACATTAAATCAGTCGTACCAAGCATTTAACTCATTAGCTGGGTGACAGAACCATGTATTACATTGCCTTAATGAGAAAAATGCAAAAGAAAACCATGGCCAGAAGCATAAAACTCTCCAAAGCCTTAACGGATCTCCAGCCCATCTGTCACATTGGACTGAAAGTCCAAACTTTACCTACTACAGACTGAGAATCTGATACTATGATTGCTTAGGTGACTTGAGTACCTGTTATCTACTTGAAAGTTTCAGTGATTGTAACCACCTCCATCCTCATAATTAATATGGTGGACCTACAGCCTCTCTTGTCCTCAGCAATGACCTTCCCTTTGGCCTTCGCTTGAAATATATCAGTCAATGCCTATGGTGTGTTCTCAAAGACATCATGTTAGCAATAGAATCCTCACTAGCTCACTTTAGGAAACATGCTATTTTCAGCAATAAATAAAAGCTAGGATGTTCGTGGACTATACTGCAATACCACAGCCTGTCCATTTTTAACATCTATCAGTCTATATCTATGTTATATTCTCAAATAAATCATGCAATGCCACAGCATGACCATTTCTTAAATCTACCAGTACACAACACTTATGCTATATTCTCAAAAACTCATGTTAGCAATACAATCTTCACTAGCTTACCTTTGGAAACATGCTCTCTTCATCAATAAGTGCTAGGATGTTCATGGACTTTGCTGCAATCAGGTCCAGAGATTCCTGGTTATCAACAAACTCAATGTGACGCCAGTTGATCCCCTCCAGGTTGTACTCGGCCTGCTCCAGCTTGAAGATGTGCCGCACAAAGAACTGCTGAAGATTCTCATTGGCATAGTTGATGCACAACTGCTCAAAGCTGCAGATTAAGATTTCTTAACTTAAAAATTGTTGTTTAGTATGTTATCTTGTCTCAACAAACATCACACAGCAGACCATTGCTCTCCTCACAGTCAGCCTGAAAAACTCTTATCTTGTGCCAGTTATTAACAAACATCACACAGCAGGCCAACGCTCTCCTCACAGTCAGCCTGAAGGACTCTTATCTTGTGCCAGTTATTAACAAACATCACACAGCAGGCCAACGCTCTCCTCACAGTCAGCCTGAAGGACTCTTATCTTGTGCCAGTTATTAACAAACATCACACAGCAGGCCAACGCTCTCCTCACAGTCAGCCTGAAGGACTCTTATCTTGTGCCAGTTATTAACAAACATCACACAGCAGGCCATCGCTCTCCTCACAGTCAGCCTGAAAGAGTCTATATCATCATCTTCCACTTTTGCCATCAAGCGTCAAGGGGATGAATAATTGGCACTCCAGTGCCCGATGGATGGCACTGGATAGTGTCATTCTGTGTGATTGTACAGTATCTTTGATGTCATTAATCTATTTCTTCTCGGGTGTCACCATGCTCTCGTAGCAGATCTTTTTTTTTGCGTAGGGCCAGTGATGGTAGTTGATGGTGTTGCATTCTAATGAGATGGTCAAACTATTTGATCTTCTGTCTTTCAATATATGTAGCACATGGTGTTGATCCCACTGTCTGTCTGATAACATCATTTCTTATTCGGTCTCGTAAAATTTCATACATGATACTACAATATATTAAATGATAATGCTTAGGAGATATGAATTCTTATATTACTGTATGTCGCTAGAAATGTCTCAAATTTACTAGACTCCACTTATAGTGGCTCTAGTAGTTGAAACTCTACAAGTCCTGATTAAGTCAAACATAAGGTATGTATTCCATTTCGGGATTTCTACAAGTCATTTCTGTTTATCTGTGAGTTGACATGTGATGAAACTGTCAGTTCAACTTTGACCTAAGCAATCATCATCATCATGTGTCATGCTGATAAGTGTACACAGTCATGGTTCTCCATCTCACCCAATCACAAGACTCGGATCAGGTCTGTGTTCTTGTCCCGATTAAGCCATCTTTGAATTGACGGACCATGATGTTCTAGACATCTGTAAAGAAGGTAGTTTGCCACTGCTTTTTGTTCTTTGCAGCGACCATACTAGTCTGGCCATAGTCATTGTCTCTATAAAGAGATCCTCTACCTCCCATTATGAACTTGAAACCATAACCAATATCTATCTGCCGGCTGCTCTCCATCTCCATCTGCTAGCATGGTTTCTTGTTACCCTGGTTAGGGGGTAAATGGGAACTTCATCTTATACAAGGGAGTCCTGTAGGCTAGTGGAGTGAAGGAGGCGAATTACTTCTCCTTTAATAGGGGATACTCCTACTCAAACAGACTTCTGAAGCAATAAGCTTCAAATTACGTATAATCATCAATCATGACCCAAAATCTACTCACAAAAATGAACTTGAAAACAGATGGTATATGAGCACATACTTGAAGAGTAACAAAAATATCATAATCATTAAGTAAATCTAACCTGTTATGGTCAAAGTTCTCAAATCCAAAGATATCCAGGACACCAATTGACTTTCGATACTGATTTCCTTTAGGTTTAAAGATAGCTGCATTGATTTTGTCAACAATCCATACAAACATGCGGCCATAGATGCCTTTCACAAATGCATCTCGAACATCTAGCGACTGTTCTTTCTTCATTGGGAAGTTGACTTTTTCTCCTCTGGTTATGAGTGTCTTGGATGTGAGGGCATCAACCAAGGCCTGTGCGTTCACCTGGGGAGTGGACGTATGAGGGGTAGATAATGCCAGAATTAACTACCTCAACACACTTGTTTTACCAGGGTACTTAAGGGAAGCAGAGAATTGTCACTCAAAAAAATTACTATTGTAACCTACCATGTATGTCCCAATAGACAACTAAGGAGGGATGGCATGGGACTGGCTACGTTATCTTATTGAAAATTTTAGCTGCAAAATAAATCCAATTTTGATCAAGCCTGAAGGAAAAAAGAATGAAAGTTGTAGAAAAAAATCAAAAGATATGATTCTTCTTCTTATTTCATTTGCTAAAAGTTAGAATGATTTGACATGTTTGTTGATGGCTAATGCTCCAATAGGGGATAAGAGCCAGAAGAATAAACTAATTCAAGCTGTATCTAATTTCATATCACAAATTATACAAAAGACGATATTAATAACTAAACATATTATGCTAGGCAAACTGTGGCGATCATATCATTAAGAATTCAGCCCTTGGGCAGCTTTTGTTGCTCTTTAATCATGCCTGTTGTTCCACCATTTGCTAAATGTTTCTGTCCTGTATATGTCTTCGGTGACAACTGTCTCTATGCCTGGGCAACGAAGCTGTTCCCTGATGATCTCTGTTCTTTGTAAGGATTTTCCCCACCATATCTTTAATAATGGACCTCCTTGCATCCATAGTCCTGTTGTTGTATTTAATAGTTATCAACTGAATGTTTGAGACGTGATAAGCTGTTCTTAGAAACATGTATTACATTCTACATCCACAAGCATTTGACAGCGTCCTCTGCTTTTAGCAATGTCTCAGGTTATAGAGTCTGGTCTGGGATGACAGACATTGGTAGCACCTTTGGTAAGGATGTCTGTCATGCCCTTTTCAGGGCCCATTCCCCACTTGTCCAAGCCTGCCATCCAGCTCATGCCTGTGGCTCCTAGAAGTTGTCAGCATGCGACATCGGCCAAACCCCGGACAACGGCTGTGACAGGCCGACAACACCAGGTGAGGGTAATTAATCAGCATCAAACCAATTGGTGAACTAGGGTATGCGTACCCAGCATGAGAAGACAGGATGTGGCAGACTGTGTGGAGGAAATCAATGATGATTCAACGGGCAAGACGGCGTTTATCTGCAAAGTAATGTGGAACGTAATGAGCACGGCAAGGCATGTAGACCGCCCTGGTCATCCACTGCACATGTATTCATCTCCAGCACAGGTCTGCATAGCCAAATGGGTAAGAACGCATGTCCTTAACATATGGTATACTAATGCCGAGGTAAGTTGTTCAACCCCTACACCGGACAGCTGGACTAAAATGTTAACCTGTCATCCTTGACTTTGAGATGTAAATTACAAGTACCTCTGAAGTCAGAGTGGGTTCACTTGATGGCGAGGGACATTGTTAACAGGAAAAGCTAATCCACACAAAAAATTCAGTCTATCACTACTATAAATAATGTGTATGGCCTACACTTGAGTTCAAAGCGTGTGAGCGCAAAAAAAAAAAATCTCCAGTCATCTTGACTTGTTTTGCCACTGAATTCAGATGGACTTAGGCGAGAGAGTGTGGTCGATAAATTGTGCAACTCTTCACCACTTTAATCCAATTCATCGTGCAAGTCATTCTTCAGGTTGTAGAATAAGCCAATGCTACGCCCTGATATTCTATATGCACAAGCTAATGCTTGTCCTCTACCAGTCAGGTACAACTGGGATTTTTCTCTTCTGCCCTTTATTCGCCACTGGAGCAAAGACCCTCATCCGACTCAGGCTCTGCTGTCCTATTGTTTGCTGTCTCCTGCAGCTCCCTCTTTGTTCTCCATGTATTATTCATCTCTGTCTCTATCACTGAATGTTAAAAAAAGAGTGCTGAATTGCTATATATGACTTGTTTTGCTGTATGGCAGTGAATCTTGGAATGTAAATGAAAAAATTTGGAAGAAATTGGAAGCAACAGAGATGTGGTTCCTTAAACAAATGTTGTGAATTCCTTGGACTGCCAAACTAACTAACAACGACTGCCTGAAAGAGGCTAATGAAACCCGAACATTGCATTCAGCAATAAGAAAAAGACAAACAGATTTCTTTGGTCATGTGATGAGAAAAGAGGCATTGAAGAATATCGTGACAACTGGAAAAACTGAGGGGAAGAGAGGCAGAGGCCAACCAAGAGAAATGATGCTGGATGGATTGAGAAGGTGGCATGGAGGAATATCATCAGCAGAATTAACCCAGAAAACCAAAGACCGAGATCTGTGGAGAGCCATGAACGCCTACTCCAGCTGGCACGGCACTTGATGATGATGATGTCTCCCATTCTCTTCTCTATGAGATGTGATGTCTCCTTCCATTTCATTCTCCCTGTGAGTTCCAGAGACTGACTCTTTCTAGTTATACTATTATCAAGGTTTCTTCATGTACATACAGATTCACAATATTTGTGGGTTCACTTCTGGTACAAGAGAGAACATTTGTCCTTCCCACAATGCAAGACTGGTGAAAGAATCATCAATCATAATAATTCCACTGGTGGACACAGTATAAGAGAGGAAGAGGATGAGAGAGGAGGAGGGATGAGAGAGGAGAAGGATGAGAAAGGAGGAAGGAGGAAGGAGGCAAAAGGAGGAAGGAGGAAACAGAGAGATGAGTAACTGCAGCACAAGGGACCAAAACAACATGTGTAACATTCTGTGTAGACATTTACAGCCGTCCACTGAAGTCAGTCACTAGTGTAGATGTATGGCTACTTCAACTTGTAGTACTTATTTGATAAAGTCAACATAAAAATGGTTGACATTTCTTGAGTTCAGAAAGGATAAGTTGGCAACTGTACACTCCAACTCATAAAAACTCTGATCAAGTATGTGTGAAATTCTTAGCTATTCCCACCCACAAGAAGAAAAGCAGTAGAGTAAAACTGGGTACACTTACAAAATCTAAATGTTATAAAACAGGCTAAAACACAAAGACAGCTAATCACAAACATCAGAAAGGGACATTCGTCATGTTTTTGCCACTTTATCTGAAGATAGATGCTAGAACATAATGCGATAACTAGAAAGATTTGTGAGGAAGAGAGACAGAGGATGACATTGAGAGAAGATTCTAGATAGCCTTGTGTTATGACACGGATAGGTGTCAGTGCACGAACTTAAAAAAAGGCTTAAAAGTCGAAAGGATCGACTTCATTGCACCATATGGCTCAGTCTCTTTACGCAGGGTGGACTTACAAAAGCGTCGCACAAACCACAAACTCCATGGCTCCAGCAACAACCCCCAGTAGACTCCGAGAAAAATGCACTCGTGATCTGAAATTGATAGCCCGGAATCAAACCCACAATCTTCAGAGCATGAGGCAGATGGCTTGACCACTTCACCACGGAGACTCCGTTAAGTTTTAAGTGCATGAACTGATACATGCTGCTGGAGATCACAAGCTGTGAAAAAACATGATCGCCCATGCCAGTTGACAAAGCACTTGATAATGGTGACAAGGAAATAAACACTCAAGACCACACACACACACATAAATATGTACACACATACATAAACAGCCAAGTGAGATTGATTATGTACAGTTCCACAATAGCTTCTAAGTTCAAATCTCACCTCAAACTGTCTGGCCACCTTGTTAATGTAAGAAATGTCCACTATTTCTGTGGCATCCAGATGATCCACTTCGATTGCTAATGTGGAAAAAACATAGAGACATCATATTTCCTGTGAACATTGACATTAAGATATGTGTTTCTTTCTACGTGGATTCTCTTCACATCCTTGGATAGAGAGGACACATTTGAGCTTACACCCCTGAGTATTTGAGTATTTGGTACACACGCATACCCTATTTGTGCATCTCTCTCTTATAGTGTTCCATGTGTTTGTGGGTGAATGTCTATGTATATATTATCTATTTGTCTGTCTAACTGTGCTTCTCTCCACATTTTTCTCACTCTGAGTCTGTCCATGTATTTCTATCAATGTGTCTCTCCATATCTCTCTCTCTCTCTCTCTCTGTTAGTTGCATGTCTTTTACAATGTTGCAATCAACTTTAGCAGTTACTGACTGTTTGTGATTTCATCATCATCATGTGCCATGTTGGTAAGCGTGGGCAGTCATGTTTTGCCATCTTACAAGATCGCCAGATTTGTGGATCAGCTCTGTGTCCTTGTTCCGGCCATGCCATGTGGTCAAGCCATCAAGATATTTACTTCTCTGCCTTCCCCTTGTTCTTTCCCCCTCAATCTTACCAATTGTCACCAAGTTCTCTAGTTTATTTTTTTTTATAATGTGCCCCAAAAATGTGACCGAGTCTAATTTCTCAATTGTAGGACTTGCTCATTAGTTTTTCTTTGCATTTTCCTCAGAACACACATTTTTCACTGCCATTAGATGTTTATTAGCTTGTCTGCTCATCGTCAACATTTCACATATAGGTATTGTGTTGTTTGTGATTTATTAGACAACATTAGCTCAGTATTCTCCATTGCTTTCTGAATGGCTGACACCTCATACTATTGAAAATAACACGAAGCCGCTGCTTACAAAATTGCCCATGGCTGATTTCAGACCCTGGACTTGGTATGTCAGGGTATTGTAAAACGCAGTTTCATGTTCCCTTAAGTCATAGCATAATCTCTGTGTGTGTGTGTGTGTGTGTGTGTGTTTGTGTGTGTGTGAGTGCTGCATTTGTGTATGTGTGAGTGAGTGAGTGAGTGAGTGAGTGAGTGAGTGAGTGAGTAAGTGAGTGAGTCAGTCAGTCAGTCAGTCAGTCAGTCAGTCAGTCAGTCAGTCAGTCAGTCAGTCAGTCAGTCAGTCAGTCAGTGAGAGAGAGTATATGAGAGTGTGCATGCATATGTATATGGAGATAACCTATATGTTTTACAGACCTACTGACACTCACTGGATACTGTGGTCAGTATTACACCAGCCACCTTTGCTACCGAGAACATTTTCTGATACCCATTTTGGGCCGGGTCAACCTTGAACGCAGGTCAATTGCAGTCACAAAAGTCAACTAAGTTCAGAAAGGAACCATGGTTATGAATACTTGTTTTATCTAACAAGTCCCGAAGCAAGAACTTGCTAATGGGTCCTTTTTTAGTGCTGGCCTGAATTTTGCGTGTGGGTTAGCTTTTTCTATTAACAGTGTCTGTCGCCATCAGGCGAACCCACTCCGACTTCAGAGATACTTGTAATTTACGTCCCCAAGTCAAGGACGAGAAGTCAACATTTTAGTCCGGCTGTCCAGTGTTGGGGTTGAACCCCTTACCTCAGCATCAGCACACCGGATGTTTAAGAACACACACGCTTATCCATTTGGCCATGCTGGCCTACAGCTATGGGTCTGTGATGAGCTAGGATGGTTCTACCTCGAGGGCCTGGATGCATGCAGGAATAGGTAGGCAGTTTTTCTCTAAATTTAGCAGATGATGAACGCAGGCGTCAAACCTTCGTCTGACTATGCTGATGACATTTTCAGCAATACGCCCCCCCACCCCTGGCGATTACACTAATGTGTCTGCTGTTCTATCAAACACTTTGACTATAATAATCTCTAACCCCAATGACTTTCATACATAAAACACCTAATTTTTTTAAACTAATAACGATGGCTTTTAAAAGGCAAGAGGGTCGACTTCATTGCACCAGGTTTTATCTCATATGGTTTGGTCTCTTTCCACTGGGTGGCCTGCCGAAAGCATCACACAAAGCATGACCTTTGTAGCTTCAGTGACGATCCCCCAGTTTCTGAGAAAACTGCACTCATAAACTGAATGACAGAGACCGGAACCAAACGTACAAACTTCACAGCATGAGGCAGGTGGGTTACCAGCTTCACCACGGAGGATCCCCCCCCCCCCAAAAAAAAACAACTAATAATAACTGACCATTAAACTTCACATTGCCCAGATGTAGTAGCGCTGCCAGAATTTTCATAATCTCCCAGATGTCACTATCATCGAACATGAGCACCTTCATGGCTGACCGAATGACCAGGAAGTCAGTTCTGTCATTTCTGCTCTCACAGCCTATGCTTCCTCCCTGAAAAATTGAGTACCATTATTGACAGGACATAATGATTTTAATTTGAAATTAATGTGTCACTTTCACAATCAGAAACCAATGGTGGAAAAACGATCCACATTCTATTCACAGAATGTGCAGCTTTAAATGCCTGAGGACTGCGGAGTTTCACCGGAGTATGAAACTGTCCATGGCACAATAATATGTGGTAAGTTCAAAGTTAAGTTGTAGATGGTACTACCTTCTTTCTGTTAGTGCCGAATGTTGGGCTGTGCTCACTTAACCCGACACCCCACATTGTGCCAATGACATCAGGCAGTAATGCACAACTGGGAGAGTACAAGTCTTTTTATGACACTAGGAAATGCAACCTAAAGACTAAATGTTAAGACAGGGCAGACCAGATCCTTAGCCTTGGTCAGCAACTAAGATTGAAAGTCCAACAGGCGGATAGTTAGAGCATTGCTTTGCTGATCCAGCAGTTTCTGCAGCTTGTTTTGTTCCAGATGTATTACTGTTATCTTTTTTCTGCAGAAAACTAGGCAGGCCAAGAGAGGGATCATGCTGCTTGAGCAACACATAGTCTCTACAACTCAGCCCAGGTTCTGTGCTATAGCGAGGTTACTATGCCTTTTGTTAAAGCACATTTAACAAACAATCATCTGTCAAGATGGCTAGGTACCAGTAAAAATTAAGTTATGGATCTCTTTTCATGCCATGACGCACACTGGGTATATTTTTAGACTGTTCGGCACTCTGTGTTATTGTCGATATCATGCTATCTATCTTTACTTCCAAGAAATTTCCTGATACCAAATTTTATGGTGGATCTTAAGTGAAAATTAATCCTGACCTCGATAGGAATTCAAACAAATGACCACATGGCCAGTGTACAAACTTGCTAGCCACTGCACTAAATTGGCTATGTTAAACTCAGTGGTGGTTCCTTAAACTTTTTAGCCTCAGAAGGTTTTCACAGCAGGTACCAAAGGAGAAAATAACCACTTTGAAAATCATGAGTGTGTGATTTTGTCTAGCTGCACAAAGCAAGTGACCACTTGGGAAGCCCTTGAGTATGCTCTGACCAAATGTAATTATTACATAACACATTACAAGATGGTTGGGATGTGTGGGAGAAAGTCATTAAAATATTTCTTGTGGGTTGGAACTGAAAGAGTTATCTACCTTCCATGTTACTGGAGATTACATTCTTTCAGAATTTTAAATTGCCCTCCAAAATGTTTACCAAAACATCTGCCTGAGTGTTATACTTTACATTTTATTGTTCTAGTTTCTATTATCCTTTACAGGAAGTTGCAGTCAACACTAGCATTATTTAGCTGTTTGTTATTTCCTGACAAGTTTACGTTTAGTAGTTGGCCATTGCTTTCTGAACGACTGGCACTCATAAAATAAAAACCAGTATAAGCAGTCTGATTCCAAATTGCCCGCAGCAGGTATTCCGCATTATAAATTGCGTTCGTAACCCCTTTGTTACAGCATATATTATTTGGAAGTTGTAGTGCAGAGGCCAGATTGTTTGCTTGCTTGCTCTGTAGTCAGGTGTTCGAGCCTCCATCAAGTAGGGACCTGGGCTCCAAGATCTACCAGCCTGATATGGGTACCAAGAAATGTCATGGACAGTAAAGCTGACCAGCATGATAATGGCAACATAACCTATCGAACGCTGAATGGTTTATGAAAATATAGGGGTTAGCACGATATACTCTTATTTATCTGTCATAAAAGAGTCATTATTGATACCAATATTTAAGAAAAGAAACAAGTTCCAATGTGAAAATTATAGAGGAATATCACTCCTATCCACAAGCTATAAGATACTATCCGCGGTATTACTAAATAGACTGAAACCATATTCAGAAGACATATTAGGTGACTACCAGGCAGGTTTCAGACAAAACAGATCAACAATAGATCAGATATTTATCTTACGACAATCTCCATAAAATTTTTGTGGATTTTAAAAAGGCTTATGATAGTGTCCATAGGAATAGTCTAAGGAATCCTATGCAGAAATTTGGAATACCAAGGAAGTTAATCAACATGACCAGACTATGCATGGAAGATACTTATAATATAGTAACATATAAAGGCAGGAAATCAGACCCTTTCCAAATAACATCTGGCTTGAAACAGGGTGATGCACTATTGCCGCTCCTTTTCAATCTGGCTCTAGAGAAAGTTGTAAGGAAGGTAAAGGAGGAATGTGCTACTGGAGGAACATCCAGACTGCTTGGTTACGCAGATGATATAGATATTATAGGGGAAAATGAACAAAAGACAGTGGAAATATTGATTCACTTAAGGAAAAAGCTCAACAAATGGGGCTGGTTATTAACCAAGATAAGACAGAATATATGGTAATTTCAAGAGAAGGAACGGCAAAAAACTCTGGCCACATACAAATAGATAATATGACCATTAAAAGAACGGAAACATACAAATACCTGGGTACAATCTTCAACAGCTTCAACATAATAAGGGAAGAAATACAAGCTAGAATCAACTCTGGAAATAAGATATACTATGCACTACAACACCTGCTAAAATAAAATGTGTTATCTCATAACACCAAGATCACAATTTACAAAACACTGATCAGATCAGTTGTACTGTATGGCTCTGAAACCTGGAGTACAACTAAAGGAGACGAAGCCTTGTTACAAACCTCTGAGAACAAAGTCTTAAGACGCATCTTTGGGCCCATTAGGGATACACAAAGTGGAGAGTGGAAAAGAAGAAGCAACAAAGACATTTATGATCTGTTTAAGTCCCCGCTAATCACTGGTATCATGAAGGCTAATAGGCTGCAATGGCTGGGGTATATAGAAAGAATGGAAGATAATAGGGAAACAAAACTCGCTTACACTCAAGAAATAAATGATCGTAGACCCAGAGGTAGACCAACAAGACGGTGGAGAGATAATATACATACAGATCTACAAGCACTTGGAATCAACGGCTGGCAAGAGAAGGTCCACCAGAGAGACGAATGGAGACGGCTTGTATCTGCAGCAAAGAACCTCAATGACTCAGAATGCTGAAGAAGAAGAAGAAGAAGAAGAAGAAGAAGAAGAAGAAGAAGAAGAAGAAGAAGAAGAAGAAGAAGAAGAAGAAGAAGAAGAAGAAGAAGAAGAAGAAGAAGAAGAAGAAGAAGAAGAAGAAGAAGAAAAAGAAGAAGAAGAAGAAGAAGAAGAAGCACGATATACTGATATACTGAACACACCTCGTGAGATAGAAACAGGCCCTTTACTTTACTGTTATAATGTGTGTTATCTGATACTACCTTGTAGGGAAACAAGTCTAATCATTCACATGCCACATCTGCCCCATATAATAAAGACAAAGGAGAAAGTGATTGCAGATAGGTCACAAACTGAGCGTGTGAGATGTAAGATGATTCTTGAAGGTGGAAATGATCATGTGTTCACATGCATCCATTGTAGACGAACATTTACAGCGTGAATTGGTTTGATCAGCCACATTCGCTACCACCAAGGGTTGTAGTTATTATGCCTTTTTGAAGCACAATGTAACAAACTATTGTCTGTCAAGATGGCAAGGTGCCAATGAATGATGTATATCTGACCCACTGACCTGTATTAAATATGTATAATATATGGCATCCAGCAGCTCCAGCCTGACCTTTTCTTCCTGTGACATGCCAGCTAGCATGCAGTAAAAGATGTGGTAGTTCCTCTCATCGTGACTTTGGCTCACAATACGAGATTTTTCCAGCAAGTACTGCTCTATTTTTGCTCCCTCTATCACTCCATTCTCATTGAAGTGAATGTCAATGTACTTGCCAAATCGACTTGAGTTGTCATTTCTGATTGTTTTGGCATTTCCAAAAGCTGTAGGTACAAAATTATTGATGAATTTGTCATGATTAATATTTAATAAAATAATATGAGAAATTTATCTGGCAATGATGTCAATTCTGTGAATAATTTTCAAAATGTCATATTACAATCAGATGTGTACATAGTTCCAATAATTTTACAACTTGAGATTGTTCTCAGGTTTATTGGCTGGATTCTAAGAATTATAATCTGTTTACTTTCGTCTGCCCCAATATAAAATTCCATATCTCAGTAACCAACTGAGGGAAAATGATGAGATTTAGCATATAACCTTATCATTATGTTCTAGAGATTGTAAAGCAGATTTTAAAGTTTGTCTATATGCGGTATATAATTTACGGGTCAGAGATGAAGTGCACATTATTAAATGTATTCTTCACACGGAAACATTAGCGTTGAATAGTTAATTTTCTCGTGGGACATGGGACTGGCCTTATGACAAGAGCCTCGCGTAGTGGAACGTGGCATTACTGTAAAACAAGTTTCTTAGCGAGAAACGACTAGAAAACATCAAATAAATGTTGCCACTTTCCATGATTTAAGTTGCTTTTGGACCTATCAAAGACATATTTCTTTGGTGGGGGTAGATATAAGACGGCAGGAAAAATTTCATAACGATGCAACAGACAGTTTTCAAAATAATTGATCGTGAATGAAGGCATTTGTTTCTGGACAGACTATAACATCATAGCACTTCAGGCAAACTAACTGAGGCTCCATCTCCATAAGGAAATGTTGTATGGGGTAGATGCTGATCATTCCAGAAGCACATTGTAAACACATTGGATTCGTCCCCTCATACATCTCTCCTTGCTGGAATCATACTTAAATCCAAACTTATACATTCTTATATATTTTGTTTATTCTGTTACTGTAACTTCAACATGCAGTCATTCATTGATAGTCTTCATAATATCTGCTGTGTCACATATGTTGTTTAATCTGTAACTGTATCTTCAACTAGCAGTCATTCATAGATAATCTTCATAATGTCTGTCGTGTTCATCATGAGTGTTCCAACTACTGGTACTCTTGAAGCCACTTTGGGCCCAATATCAACTTGGAGAAGACTGTAGTTATGTACCAGCCAGCTCCAGGGAATAATCACACTGTGCCGAATATCAAAGTGAATGATCATAGACTAAGTGTTGTGGACAAATTCACCTATCTTGGCAGCACTGTGTCACAAGCTGCCACAATTGATGACAAAGTGAATGCAAGAATCTCCAAGGTCAGCACGAACTTTGGCAGACTAAAGAATGTTTGGGACAAAAATGGAATCCATCCATCCATCATGTGCCATGCCGATAAGCGTGGGCAGTCAAGTTCTGCCATCTCACTCAATCACCAGAGTCGTGGATCAGCTCCGTATTCCTGTCTCGACCATGCCACGTGGCCAAGCCATCCAGGTATTTACTTCTCGGTCTTCCCCTTGGTCTCTTCCCTGCGATCTTGCCAGTCGTCACCAAGTTCTCCTAGTCACTTCTTCTCATAACATGCCCAAAAAATTTTGACTGTAATGACTCTATAATCAGTTTATGATCTTCATTTGTTTCTTGAAGGACTTGTTCATTGGTTTTTCTATCTGTCCATGGTATTCTTTGCATTTTTCTCAGAAACCGCATTTCCACAGCCATCAGATGTTTTTCAGCTTGACTGCTCATTGTCCATGCTTCACATCCATACAAAAGTACAGGTTCTATGTAGCACTTCAACACTCTTTTTCTCGTTTCAACTGATATCTTTTTATTGGTCAGTATGTTTTTCATCTTGCAAAAGGCTACCTTTGCAATGGCATTGCTTTTTATAATCTCTTCAAGGCATCTCCCATCAGATGTTATGACTGTTCCAAGATAACTGTATCGATTCACTTGCTTAAGAACATGCCCATTTATTCATTTATCACAATGTGGTGTTTCCTTCTTCCCAGTGACGACCATAATCTGTGTCTTCTTAATATTCATTAATTTCATTACTGCAGTCTTATCAATAAGAAATGGAATAAGCCTGCAAACAAAGCTTAAAGTCTACAAAGCAGTTGTATTATCCACACTGCTATATGCTTGTGAAACCTGGACTGATTACCAGCGACATGCTGGGAAATTAAACGTCTTCCACATAGTCTGCCTTAGGAAGCTATTGAAGATTAAATGGCAAGCCAAGATCCCACACACTGAAGTTCTAGAAAGAGTGTCCATGCCCAGTATCCACACCCTACTAATGAAGAATCAGATTCGCTGGGTTGGTCACTTGACTCGCATGCCAGATAACAGGCTCCCTAAAAGAATTTTTTACAGTGCGCTGCGTTATGGTAAATGCTCCCAAGGCAATCAGAGGAAACACTTTAAAGAGACTGAATATCTCACTAAAAGCTTTTGGAATTCACCATGACACTTGGGAGACTGCTGCCAAAGACTGAAATTTGTGGCGTAATCATTACGCAAGGGTGCTGTCACTTTTGAAGCAGACAGGACTGCAAGAGCTGTGGAAAAAAGGCTGGACCAAATAAAAACGCCACTGCAGGAGATGCTCCTCCTGGAACATCAAGCATTCTCTGCCCACATTGTCAAAGAAAATTTCGAGCCAAAATAGGCCTTACCAGCCATCTTAGAACTCATGGCTCCATACTTTCAACCCCACTGGATGAAATGAATGGTCATTATCATTCTTGATGGACAAACAACATAACATAACTCTTGAAGCCAAAGATCTACTCACTCTTGGCCTCACATTCCTGCATGACCCATAGAGTATATATTCATTTTATTATTTGTAGGAGAGAAGTAAAAACGAGAAGTATAGTATGCTTGGTATCCACTCATGCGACAACTGACCATTTTGAACTTCATGCAACAGGGACTGAGAATCAGACAATATGGTTGCTCTAATGACTCGAGTACTAACTAGCCACCTCATTGCAGCGGTGATCAAAATGCAATTAGGACACTCTTAAGATTACTCTTAAGTCTTTCACTATAAACACAGACTACTCTCCATGATCGATCAAGAGGTTGTACACTTCCTCACCATGGTGTCGCAACTAGTGAGACAGCAGAGATCGTTCTGGCAAATCAACAAAGATAAGTCAGATAAAGTTCAATATGGCATATCCTTTCTCTAGCATGAACACCATCTACTGAAGACACCGCCCAGATACCATTCAGGTTCATTCTGGCCTGTTCAGTCATCTTCGTACTTAGTCATTGAATTTTAATGGATGTCAAGTGGTCTTCATCTTTTATGATGGATGAACAGCAAAAAAGGTTTTCCCATGTTGGTTGTTAAATGCAGTTTTGGCTTGAGCTATTCTACATTTCACCTCATCAGCAGTTTATCAAGGTACCTATGAACTAACTAGATGCTTTGAAAATGTTTCATTTACTGAGATATTGCCTCCTGGGAAACTTCTTTTCTTTGTGGTTATCGCAACTTCTGTTTTTCTGCCTATTAAGAACGAGTTATTTATTGTGACTGCCTGTTGTAATTGTGCACTATTTATTCACGACACGACCGTCCTTAGTCACCCCATTTATAACCATGGCTGTTGGGGCAAATAACCTGAATCAGCTGAAACATTATTCCTTTAATTTATCACTGAATTAGGAGGTCAGTATGGCTGAATGGATAAGAGTACTCTTAAACATTGTGTACTGATGCCGAGGTAGTAGGTTCAACCCCTAGACAAGTCAGTTGAACTAAAATGTTGACTTCTTGTCTTTGACTTGGGGACGTAAATTACAAGTACCTCAGAAATCGGAGTGGGTTTGCTTGGTGGCGAGGGACTCTGTTAATAGGGAAAGCTAATTCACATGCAAAAATAAGTCCAGTGCACTAGAAGTAGTTGCTCCTGCATGGACTATGCTTGAGTTCAAACCGAGCGAATGCAAATAGAAAATCACGGAATTACAACTTTGTCTCAGACATACAGAGTTGTAATCATGATTCCAAACAACAAAATAACCAGAGATATGAGACAATATGGCATATAAGCACATACCTTCCATGATGGGGTTGGCCTCGAGTATCTGCTGCTCTATCCATGAGTGTTGGCCTGATATAGCTGCCAGAAACTGCAGTATCAGTTTAGTACTTTCTGTTTTTCCTGCCCCAGACTCTCCACTGTCAGAGATGCAAATATAAGTGGTGAAAGAAACATCTAGGCGTACACTTCAAAAGGGCTGTATTGGGAACTTTCAGGAAAAACTCACCGACAGTGATGATGCTAGAATGTACTATATGAAATGAGTTCCTGGGTCGTTTATTCTTGATGACATTTTGCAGCTTATCTAGTGTTTCCAAGTAGTGGGTAGAGTTCATGTTGACACCAGGTTCTTCAAAGTCTGCCAACAATAGCCTTTCATGGTAAAAAAAAATGCGCTCAGCATAACCTTACCAGCGGAAACCTGTAACTTGAATTTGCTGGCTTTTGGTGATCCAGCATGCTTCCATTGCTTGCACTCTCTTTTGCTGCTCTGCTCAAAGTGGTGACACCATGATTCATCACTTGCCACTATGCGGAAGAGAAATGCATTACCCTCCACTCTGTAACACAGCAAGTGATTCAAACACCATCCCATACATTCCTCTTTTTAGTGGTCAGTCAACATCAGTGGTACCCACTGTGAACACACCTTCCGATATTGCAGTTTCTTACGAATGACCTTTTGAATTGTCCCAATTGACACATCAAATTCTTTCGCTAGTGAATGTATGCTTTGACAACGGTTCATCTGTACTGCTGCATCAATGTTGGCGATGTTTTTTTCTGTTGCAACAATATGCGCTTGACCCGGCCGTCGAGGATGTGTCATGAACTTTCGTCCTTTCCGAAACATTCGTGCCCAGTCTGTCACTGTTGTCTTTGACACACATTTGTTACCGTACGCTGCCTGCATTCTTCAGTGAATGTCCACGGGTCGACATCCTTCAAATGAAAGAAACTGAATTACCGCTCTTTGAGCTTATTTGGAAGGATTTTGGATCAACCCGGCCATTTTCTCAACGGTTAGAAACAGAACCTATGCAACATGGGACAATAAGCACTTGCTTTTTTATTCAATGGTCAGTACTTATCACCTGACTATGACATGATCATGTTCAACGTACGCAATTACACACTATGCAGCACGAACGGATTTCAAATGAACGCTCCTAATATTTCAGTTTCTGAGACATGACATTGTTTATGAGCCAGTTTTCTTTTATGTTTAGATCTTGTAGTACATTAGTCATTTTATTTCATCTTGTTGCTCTTGTACTTTGTGTTGTCTGGGTAAAGCATAAACAGCTGGAGAGTGCGTGTTTATGGGCTTCATATATTAAAATACCCATAGACTCTGTTATCTTCTCTGTCCATTGTTTACATAGTCGGCCTCTTCTTCTGGTTCCATTTGGTCTGTATATCATTACTTTTTGTATTTGTCAGTTGGTAGTCTAGTTAGTATTTTTCTTTTTCTTGGTCCACGATATTCTAAAATTGTTCCGTAGCACTGAAGTTTAAAAGCCCTGATTTGTCCGTCTCTGATTGCTAAATTGCCTATGTCTCACATCTGCTCGATACCACAGGAAAGATGCATTATGAGGCAGAAGTTCAATCAGATTGCTACTGGTGCCATGTGCATGGGAACTCTTCTTCAGCGAATGAAGAAGAGGACAGAATATGTGTGAATATTTCAAGAGCAATGATGTTGATTCTTTCATATTCATTACATGTATTATGAGTAGGTAACTGTCCAAAACACAATAATATATGTGATGACAGTTATACCTGATAATAACACATTGGTCATGCTGGTATCTCCTCATGCTACTGTAAGAGTTGTCTGCTATGGCAAAGATATGAGGAGGTAACTCTCCAATTTTCCTATCCCTGTAAAGCTGGATTTGCTCAGGTGTGTAGATGGGGAGGACTTCATAAGGATTCACTGCTACTAGGATTGATCCCGTGTAGGTCTGTAATAAACACAGTAGCAGAAACACATATGATGAGACATATATATGTCACATTCTAAACCAGACAAATCATAAAATGTTTAGCAGTCAAAATAATTTTATTTTCCTTCTTTAGAAACTAAAAGAAAGTGACAAACAGCATTCTTTGGTCATTTAATGAGGAGAGAGGCATTGGAAAACATCGTGACGACTAGAAAAATCAGTGGGAGATTAGGCAGAAGCATACCAAGAGAAATGATATTGGATGGACTGAGACAGTGGCATGGAGGAATATCATCAGCAGAGTTGATCCAGAATGCATATGCCAGCTGGCGGGGTACATGGATGAGAATAGTGCAGTGGTCTACTAGCACAATGGTTGTGTGTTGTTTGTTTTCAAATTGGTGATTCATATATTTACTCTTGCAGTTTGAAGATCTGGAGACAGGTAATTTCTTGGTTCCATCCTGGAAGGCAAGTAACACAATCATCCTGAGCATGCTCATGAGCTCTCCAAGTGATGAGTGCAAGACTTGGGTGTTGATTGTCTACCATCACCATGGGAATTCTTGTGGCTCTCATCCAGTTCCCTGCATGTAAAGTCTGAGTCCTCAGCAGGCTTCGTCACAGCATACCCCTTGATCCGTCCTCCCTCCGTTAGCCAGGCTAGTTTCTGCCCAGGATACCCCATGAAGAGGTGAAGAGAGGTTTTGGTCAGTACAAGCCTTGACATTAGCACACTAATCTTTCTGTATTCCATGTTAGTAAAAAGTAAAGGATCAGTCTCCACACCTCGGGGCATACTGAGTATATGGCACTAGCCCCATGTTTGACCAATCGGCACTCGGTCTGTGATGTGGTCAATATCACTCCAGCCACCTTTACTGCCCAAGTCATTTCCCAGTACTAATCTGTAGGCCCTTATGGAGATTTGAACATATGACCAACGAGCTGGTAGGCAATGCATTACCAAGACTTCCTGTATCTCATGGTCCAGTACTGACAGGGGCAGGGAATGTATTACCAAAACTCTCTGTATCCCATGATCCAGTACTGACAGGGGCAGGGAATGTATTACCAAAACTCTCTGTATCCCATGATCCAGTACTGACAGGGGCAGGGAATGTATTACCAACACTCCCTGTATCCCATGATCCAGTACTGACAGGGGCAGGGAATGTATTACCAACACTCCCTGTATCCCATGATCCAGTACTGACAGGGGCAGGGAATGTATTACCAACACTCCCTGTATCCCATGATCCAGTACTGACAGGGGCAGGGAATGTATTACCAAAACTCTCTGTATCCCATGATCCAGTACTGACAAGGCTAAATTTTTTCTAACCACAAACTGACTAGAGAAATTAGACGTAGACAATCAAAAAATTGTGGCCACGTAATGAGAAAAACATAAATTGGAGAACTTGGTTACAACTGGTAAGATCAGGGAGAAGAGAACAAGGGGATGGCAAAGAAGTAAATATCTGGATGGCTTGGCCCATGGTATGGTGGAGACAAGAACAATGAGGTGATCCACGACTCTGGTGATCGAGTGAGATGGCAAAACATGACCGCCCACGCTTATTGGCATGGCACATGATGATGATGATGAGCTCTCTGGGGAGACTCAACCTTACTAAGTGATACCGGAATATGAGAAAGTAAATTTGGCTGGTGTCATTAATAGCCATCACCCATGTGGTATCGAGGCCCATAAGGGAAGCAATGAATAGTGGCCCTGCAACCTTCCATGCATGTCATAACAGACAACTAAGGAGGGTTGAAGTGAGACTGGCTGGTTCATCCTGTAGAAAACATTAGCTGTGACCTCTCACCAATCATGAAAAAAAGTCTTCCAAGGGCTTGGAGAGGGCCAATGTTCCACTGGGATGAAAAGCAGAAGAAGAAGAATGAGTAGGAGGAAGAGGAGGAGGAAGAGGAGGAGGAGGAGGATGGGGGGAGGGGGAGGAGGAGCAGCAGCAGCAGAAGAAGAAGCAGAAGAAGAAGCAGGAGAAGAAGAAAAATACTGACCACATTAGCCTTTAATTGCTCTTCAGTCACTGAAAATATGAGTCTGCTGCTATAATCCCAATATGTCTTATAGTATGTAGCAGAGATTATTTTGCTAGTTGCTTGCTCAGGCCATTAAAGTGTGTTATATATGGATTAACTAATGATAGAATTACAAGTTGCTTTATCAGCATCATCTATTGGCCAAATTAGGACAAGAGAAAAACAGGAACATATTTAACTGGAAAGATTAATGGAATAAGAGATAAAAGGAAGACAGCAAAGGAGATTCTTGACAGCCTTTCATTATCATCATCATTACAGGGCGGGGAGGAGAAAATAAACATGCATCAGGAAGAGAATAGAAACAATTATGGACTGCAACAAGGAAGTTAAAGAATTATTGTACAATGAGTCATTATTATCAACCCTATGTGCCCTGGCAAATTGTGAAGGCTTTCATATAACTAAACAGATTGTGGTCTTTGGTATTCTAGATAAATTCTAATGAGGTTGTTCCACCATGCCATTGTCTATGGCCATCCTGCATCATTTCCATTGGTTGGCCTTGTGTAATGTTGATCTTTCCAGTCTTCATATTTCCAACAAGTTTCTTCTCATTACATGACCACAGAAAACTGTTTGCCTCTTTCTTTCATCATGCATTCATCCATTCAGTAGCATGTACTTTGCAGAACCTCACTCATATAACAACCTGTCTGAAAACTTCTCGTTCAGAAGCATGGCAAATATCAGCGGAACATGTTCTATTAAGCACTTCAGTACATTCAGCATTTACACATAAGATCAGGTCAGTTATCTTCTTAATATAAATGGTGGTCTGCAAGGAATTTCAATCATTCCCTGCAACTTGGAATCATTGTACAATCATTCATTTTACATCATTATTCCAATCCATAATTTAATGTTCCTACTCTCTTCCTGATGTGTGTTTATCTCCTCAATGACTTCATGTATACACTACCACACATACATGTGTACATACACCCACCCACACAAACACACACAGATCATCATCACCTTTAAGTGCCATGCCAACTGGTGTGAGCAGACATCTTTCTCATCATCTCCAACACTGTGTACAAATTCAATTCATCTGCTGCAAATATCTTGGACTTACCAAAGTAGCTAATAATATGTGCCTGCAACAGGCTAATGAAAGTATGCAGAACATTATATCCAAATATAAAAGAAGACAAACAATGTTCATTAGTCATGTAATGAGAAAAGAGACACTGGAAAACATTGTGACAACTGGAAAGATAAGCAACAGAAAAGGTTTGGACAGACTGAGAAAAATTATGTCGGATGGACTGGGATGGTAGCATGGATGAATATTATCAATAGAACTGATGGAGGTTAGCACAGCCAAATGGATAAGAATGCTCAATCTTAAATATCCGGTGTGCTGATGCTGAGGTAGCGGGACTAAAATGTTGACTTCTCGACTTGACTTGGGGACATAAGTTACAAGTACAAGTACCTCAGAAGTCAGAGTGAGTTCGCCTGATGGTGAGGGACACTGGTAATAGGGAAAGCTAATCCACAAGTAAAAATCAGTTCAGTGCAATAAGTCAGTGTATGGACTACGCTTCAGTTCAAAGCGAGCGAGCAAACAAAAAAGTATAGAACTGATCTAAAACATCAAGGGATGAGACCCGTAGCAATGCATGAATGCCTACACCAGCTGGCAGGACACAAGATCATAAGAAATGGGTCACCACAAAGTACATCAACCATATATGTTCATATAATTGAATCACTTACATATATCTGATGTTCCATATAACGAATAAACAGATTCCTCAAGATACCCGATTCATTCAGGTCACCCAAGCCAATCATGTCCACCACCCCGTCCACAGACGTGATGTGCATGTGCCGAAGTTTTCTGGATCCATCCACCCAGTGCTCATGTCCGTCATCATCTTTCAGACAAATTTTTCCAGTAGCAGACGCAGTTACTTTAGCTCCAATTGACACTGCAAACTCCCCAGGTTTCTCTGGCTCTATCCAAACATGATCTCCCTGTGATAAAACAAAATATCTGACATGATCTGCCTGTGACAAAACAAAATATCTAACATGATTTCCCTGTGACTAAAAAAAATATCTGACATAATTTCCCTGTGACAAAAAAAATCTGACATAATTTCCCTGTAATAAAACAAAATATTTAAACATGATCTGCCTGTGACAAAATAAAATATTCAAGCATGATCACCTATGAAAGAACAAACTATCCAAACATGATCTCCTGTAACAGAATAAAATATTCAGACATAATGTCTCTGTGACAAAACAATATATCCAGACATAATGTCTCTGTGACAAAACAATATATCCAGACATGATCTCCTTGTGACAAAATAAAATATCCAAGCATGAACTCTGTGCAACAAAACAAAATATAACTTAATAATTCAAACAATGTTTTCCCTCAGTGAATTTAAATACAGAAGCCACACACAATATGTTACACTACATATTATTTGAGGTTTCTGTATTCAAAATAAAATAATAAATAAGTATTAAGTATTCTTTCAATCTGTTGATCCAAGAGGGTCATATCAGTTGCCCGCAGCTCTGCTGTAAACAGGCACAACGCAATCACATCCGAAAAAAAAAACTCCGGATGAACGAAGAAGAAGAAGATATCAGTTGTCCTTCAGGGCAATATACACAACAAAAGCAGTACAAATGAATTACTTTAATAGGGGCCAGATATGCACATCTTGTGTAAAACAAATATCTTTTCTGGTTTCTGTAGTTTACTCTGGGCGATGGTGTTGGAGTCTCTGGTCAATGAAAGGAGTCTCTGGACCATGAAATGAGTATGTGGACAATGAAAGGAGTCGCTGGACAATGAAAGGAGTCGCTGGACAATGAAAGGAGTCGCTGGACCATGAAAGGAGTCGTTGGCCCATGAAAGGAGTCGCTGGACCATGAAAGGAGTCGCTGGACAATGAAAGGAGTCGCTGGACAATGAAAGGAGTCGCTGGACAATGAAAGGAGTCGCTGGACCATGAAAGGAGTCGCTGGACCATGAAAGGAGTCGCTGGACAATGAAAGGAGTCGCTGGACCATGAAAGGAGTCGCTGGACAATGAAAGGAGTCGCTGGACAATGAAAGGAGTCGCTGGACCATGAAAGGAGTCGCTGGACCATGAAAGGAGTCGCTGGACCATGAAAGGAGTCGCTGGACCATGAAAGGAGTCGCTGGACCATGAAAGGAGTCGCTGGACAATGAAAGGAGTCGCTGGACCATGAAAGGAGTCGCTGGACAATGAAAGGAGTCGCTGGACAATGAAAGGAGTCGCTGGACCATGAAAGGAGTCGTTGGCCCATGAAAGGAGTCGCTGGACCATGAAAGGAGTCGCTGGACAATGAAAGGAGTCGCTGGACAATGAAAGGAGTCGCTGGACAATGAAAGGAGTCGCTGGACCATGAAAGGAGTCGCTGGACCATGAAAGGAGTCGCTGGACCATGAAAGGAGTCGCTGGACCATGAAATGAGTATGTGGACAATGAAAGGAGTCTCTGGACAATGAAAGGAGTCGCTGGACAATGAAAGGAGTCGCTGGACAATGAAAGGAGTCGCTGGACCATGAAAGGAGTCGCTGGACCATGAAAGGAGTCTCTGGACCATGAAAGGAGTCTCTGGACCATGAAATGAGTCTCTGGACAATGAATGAGTCTCTGGACAATGAATGAGTCTCTGGACAATGAATGAGTCTCTGGACAATGAAATGAGTATGTGGACAATGAATGAGTCTCTGGACAATGAATGAGTCTCTGGACCATGAAATGAGTATGTGGACAATGAAAGGAGTCTCTGGACAATGAAAGGAGTCTCTGGACAATGAATGAGTCTCTGGACAATGAATGAGTCTCTGGACAATGAATGAGTCTCTGGACAATGAATGAGTCTCTGGACAATGAATGAGTCTCTGGACAATGAATGAGTCTCTGGACAATGAAAGGAGTCTCTGGACAATGAATGAGTCTCTGGACAATGAATGAGTCTCTGGACAATGAATGAGTCTCTGGACAATGAATGAGTCTCTGGACAATAAAAGGAGCATGTGGACAATGAAAGGAGTCTCTGGACAATGAAAGGAATATGTGGACAATGAAAGGAGTCTCTGGACCATGAAACGAGTCTGTTAACCATGAAAGGAGTCTCTGGACAATGAAAGGAGTCTCTGGACAATGAAAGGAGTCTCTGGACAATGAAAGGAGTCTCTGGACAATGAAAGGAGTCTCTGGACAATGAAAGGAGTCTCTGGACAATGAAAGGAGTCTCTGGACAATGAAAGGAGTCTCTGGACAATGAAAGGAGTCTCTGGACAATGAAAGGAGTCTCTGGACAATGAAAGGAGTCTCTGGACAATGAAAGGAGTCTCTGGACAATGAAAGGAGTCTCTGGACAATGAAAGGAGTCTCTGGACAATGAAAGGAGTCTCTGGACAATGAAAGGAGTCTCTGGACAATGAAATACCTCACGCCTGTAGAGGAGACAGGACCAACCTAGGACCGATCCCATCCTGCCAGTATGTTTTGTGCTGAATTATGATCTGGCTACATCCTAATGGCATGAGTGCCGTCAAGTGAAGGTTCGACTCTGCACTTGTTGTTCTCTAAGTGAGAGATAGATTACAGCCTACTACTCCATGCGCTCAGACCTACAAAATGTGATGGTCCTAACACTTCACAGAGCCATAGAAAATGCATGCTTCGGTTCTTGTTGTTGTTTAACATCCTAATTTGGACAGAGTGATACTCCATCTGTAAAGTGCTGACTGGTCTATACAAATATTGGCCTAGCCCCATATGTCCAATGCGCCTCATACGGGACCTTTACTTTATTTACATTCTAATATGTCACTTGCCATATAGAGTATTAGTCTTGCAATGGGCTAGGAAAGAGGAACATACAATCACCATGGAGATGGTACTTTGGTACCAGACAGGAAGAAAATCTCTACACCAACCTCACCCCAATGAAAATAAGCACAAGGCAGTCTGCTCCCAAATCATCTGCAGCTGTGTTTCGAATGTGGTAGGATTATGAACTATTTAGTAACTCCTTCGCCACAGAAACGAGAAACTAATTTATCACATCACAATATATGAAGGAAAATACATGCAACCATAGTTTAAAACCCTTGCAAAATATATCTGATCACGACTAAATAGAGAAAAACACAATAAACCACCATAATTATATCCACTCAATTATGAACATTCAATTGGGTAATATCCTGTCGGGAACAACGAAGACAATTTCAAAGAATATTAATGTGTGCACACAGTTCAGGAAATAACTTAATATTAATTGAAAGGTAATAAATTCAAAACATCCCAATAATTTCTTTCTTCTCACTCTTTCTTCTACAAAATTCAGAAAAATTCACCAAATCTCCTTTCTTCATATGCCTATTAGTTACAACAATCTCCATACTTCAGCATTCCTATAATGTGGCACTAATCTTCTCGCTTGTTGCACTAACATCCAGTTTTTAGATACCATAAAACAACACCAATCTCCCTTCTTCAAAATATGCAACATCAAAATTAGTTTTTCAAATTTGTTTCAAAGTGTTCACACCAGCATGCCAATTTTCCCTGTTAAGTTCTCACCAAGTTACAGCAATCAATGTTGATAATTTTACCTAGTAACATTAATCTCCACTGAAATCACATCAAACTCCTCTCCTTAAAGTTCCCATAAAGTCAAACCAATCTACCTGCTCTAAAGTTATCACAAAGTCAAACCAGTCTACCAGCTATAAAGCTATCATAAAATTCAAACCAATCTACCTACTGTAAAGCTATCACAAAGTCAAACCAAACTATCTGCTCTTAGGCTATCACAGAGTCCCATTTCTTTCTATTCTGAAGTATTCTTTAAAGCATTGTCAAAGTTCTTTCCTTTTACAGTTCTCCCAAAGTCAAAATAATCACAATCTCCCTGCACTAAGACTATCACAATTCCCATTACTCTCCCATCTTCAAAGCATTGTCAAAGTTCTTTCCTTTTTTTACAGTCCCACAGTCAAAACAATCTCCCTGCTTAAAAGATAACACAAAGTCCCACTACTCTCCTTTTTTCAAAGTTTAGCCAAAGTTCTTTCCCATCACAACTGTCACACAGTTGTCACATAATAGTCACACAGGTGTCACACAATCACTTTGCCATCAACCAATTTAACTGCTGAAACTGAACTGTTCTCTAGAGAACCCAACCAGCATACCTTTGATAATATCACCATGTTTGCCTTGTTTTAGTTTAGGGTTGAACCATGTGGTATCTGAAAAGACATCACAAAGAAGAGATAAGAGATCAACCTGTTAGTATGACACTTTCAATTATAGATTACTTCACACACAAATATATACTTCTAGGACTTAGCTACACAAATTATTCAGCCAAGCAATTTATTCATTGTAATTCTCTTGAAGACAAAGACTGAGAAACATACAGACACGCATACATAAACTTACAGCAAGATGCACAGACAAAGTCATACACACAAACAACAGTACACACATGATAAAAGATAGTCATGCAGACAGAAAGACAGACTTGCATATGTACAAATGACAGAGACATTGACACTTGTATACACAGATAAAACCACAGACAATGACAGACATATGCATATACACTCACATGTGTACACGTGTATGATATACATTATATACACACAATCCACACACTTACTTACAGTATTATTAATAACTGTAATTATTAATTAATACTATTAATGTTGCCGGTCTCCGTGGCGAAGAGGTTACGGATGCGATTCGTAATCCCGAATACCTGTGTTCGAAACACAGCTGCACGCAATTTGGCAGCAGACCGCGATGCACTGGTTTTTTTATGAAATGATATTGGTGTCGGTCGTTCAGAAAGCAATGGCAAACTACAGAACGTAAACTTGCCAAGACATCAACAACAGCAAAAATGTTGGTTTTGACTGCAAACATCCTGTAAAGGATATGCAACTAACTTTATTAATGTTTCATGTGAGTAAAACACATGCATAAACATACATACACACACACACACACATGTGATGATGATTTGGGGAGGCGGGGCGCATAATGTTTAGCATAATGGATGAATGGATGGACAAAAGCACAGATACAGAAATGAATTATACAATTAACATTAAAATGAAATAAAAATATAGGCCTTAGGCACACCACGTGTATTCAATTTTTTTTTTAAATTTATTCCATGCCCCCCCCCCCAACCTAAAATGGATACCAAGAAATGTCTTTGGGAAGCAAAGGCGGCCATGGTGGTACCGACCACATCACCCATCAAGCGTCGATTTTGGACTATAAAAATAACGGTCTAGCACCATACTCCCACTGCGCTTCACGGAGTGAAAAACATGTCCTTGACTTATGTTTTAGATACAATGCTAGTGCTAGGCATATCCTATACAGGACGTAGCAGTCAACCCCAGCATTTGTTGGCCGGTAGTGATTCCTGGGCAAGTTTACGTTCAGTAGTTTGTCACTGCTTTCTGAACGACCGGCCCTTACTCCTTTTTTTATGTTGCATATCTCTTACAGGTCGTTGCAATCAACACCAGCATTTTTCAGTTGGTGTACTACTACTACTACTACTACTACTACTACTACTACTACTACTACTACTACTACTACTACTACTAGTACTACTACTACTGCTAACTACTACTACTAGGCAAGTCTTTACGTTCAGTAGTTTGCCATTGCTTTCTGATTGACTATTCCTATACCATTTCATAAAAAACCAACGTAAGGCGGTCTGCTGCCAAATCGCCCACAGTTGTGTTTCGGACGCGGTATGCGGGATTATGAACTGTGCCCGTAGCCGCTTCGCCAAGGTGCCGGTAATATTAAAATAAGGCATAAAATCTAAAATGAAATACAAATATTGAAATAATAATAATTAATAATAATATTGCTGACAAATTGTAACAATTGGCAAGTTTTATTTGATAATGAACGTTTTCTCTCTTAGCAGCAAATATTTACGTACGAAAAAAAAATATGACCGTTTCAAGATTATATTGGCTCAACTGTCCGAAAGGGAATTTTCACATTTTCATATTAATACACCGACGTGCTTATTAATGTTAAAGAAACTGTACCGAGATCACCACTACTGCCAACATTGCCTGGTAGGCGGTAGATCTTACGGCCATACAGGATTACAATGATTGAGTCGCAGCGGTTCCTAACTGGTAGATATAGGATTATAGGAACGAACGTTAAGATGTAGCTCTTAAAAGACATCGGATTTTTTTTTTTTAATGGGAAGATAACATCAAGAGATGGACGAACAGCATTATGACAGAATATACAGTCAGGGCGAGAGAGACAGACAGTGTTGGGGATCCATTGCAGCCAACCTTCATTGTGGAGACGGCACCTGATTGATTGATTGATGTAGCATTGTAGCATATACTTATATAGGAAACATGTATAATAAAATATAGTCATGTCTTCTATTTCTTATAGTCTATGCCGTGTGATGTAGGGGGTAAGGGTATCCCCTATTAAAGGAGAAGTAAGGTCCCTACTTCCCTCCGCTAGCCTACGGGACACCGGAGAAATTGGTAATTCGGCCATTGTGCACATGCTTGCCTGCTGCCCCTATGGTTATGTGTTCTAATCCCCCTCAAGGCGAGGTTTGTTTCATTGACCTGAGCTCCCGGATCTGCCCAATCTAATTTGTTCCATACTCTAAGACGTATTCGATATATATTGAATATTTCCAACCTCAGATGTTTATACTTCACCTCGACACAGCAAGGTACAAGAGGAACATGATGAGATGATGAGATGTTGTATTCCAAATGGCACTGAATGGGGCGACATATGGTCAATAGAACGCCAATCACCTTTACTTCCCAAAACAGTGGGTCGATCTGGGAACCCATATCATTTATTTAAATCGCCACCTTGATAAGGAGTCGAAACCATGACCATCAGGCTATCAGTATCTCTTGCGCTACCACTACCACGGCTCGGCAGCCTAATAAGGAATTAAACTGTGAAGTAAAAGTGGCCGGATGCTGCGAATAAAGTGGATATTGAACATGTCGAGTGCCATTTGGTCTAAAAAATACTGCTGTATGACTATCGGGTGTATTTTTAATGACTGTGGGTTTTTTGAAAATATTGCCGTTCTAGTTTTGTATTTACCCTCTGTGAACTCATGCAACATAAAAGGTAAATATAAAACTGGGAACGGCAATATTTTCAAAAACCCCACAGTCATTAAAAATACACCCTGTATAAACATAATATACCTCCTGAATTTTAAAGTGGTCATTTACTTTACATTTTACTATTGTGCACACGCTATGTTCAAATCTCTTGGTAGTTGACAGTCGATAATTCACATTATATATTATATATTCACTTTGGTTCTAAGCAACGTCTAATTTTGTTTAATGTGTTCTTTAACCATTTGGAAGGTAAATTATAAATGTGGGTAACTTGGTACTGCGGGATGTGTGTTCTGCATAATCCTCATTAAGGCAATGGTTATATAAATCCTTGCCTGTATACGAAGTTGTTACTGCTTGAAAGACTTGTATAAGCTAGGTACCCATCCTAGCTTATCTATCTATTTTTCACTTTGCGTAATAAGGGGTCAGATACTCGGATACTTTGATTTATCTGCTCACTCGTATCTCCCTCTTCCTGTTTCCAAGCTGTTGTAACCACAGACACCACAAGAACGACCTTCCCCGTGAATCTAGCTGAGAATCTACAACTAGATTTCTCTCCACAAAACATAGACACCGTTGCTGTATATTGTATATACTATTGCGTCGTCTCTGTTGGCATGTTCATTTTTCTATTGGTGGACCCAACTTCTGTGTGCTCCGTACACCGCTCTCAAACCTATCCAACTAATGTGATGATGCAAAATTAAAACAGTTACTTTAGGCGTCTGGTGTGCCTTGCCAGATCGAGAAAACTTGATCACATGGATTGACGGATGTCTGTAGAGGCGATCGGGCAAACTTTGAGCTATAGCCTACAATGAGTGACGTTGTGATATTCTAGTATGATAATGTGGTCGCGTCTAGTGTGAGTCGCGTGGTCAAGTGGTTGCACACCCACCTCACATGCCATTGATAGGGAGTTCGATCCCGGGTCCAGTCAGGGATATGCACTACTGACGAGCTCAAGCGAGAGCGAAACTCGAGTCTAGTGCTTCCAATCTGACGTGGACAAGGCCTTAGGTTCGTACCGGAATACGATCAGCGTTGCCAGTAATGGGTTGTACTCAATCTTCAAACCTCAAATCCCGAAACAACCAAATAAATCAAGTTACGTGTGTGTGTGTGTGTGTGTGTGTGTGTGTGTGTGTGCGTGCGTGTGCGTGTGCGTGTGCGTGTGTGCGTGCGTGTGTGTGCGTGTGTGTGACTTCTGCGAAAAAGTAAGAGATAATAAACATGGACGTAATGTACACACATACCTTATTGTCATCTACAGCCTATTGTACCTTGCGGTGTAGGATGGGGGTGGAGGGGGTAGCGGATGTCTTGAACCTGGGGAAATAAGGTCGCCTGTCTAGTGCAGTCACACTGCAACTGTGCAGGTTGGGGTTATCTTTTTTGTTCCCGCAAAAAAAAAAAAAAAATTAACACTTTACCGAGAATTCGAACCGAAAGAGATTCCGGCATTCTTAACAAACGCATATCCGGCATACGATACGGAAATCTCAGTGTAAAAATAATATTGATAATAATAATCGTAAATATAACATAAATATAAGTTGCAATACATCACGGCCGAGCCCTCGCCAAAGAGTAAACGGCATTGTTCGTAATCCCGTATATCCACGTGGGGAAAACAGCAGCTGCGAGAATCGGCAGCGGTTCGCGCCACTCTGGTAACTTACGGGGGTGTGTGAGCCGGTCGTTCAGAAAGCAATGGCAAACTACTGAACGTAAAACTTGCCTAGTACATCAACAGCAGCTGAAAAATGCTGGTGTTGATTGCAAAGTCCTGTAAGGGATATGCAACATTAAAAAAAAAATACAACACAACGAATCGACGTTGTGATCTTAATGATCAGGAACAACACAAACATATCATTTTTTTAAAAAAAAGTTAAAACTTTGAAATTAGACAATATAAAAATGTGATGATGTCTTATTCAACAGACCTACAACAATTATTACACATTACACATTGGCACCTTGCCGTCTTGACAGACGATAGTTTGTGCTTTAAAGAGGCATAATAACTTTTAACTATGGCGGTAGCGAGTGTGACTGGTAAGGCCAATTTGCGCTGTAAATGTCCGTTCACAGTGGGTGCATCTGAACACGTGGTCATTTCCACCATCATGCACCATCTTACGTCTCAAACGCTTGGTGTGTGACTTTTCTGCAATAATTTTCTCCTTTGACTTTATTCCATTTCTGATATTTGCCCTCCATGCAACACGTTCAGCGGCGACTTGCTCCCAATGTGCATTATCAATGCCTGTATCAATCATGTCCCGCTTACACACATCTTTGTATCGTAGTAGAGGCCGACCTTGAGATCTCTTACCCATCTGTAATTCACCAAAATAGATATCCTTTGGTATTCTACCATCATCCATCCTCCTAAGATGTCCTATCCATCTAAGTCTACGAAGACTGAGCATGGAATAAACTGTCACACAACCTGATCTTTCCAATACTTCAGTATTTGTGATTTTGTCTTGCCATTTAATACCAAGAATTCTTCGCAGACACCGCATATGAAAGCTGTTTAAATTGTTCTCTTGGTGTGAGTAAGTTGTCCAGGTTTCACTGCCATAGAGAAGAGTACTAAGGACACAGGCTTGATAGACAAGGACTTTTGTTTTGGCAGTGAGCTTCCTGTTCCCCCAGACTCTTTTTCTTAACCTGTTCATTGTTGTTGCTGCCTTACCAATCCGGATGTTGATTTCCTGATCTAGGGATAATTTGCTATTTACCACTGATCCTAGATATGTAAAATGGTCTACTATCTCTAGTTCGGCGTCGTCAATAAAGATTGATGGTACCCCATGTGCACCTTGTGACATAATCTGTGTCTTCTTTTTGCTAATTGTTAAACCAAATTCAGAACAAGCATTGGAGAATGCAGATAGTAGACATTGCAATTCTTCCTCAGAGTGGGTCGTAACTGCAGCATCATCTGCAAAAAACAACTCTCTGATCAGTACCCTCCTAATTTTGGTCTTAGCCTTCAATCTCTGAGCATTGTAAAGGCCGCCATCTGAGCGTGAGTGAATGTATATACCACCATCCTGATCACGAAATGCATATTTCAGTAGAAGTGAAAAGTATATTCCAAAGAGGGTGGGAGCTAGTACACAACCTTGCTTAACTCCACTCTTGATTTCAAATTCTTCAGAAGTTGCACCATCAAACTTGATTATACCCTTCATGCCTGTGTGGAACGATTCCACAATGGACAGAAGAGTTGGTGGGCAGCCAATCTTCTTTAGTGCCTTGAACAGACCCTCACGACTGACCAAATCAAATGCCTTTGTGAGGTCGATGAAGGCAATAAACACTGGTTGATTCTGTTCACGGCATTTTTCTTGCATTTGTCGCAATGAGAATATCATATCAGTGGTAGACCGGTTCTGTCGAAAGCCACACTGTGATTCGGGGTAGACTTGATCTCCTAGGACTTGAAGTCTGCGTAGAACAATTCTGGCAAATACTTTTCCAACAATACACAGAAGTGAGATACCCCTATAGTTGTTGCAGTCGCTCCGATCGCCCTTGTTCTTGCACAGTGTTATGATGCTTGAATCTTTGAAATCCTGTGGGACTTGTCCTTCACGCCATCATAGCTCTATTAGCTGGTGGATCTGTAGAGCGAGTGTGTCTTGCCCACTCCTGATAACCTCTATTGGAATCCCATCCTTACCTGGAGCCTTGCCAGATGCAAGTTCATTTATAGCACACTTAACTTCTGTTATGGTGGGAAGTGTGTCCAGGTGGTAAAGAGTTGGTAGAGCCTCTATGGCGTTGAGGGCATCATCCGCTAGTTTGGTCTCACTTGAGTAAAGCTCCAAATAGTGCTCTACCCATCTGTCCATCTGCCGTTTCTTGTCAGTGATGATTTCTCCAGTCAAGGTTTTCAATGGTGCACTTCTTTTGATCACTGGACCACAGGCTTTCTTTATTCCTTCATACATGCTTCTTATGTCTCCCTTATCACTTGCGATTTGAAAGGACTCACATAACTTGATCCAATAATCATTTGCACACTGCCTGGCAGCCTTTTGCACATCCTTCCTAGCTTGCCTTAGCTCACCCAGAGTGTTACGCGTTGGTCTTTCCTTGTTTCTTAAGAGAGCTTTCTTCTTCTTATCAATCAAGGGCTGCAGAGTCTCGCTGTTGGCCGCAAACCAGTCCTGCCTCTGATGATCCACAGTGCCGTAAACCCCTACGGCAGTTTTATAAAGAGTTTCCTTAATTTGACCCCACTTTTTATTTATTGTACAATTTTCTGGTGTATCAGTGAAAGCGTCTTCAAGTTGCTGTTGAAACTGAAAGCACTTTTCAGGATCATGAGTGTTAATAATATTAATCCTGGGGCTAGATTTGTGTTTAGCTGTGTAGATTCTCTTTGGTCTCAGTCTAACCCTTGCAACAACCAAAGAATGATCCGTATCACAGTCAGCACTGTGGTAACTACGAGTCAATGATATATGGTTCAGATGTTGTCTCCGTGTGATGATGAAGTCCAGCTGGTGCCAATGACCGGATCTTGGATGTTTCCATGTGACCTTATGCATCTCTTTTGTTTTTAAAAAAGAGTTTGTAATACATAGGTCATTACTGGTGCAATGCTCCAGCAGCCTTTTCCCATTTTCATTCATGCGACCAATGTTGTATTTTCTAAGGCACACTGGCCATGAACTCGAGTCCTTGCCCACACGAGCATTGAAATCACCGAGCATATATATGTAGTCAGATTTTGGAACTGCCTTGATCACGGAGTCTAACTCCTCATAGAACAAATCCTTCACACCATCAGAGGAATCGAGTGTCGGTGCATATGCAGTAATAATGGTGGCAAACCCACAAGAGGTTGCCAAGCGCAGGGACAATAGTCTTTCATTTCCTCCTGCTGGAATTTCAATCATTCCCAGTAGCGAATTCTTCACTGCAAAGCCCACACCGTGTTGCCTTTTTTCTGCCTGCCCTCTACCCTTCCAGAAAAAGGTGTAGTTGTTTTCCCTGAGTGACCCTTCCTCAGTGAGGCGAGTCTCCTGCAGGCCAGCAATATCAATGTTAAGACGATTGAGTTCGGCATCAATCACAGCCGTTTTTCTCACATCGTCAATATTGGTCAAGTCAGTGGAAAATCCTGGACACATGGTTCTCACGTTCCAGGTTGCAAGCCGTAGCTTGAGGTTTCTATTTTTTTCTTTTTGTACCTGGTGCATTGGTTTTACAGCCTGCGATTCAGATTTTGTCCTAGCCCCAAGCACCCATTGAAGCAGGCAGGCTGTGGCGGATCAGCACCCAATTGGCTGGGGGCTGCCCAGCTTAAGGCGGGCGGTAGCTGATCAGTGACACCTATAGGTGTCTCCCACCGTCAGAGGCAACGCGTGGCGCCCCATGTCTACGCCAACTGACAAGGACTTATAACCCGTAACAGTTGCCTCTCGCTTTGATTCCGAGACCAGTTAAGACCAGGGATGGAGTTATTGCCTCTCCATAGCACAAAGCCTGGGCTAAAATATAGAGAGCATGTGTTGCCCATGCAGCATGATCCCTCTCTCGGCCTGCCTAGTTCACTCCAGAGGAAAGGTAACACCCCTACATCTGGAACAAGACAAGCTGCAGTAGCTGCCGGATCAGCAAAGCAATGCTCTAACTGTCCGCCTGTCGGAGCTTCGATCCTAGACCAGTCGCCAACCAAGGCTTAGGGCCTGGTCTGCCCTGCCATAACAATTTTGTCTTTAGCTTGCATTTCCTCGCACCAGGGTAAGGCTTGTACCCTCCCAATTGCGCTATTCCGCCCGAAGCCGTTGGCACAATGTGGGGTGTCGGGTTTGGTAAGCTCCGCCCAACGTTCGGCGCTAACAGAAACCAGGTAGTACCGTCTACTGTTATACGGTAGCTCAGTCATATCTGACTAAGACCTGACTACCATCAGTAGTAAATAACAGTAAATAACAATTATTAGATGTTGTAGTAACAGAGAGTGCAAGGAAAGGACTCTCCTTGAATATCAAGAAAACAGTAACAATGGTAATATCAAAGAAAATGGTGACACCAAAATGTGACATAGAAATAGAAGGGAAAATCCTTAACCAAGTTGATAATTTTAGATACCTAGGACATTTATAACATCAGATGGAAGATGTACAACAGAGATTATGAGCAGAATATGGCAGGCAAAAGCCGTATTTCAGAAAATGAAGAGTATCTTATGCAATAAGTCGCTATCACTGAATGTAAGAAAGAGAGTGCTGAAATGCTATGTAGAACCAGTTTTGCTGTATGGCAGTGAATCTTGGAATGTAAATGAACAAATTAAGAAGAAATTAGAAGCAACAGAGATGTGGTTCCTGAGACGAATGTTGCGAATTCCTTGGACTGCCAGAGTAACTAACGACGACTGCCTGAAACAGGCTAATGAAACTAGAACATTATATACAACAATAAGACAGAGACAAACATCTTTCTTCGGTCACGTGATGAGAAGAGAGGCATTGGAGAACATCGTAACAACTGGAAAGATCGAAGGGAAGAGAGGCAGAGGCAGACCAAGAGAAATGATGCTGGATGGATTGAGACGGTGGCATGGAGGAATATCAGCAGCAGAGTTAATCCAGAAAACCAAAGACCGAGATCTATGGAGAGCCATGAACGCCTACGCCAGCCGGCACGGCACTTGATGATGATGATGATGTCTTAATTGAAGATGTTTTTGTGTCGATCGCTATCTATCTATTATTACCCTTTTTGTTTTTGTGAATTTTTCTGGACCTATCCACGCCAGCCGGAAAGGGATTTGCTAATGGTATTTAAGAATTAAGTCATTGTGTACCTTGATGATTGTTTTTGAGAGCCAGCCCCTGACACACGTGATACTGTTAGTTACGCATAAAATAACTTCAAAATGGCCACAAGCACCAGGCAGATGTATTAAAGTAATTGTCGTGAAATGCCGCCTTAACATCCCAGAATATTTTTCTCGGTCTCCAAATTTGAGAGGCCAAATTGAGAAAGAATGAATTAATCATGCTACTCCACGGCTATCTAGTCGTGAGGTAAGATTATTCACAAAAAGCCTCTAGCCATGACGTAAGCTTGCAGATGGCAAGTAAAATGGGATACTTGAGACGGACACAACTAGATAATTTAAATTAGTCTACACCTTAGAAAACTGCTGACCCAGACGGGCTATGACACCACACAGACGCATTGGCACCTTCTTGCCCAGGTAGACCCAGACTGAATAAACAATGAACTGGGACAGTGAGTGAAATAAAACCACCCAGGCGTGAACAACATTGACACAGGGAGAGATAATGGCCCCAGGGCGGTAAACAAGCCCCGTCCACTCGGACTGGCAGACTCTGCAAGGTGTGAAATCACTGATAAGACTCAGGAGGCTAATAATGGTCAGACCCACAGGTGTGAAGGCTAGTGTGCATGCAGAAAGAATTTTTATGACTTGACAGACTTGGAGTTAATTGCAATTACCGTCCGGTGGAGATAAGAAGAATTTATGATGGGAATGCCAAGGAGATAATACTGTCTGCTTGACTCAGCTTAAATAAGGGTCCCTGGCCTGTTTTTATGTTAGATTAAGTCTGACTTCAGAACAGGTAGGCAGCCAGCTCAATGTTTGGTAGTCATATGTATGATTCTTATGTTGCTAGATTTAACTAGGAGAATTATTTCTTAGTAACTAGTCAGTCTATATCGGACATAGGTTATTTCAATAAATATCATTGTCTAAGTATACTTTTAGGTGTCTTGGTAGATGCTTGTCATTTCTTTGTACACTACCCTAGTTGCCTTTTGGTGTGTGCATTTGTTGTACAGAATATAGTCAACTGACTATTTATTTAATTCTTACAACAGCAGTAACTAAGTGGGGATTAAACCGGGCAGCTCAGCAAATATGGCTGGTCTGTGTGGTAACTTCAATTAGACTTGTTGTATATCTCATTTTGTAGCTATACAGACCAAGGGGAAGACCTAGAAACAAGTATCTGGATGGCTTGGCCTTGTGGCATGGTCGAGACAAAAACACGGAACTGATCCACGACTCTGTTGATCGAGTGAGATGGCAGAACATGACCGCCCACGCTTACCGGCATGGCACATGATGGATGGATGGAGCTATACAATAGTAGTACTCATTAATAATGCCTGATGCTATTATGTTGAGTATCATTAGATGTCCATCTTGAAGTAATATAATGTTTACGGATATGTTGGATGTATGTATGTGTAATTTCATAAACTAACTAGTGCATTATGCTATGATGTTAAAGTATCATAATATGTCTAGTTTAATCAATATGTTTATGTGTATTGGATGTTTGATATATTGATTTGTCATATGCAAACCTACCAATATGAAGTGTTATGCTATTGTCTGCGTATTGGCCCATTGGCCAATGATTGTGTTGGAAGCAGAGGTGTAATGGTGCAGACATTACCCACAATTGGTATATGGTGCTAAACTTTCTCAGTGTATTGTGGGCGTGCGTCCACGGTAATGCATGGAAACCTGGCACAGCTACTGGTCATGGCTGGCAAGCCCGGATGATCAGGCATTGTTATAATACACTTACCGACCCTGTGAGCTGCTAAACTAACTTTGGATGGAGCGGCTGTACGACACAGAATTTCTGTATTAGCGACATGGACATGGGGCGGCAGAAATGTAATCATTACAGGCGTGTGAGACAATTGAAAAGCCCGTCCCAGACTAAAGACAGTAGGGAGAAGGAGGATGGTGAACACAGTAGAGCTGGAAGATAAACTTGGCCAGACTGGTCATTGTATATGTTTGTGTTATGATATGTTTTAATTAGAATTGCGCTGATGTAGAACTGATATAACACCTTCTTGACTTTCTTTCAAGCTCTCACAAGGAGCACCTATGTTATAGATCTCAAGACTAGAGACTACTGACTAGGAGTGTCAGGACTGACAGGATCGTCAGAATACCGGCAAGCTGTTCTTTTGTTGAGTCTACTGGAGAGTGGGGATCTGGACCACAGTTCCAGATAGATGAAGTAACAAGTAAAGTTACGTAATGTTTCTCATCACAATATGTTATATGATTTCATCATCCTCATATTAAAAACCATCAGATGTCTATGATTAGTAAATAAATGTTGTAATATTGTAACTCATAGTTCTCTCGTTATATTTTAATTCCAATTGTGCATACGTGTTGTGTGTGTACATTGGTGGGGGTTCACTTACACACCAAGGAAAGGAGCAGTCAGGGAGAAAAACCTGTACTAGGATAGTTGTCCTTAAACTTTAATTCAGACGTAAAAATCTATCTTAGCTAACCTTCTCTTTCCCATTCCTTGGTGAATATTCAGCACAGTTCATTTCATTTTGTAACGAGCCACTTGGAGCTGTACGTTGGATATTCATGGGCCTAATCTGTAGTTCAGCCATATAGATTTTGTCCCTAGTCAGTTTCTGACTATTAGGGGTTGCTCGCCAGTGAAAAATACTTTCATCTAGCCGGTGGGGCACCCCGACTTCTGACAGTAATGAACGAAGACTGTCTACGGCTGGTTCCCATCCTCATTCAATATTTATCATTATCATTAACTGATCCAGTGCCGAATCATAATTTAACGCCAAATATTATCTCCCGTTTGGACAGAAGGACAATATATCGCCGTACTAGAGTCACCGTGTTATCTGTCTTGTTTCGTAGTATCTTCCGCAATTTCAATGCTCAATGAATGAAAATTTACACCATTTGTTATTTGATTGTGCGCCATCTTTGGTCCACACCTATTTCATTGATTGGCACTGAATCAGTTAATTATTATCCAATCACTAACAAACGTGATACTGTTGCACATAAAATAACTTGAAAATGGCGCCAGCACAACGCATGTGTATTAAAGTAATGAACGGACACTATCTACGACTAGTTCCCATTCTGATTCATTATCTATCGTGAATTACTTTAACGAACGCTATCTACGGCTAGTTTCCATTCTGATTCAGTGTTTATCATGAGTTACTATCCAGTCGCCGACAAAGGCGTTTGTGTCGGACGTAAAATATCTTGAGAATGGCTGCCAGCACAACAGAGTTATATTACAGTCATGAACGAACACTGTTTGCGGCTAGTTCACAACCTGATTAAATATTTGTTACCATTAATTACTATCCAGTCTCTGATACATGTTATCTCGCGTTCAGTGTAAGAACGTTCCTCCCTTTATCTGTCAAGTACACACGTCATAAATTTAGTCGCAAACTTATACACAGTGGAAGGATGTAAAGCTGTAGTGGTATACATGCACATGTGTTAACTTGAGGTTCAACAGATTCAGTACCAAACAATAAATAGGTTTGGACCCCACAACAATGGATGGCGGAAAATGGGAAGCAGGGATGTGACTTAAAAGTTGTTAATATGGTAGCAGACATGATGTATCAACTTAAAGGAGATTACGTAGGGAAAATTACTTATATAAGCCCATAACAGATACGGGAAATCGCTTAAGACGATTTATCATCCCATGGCACTGAATCAGCTATGGTATATAGCGGGAGAATCTACTTCATTGCATCATGTTTTGCCTCACCTGGCTCGGTCTCTCTGAGCAGAGCGGCAAGCCGCCTGCCGAGAACATCGCACAAAGCACGAACTCCGTTGCTCCAGCGATTACCCCCCAGGGTCACGTGCACATTGCACTTGTGGTCTGTACAGAGCAGCCGGAAAACAAACCCACGACCTTCAGAGCGCGAGGCTTACCGTTTGATCACTTTGCCATAGATACTCTCTCTCTCTCTCTCTCTCTCTCTCTCTCTCTCTCTCTCTCTCTCTCTCTCTCTCTCTCTCATCTCTCTCTCTCTCTCTCTCTCTCTCTCTCTCTCTCTCTCTCTCTCTCTCTCTCTCTCTCTATTTATATATACAAGATGTATTTTTAATGACTGTGGGGTTTTTGAACATATTGCCGTTCCAAGTTTTGTATTTACCTTTGATTTTGCATGAGTTCACAGAGGGTGAATACACAAATTGGAACTGCAATATATTCAAAACCCCACAGTCATTAAAAATGCAACACACACACACACGCGCGCACGCATGCACGCACGCACACACACACACACACACACACACACACACACACACACACGGTGGTGCCTCGATCTCGAACAGTACAAACGAAGGCCACGCAGTATTAACATCGCATAGCGCTAGCCTAGTTTTGCACGCGTACGCAGCCTCGCTTTCATTGGCCTTACTACACAGTACACAGCAGTCAAAGATTTCTTAGCAGTGGCACTGTGTTCAGTTTATCTCTTTCATTATTTTCATTGTTAACCCCATCAATTATGAGTTCGAAGAACGGTAGTGGTGTTGCTAGGAATGTATAACAGTGGAGGTAAAGAAGGAAATAATTATGAAACATGAAAATGGCGTGTGTGACATCGCTAATGAGTACAGAATGGCAAAATCAACTATCTCCACCATCATACAGAACAAAGAGTTACTCAAATCAGTCGATGTGGCTAAAGACGTAAGTAAGTTGCAGAAGCAAAGACCGAGAAAGTTGGAAAGCCTCTCTTGATCTGGATCAATGAAAAGCAACTGGCATGAGACAGTGTTAGTGAGGCAATAATATGTGAATAGGCGAAGCTGTTACACAGTGTTTTATTGTCGAAATTGCTTGGTACAAGTGCGTGCTTAGACATATGATTTTAAAGCCTACAGAGGCTGGTTTGAAAAGTTCAAAAAAGAAGTGGCATTCATAGTGTAATTAGGCACGGAGAGGATGCAAGTTCTAACGAGAAAGAAGCAGAAGCTTCAAGGTGGAATTTGATAAGATCATCAAAGATGACGTTCGACAACAAGTCTTTAATTGCAATGAAACGGGCCTCTTCTGGAAGAAAATGCCAAAGAGGACCTTTATCACCCAGGAGGAGAAAGCACTGTCGGGGCACAAACCAATAAAGGACAGGCTAACTCTATTGTTCTGTGCCAATGTGTAAAAAACAAATGTTTGCATATCCTTTACAGGACATCGCTGTCAACATTAGCATCTTTCGGCTATTTTTGATTTCTTGGCAAGATTACGCTCAGTAGTTTGCCATTGCTTTCTGGGCGACCGGATCACATACCCCGTAAGTTACCGACGCGGTTAGAACCGCTACCGATTCTCGCCGTCGTCACGTTACTCACGAGAGTATACGGGATTACGGAGAAAGTCGTTAACCCCTAGGCCAGGGAGCTCAGCTGTGCCAATGTAGTGGATTAGATTGTGTCATTGGGCAAAAATATGGGCCTGGAAGTCGATGGCAACGACTTGGAGGAGCTGATTGAGGATCATGCCAAGTAGTAGCGCAGAGGACATGACGAAAAAGAAAGAGGGAGCAAAATTCCAGAACCAAAACGTACATAAAAGTAGGTGCTTGACGTAGAACGGAGATCACGTCTGAATTTTTGGCAATGACAACGGACATTCGGATCACAGAGCTCCACCAGAGAAGCAGCACGTTTATGTTGTCTGGAACTTAGAAACATATTTACTGGCAGGACAACCGTATTCATGGCCAACACATATTAGCAAAGAGAACCATAATAAGATGTCATCTTACATATCAAGATAAATATTTTGGACAGATGCGGAATACAAGAACGTGACTTAGAATGTTACAGCAGAAGAACACTTTGGCAACCTTGCAAAGGACAGAAGGACTGCGATATGAACTTGATAGTTGTCAGTGACTGGCATAGTCAACAAGTGATTATTCGTATTTAATATTGTGATGACCGTCCCGTCTGAAAATCACAGAAACGGTCGGAATCTATTATGAATTTTGAATTATATGATTGATCATGCAGCGCGACAATGTGGGCAAATAAACTTGGTCTCATCAACTAGTTTGCAGCTCTTAGACTCTTTCATTGCTGTTCCGTTGATGCTTCATTCACATTTGCTGGATTGTTTCTGCAACCCTAACCTTGTTTTATTTGAGCTTATTTAAGTTATGCAAGATACATCTCAGCAGACCACAGTTGAGAGCTCACTACAGATGAGCTTGTGGATCTTCAGAATGAACAACTAAAGACGTTAAACAGCTGTCCGATATGAGCAGCCAGTGACCGTTTCAACTGCCAGGATTAAAGAAATTTGCAGCAAGTCATCAGACGTTGAGGACTTTATTGTGAACCATTATCCAAAAACAAACTTGTTGCTAACAGGACAGTAAACCTGATGAATGATAACGCGATGGCCCACTTCAGAAAGATTATCCAGCAAAAGAAGCGACAAATTTCCCTTGATAGTTTCTTGGTGCAGAAAGATTCGGCTGCCAAGAAACAGCGACAAAGAAACTCCTGAAACTAATGATTCAGAATAGCAAAGAAAGTGATAAATTTCCCATGATCGTTTTCTTGATAAGAAAGATAGACTAAATCTTTTTTTTTTTTTTAAATTTTACATTTCATTTATTTGGTTGTTTTCTTTCTCTTTATTTAATACGTGAAATACTCGTATTCTTAGCGTTTTGTCAGGTAAACAACAGGATGTTAATTTAAAAAAAAAAAAAAAGAACGATTCTTTCATCTTGAAACGGATTGTCGCTGATTCGTTGATTTCAATGTTTCGGGTTACGAACGTTTCGGGTTACTAACCAAGTTCTGGAACGAATTAAGTTCGTAACCTGAGGTACCACTGTACATGCTTACAGCCTACTACTTACATGATACTAGAATCGCTGTGGCGCAGAGGCTAGCAGACGTGCCTGCCTACCCGGCGGTCGTGTATTCGAATCACCATTGAGGCGGACATTTTATTTTTTTAAATTAACCTGAGCTCCACGGTCGAACTAATCTACAATTTCTTTTTTTTAAATTTGCATATCCCTTACAGGACATCGCTGTCAACAGCAGCATCTTTCAGCTGTCTGTTGATTTCTTGGCAAGATCACGCTCAGCAGTTTGCCATTGCTTTCTGAGCGGCCGGCTCAGTTATCCCGCAAGTCACCAGATGGGGTCGAACCGCCTCCAGCTCTCGCCCGCTACGCGACTCTGCGTGATAAACGGAAGTAGTAAAGGCGGCCGGTGATATACTGACTACATCACTTGTGTAAAAATATAGGACAAGCACCATATACCCGCTAAGCCTTATGACGCGGAACAGAGTCATTTACCTTTACTTGTTATGTGGTTATTTTTAATGACTGTGCAGTGTTTGAAAATATTGCCGGTCCAAGTCTTGTATTCACCCTTTGTAAAGGGTGCAACATAATAGGTAAATACAAAACTTGAACCGGCAATATTTTTAAACACTACACAGTCATTAATAATACACCATGTACATACATGATATACTCATCTCTATCCTTCTGCTCTCTAACCAGCATGAAAAATAACTTATTCGACAGACAGACAGACAGACAGACAGACAGACAGACAGACAGAGAAAGTTAGTTGCATATCCTTTACAGGACGTCGCAGTCAACCCCAGCATTTTTTTGTGTGATTTCTTGACAAGTTTATGTTCAGTGATTTGCCATTAGTTCAAGCATTCGCTAGTTCTCCCATTAAACCCCGCAATAGGAAGTAGAACACACATCGGAGAGTTCAAGTATTCGCTGGTTCTCTCATTTAGCCCCGCATTAGTAAGAACGAGGGCGAGTCAATAAATAAGTTGCACAGTTCTGCGGGATGGCAGGTAAATGTAGTTGGTGTCTTCCACAGGTGTCATTAGGTGACAGCAACATCGAACTTTATATTCCGTTCGTCAGGTGGCGCTAGGTGTCTCATGCGCATGCGCAGCGCATAAACAAAATGGCGACTGTACTTACGGCGTGTACAACCAAAGAGCAACGTGCTGTTGTGCTTTTGTGTGTGTGTGTGTGTGTGTGTGTGTGGGAAAAAGGACTGCCTGCAAAGGACATTTATAAGGGAATGCTTCCAGTTTATTTTGGTAAATGTTTGTCCCGTAAAGCGGTGCATAGCTGGCTAGAAAAATTTTCTCAGTGACTCTCTAAAATTGTTGCTGAAATCCGATCTGGTCGTCCTATGAGATTGCAACAGAAGCATCCGTGCAGTGGGTGAAGGAGATGATTAGATGTGACAGGCGAGTAACCATAGACTCTGTAGCATCTGAAATAGGGTGTTTACATGGTTCTGCATACAGCATTATGCATGATCGATTAAAATGTAAGAAATTGTGCTCAAGGTGGGTACCAGAAAACATACGGCTCGATTAACTCAGGAGAAAATTAACCAACTAATGTGGGAAGTTCTGGAACATCCACCTTACAGCCCCGACTTAGCCCCTAGCGATTTCCATCTTTTTGGTCCACTGAAAACCCACCTTTGCGCGAGACATTTCGCGAATGATTCCGAAGTTGAATGTGAAGTGAAAACGTGGTTTAGAAAACAGAGCACGCAGCTCTATGCAGCCGGTTTGGGAGGAGACTGATACAACGATGGGATAAGTGCATCAATGTTTGTGGAAATTATGTTGAGAATTAAAGGGACAATGTATGTATAAAAATAAATTGGTTTCAAGTTGTTATCATATTTAGTTATGTTTCTACACGTCTTCACTAGTTCTCTCATTAAGCCCAGCATTTGTAAGTAGAATACACATCAGATAGTTCAAGCCTTCGCTAGTTCTCTCATTAAACCCCGCATTAGTAAGTAGAATACACATCGGATAGTTCAAGTCTTTGCTAGTTCTCTCATTAAGCCCCGCATTAGTAAGTAGAATACACATCGGTTAGTTCAAGTATTCGCTAGTTCTCTCTTTAAGCCCCGCATTAGTAAGTATAATACACATCAGACAGTTCAAGAATTCGCCAGTTCTCTTATTAAGCCCCGCATTTTTTTTTTTTTTTTTTTGGTTCGCATATCCTTTGCAGGACATCGCTGTCAACATCAGCATCTTTCAGCTGATTGGTGATCTCTTGCCAAGATCACTCTCAGTAGTTTGCCATTGCTCTCTGAGCGGCCGGCACACATACCCAGTAAGTCACCAACGCGGCGAGAACAGCCACAGATTCTCGCGCAAGTTACATTCCTCGCGTGGATATACAGGATTACGGAGAAAGTCACGAACCACTAAAGCCCCGCATTAGTAAGTAGAATAACAACACTTTGAACTGAGAGAGTTCATCTCATCTCATCTTATCTCATCGTGTTCCTCTTGTACCTTGCGGTGTCGAGGTGAAGTATAAACAGCGAGTGAGTGCCCGCTTATGGGCTTCATGTATCGATATTCCCATGGACTCTGTTATTCCCTGCGTCCATCGCTTACGTGGTCGGCCTCTTCCTCTGCTTCCATCTGGTCTGTACATCATTGCTTGTTGTGGTATACTGTTAGTTGGTAACCTACTTACATGGCCAAACCATTTGACTTGCAGCCTTCTAATAGCGCAGCTATTAGCCCCACTTTAGTCCTGATTTCTTCATTTCTGATCTTATCTCTTCTTAATACATTGAGTATTCTTCTCAGGAATCTCATTTCTGTTATTGTGATTTTTCTTTTCTCTCTCTTTTTTTTTTTTTTTTTTGGTCATTGTCTAGGTTTGGCATTGGTAACATAGAGTTGGTAGGAAGATTGCGTTGTAAAGTGCTTACTTAGTAGTTATTAATAGATGTTTGTTCTGTAGTATTGGTGCCATTCCATTTGTTCAATGAGTTAGTTTGCCTTATTGCATCTATTTTCGATCTCGTCATGCTGAGAGAGTTGTGACATTATATTACCCACGTTGCAACCAATAAATGTATAGAAGTCGACGTGGCCGATGGTTTAACATGCCCACGCATACACTTTCTTTGGTAGCCGCGGTAGTGAGTTCATTCTACACACCGGTCAGTTGAACTTAAATAAATATCTCGTCTTTGGTTTAAGGACGTTAATTACAAGTGCCCCGGAAGTCGAAGTAGGTTCGTATGACTTAAATTTTGAGTTCGGATCCTTGGTTTAGGGACGTTAATTACAAGTGCCCAGAAGTCGAAGTAGGTTCGTATGACTTAAATATTGACTTCGGATCCTTGGTTTGGGGACGTTAATTGCATGCAAGTGCCCCAGAAGTCGAAGTAGGTTTGTATGACTTAAATATTGACTTCTTGTCCTTGGTTTGGGATTACAAGTACCTAAGATGTCGGTGTGGTTCGCCTGATGGTGGGGGATACTGGTAATAGGGAAAGCTAATCCACACGCAAAACTCAACCCAGTGTATTCCCAAGTTGTAGCAACTACTAATAGTAAGTAGTGGCATGTGTACAGACTACGCTCGAGTTCAATGCAAGTGAACGAGAAAAAAAAAACAATGTATAGCGATTGACTGGGGCAGAATGAGTTAATGGTCTAACATTAGTGGCCTCTGGGGTTTTCCCAACGCTCTCAATTTCCTTAAACAACCATTGCGAACAACTTAATCACACATCACAAGTTTACAGAAATGTGGCCGCTAAGAGAAAACAACATTGTTATTGATCCATGGGCGTTTAGTGTGCCGCCATCTCGCACATCGTCGGTTAATGGTATACATGTACACGTTTATAAGTTACTGTAGGTCCGTATATAGTTTTCGTTTATCGGGCCTAGATACCCGACACCTCTAAATTACACCTCTGTCTCGCTGTTGTCTAGCACAATGGTTCCCAATCTGTTGAACGCAACCCCTGAAGAAATATTTAGATTGTTGTTGTTGTTGTTGTTGTTGTGTGCTTTTTTTTTTTTTTCAATGCGGATGCCGTGGTTAATTTTAGGGTACATTGATTTTCTAGATAATTTCACAAAGATTGGGTTCAACATTTATTTCAGCATGCGTACTCCGCAGTCGTCAGTGTCATGGTGAGCCCCATTAGGGAAGCAAATAATAGTTAGTTAGTTGTTTGGTTGGTTAGTTGATTAGTTAGTTATCTGCTGGGATATCATTCTTGCACTCCGGAATGTTCATAGGTGCTCATACCCTCCCCATTTTATCCCCAAACATATGCATCATCGTTCGGCGGCTAATATAGTTCTGTGTTGGTTGACGAGGCCCTTCATTCTCCCGATGTGCCTCTCGTGCCAGTTCTCACCCCCACGTCTCATTCTAGACAAGGATGTGAATTCACTAACGTCAAAGTCCTTCGCTCTTGACATCTCTCTTAGGGAGTTAATAACTTCGGTTCGATCCATGGGCTGGCCATCTGCAGGGGATGCAGAGCCAGCAAGTTTATCAGCTCGTTCATTTCCCTGAACTCCCGCATGTCCCGAGACGACGATGAAGGTGACTTTACGAACAGCCGACCTGCTCAGAAATTCAATCCACAGCCAAGAATAATAAAACTATAACCTACCATGTCTGTTGCTTACAGCGAGACTGACTACATCTGCCTGTAGAAAACTTTAGCTGCAATTATGACCAAATCAGAGAGTGTGTGAGGGGGTTTATGGTTCATCATTTTACATCAACTTACACGTTAAGGTGTGTACCCAGCAGCGGAAATATGAGAAAGAGACTGTGTGTGTGAGAGAGTTTATGGTTCATCATTTTATATCAACTTACATATTAAGGTGTGTACCCAGTAGCGAAATATTGGTTGCCAGGATTCGATCATTACATTTTTAACAAACTACAGTGCAAACCCCTTAAGGCGATCTCGGATGTGGCGAATTTTTGTTGTGAAGAACAACAGTGTATTGTACATAAAAACAAAAACAAAAAAGATAAAAAAAGATAAAGAGAACTATTTCTTGGGTCAGAGATGATTTCGCCTTATCAGGTATACACTGTATCTGATGTTAAAGGGCCCACTCCATTAGGACCCTACATTAGGTCAAGCGGACACCTTGGCCATTCCGCCACTAGTGACACCAATACAGGCACGGACTCACACAAACTCGTGTGCCCGGCCTGAAGACAGTCTGATATTTAGTGTGTATCAACATGTGTATTATCACTCACACGCGTGCATGTGCGCGTACACACAAGCACACACACACACACACACACACGGGTGCGTGCGTGCGCACATACACAGAGCATGTGTTAGTGATTCATTATCTAACACAATACTGTAGGAATCGGTCTGTTTATATAGTACAAACTCTCTCTCTCTCTCTCTCTCTCTCTCTCTCTCTCTCTCTCTCTCTTCTCTCTCTCTCTCTCTCTCTCTCTCTCTCTCTCTCTCTCTCTCTCTCTCTCTCTCTCTCTCGTACACACCCTATCACGAATACCCCTATTACTAAGTGATCGTTTAAGCAACACCAACACATACACACATACACACCCTGTTGGCGATTCGCTAATGTTAAATCTATCTCAGTACTCACCAGCCTTGTGTCACACAATCACGACTCACCAAAGCCGCCTATCCCAGATTTAGTTTGTGAACTAAAGAACAAATTGTATTTCCGATAGAAACGTGTTGCCGCTGGCCCTTTGTGTTCTGATAAACAACTATGTGCGGCTGTGAAAATGTTTCTTCCTGTTAAATGTGTAGCAGTGTAGCCTTCGCAATGAGATAGCCTTGCCTTATGCGACGTCTTATCTCAAACAAGTAGCGTGATCAACTTGGCGTTTGTTCTAGTTATTTTTTGGTTTGTTTCACGGGGAGGCGGCTACAAGCAAATTACGTTAGTTGATTATGGAGCTGTGTAGTTTACTACAAGAACAGGGGGTCTCAAATGTCATGTTGTAACGTCCCTTTTATCGACGCTACGTTCGCAGAAACGTTCAATACAGCGGGGGGAAACCCCTATGTTAATACTCGATTAGAATGTCACCATGGCCGAATGGATAACAGTTCTGTTTCTTAAACATCCGGTGTGCTAATGTCGAGGTAGATGGATCAACCATTACACTGGACTAAAATGTTGACTTCTCGTCATTGTCTTGGGGACGTAAATTACAAGCACCTCTGATGTCGGAGTGGGTTTGACTGATGGCGAGAGACACTGGCAATAAGGACAACTAACCCACACGCAAAAATGAGTCCAGTGCAAGAATGTACTACGCTTGAGTTCAAAGCGGGCGAACAAAGAAAAAAACACACACACTAATATCTAACATGTTAACACTCAGTTATCTGACTACATTAATCTGAATGACACCACTAATTCTCTACAAACGACGGTTTTGCGCATATCCCCCCCCCCCCCCGCACAGGACAACATAACACCTTTTTACCGGACTGGTCTGGAAACATCATCATCATGTGCCCTGCCAACTAGCTTAGGCGTTCATGTCTGTCCTCAGATCAGGGTCCCAGGTATTCTGGATCAACTCTGCCGATGCTATTCCTCCATGCCGCCTTCTCGGTTCGTCTGGAATAGTGCGGGTATTTGATTGGTGGTAGGACAACAGGCTATCACATCTTCATTAGTGGCCTGATCTGTAATGGGGTAGGTATTAATTTGGTAGTAATGTCTCTATTTTTGACGACGATGTTGTGTGTTAATTTCCACCCAGGGGCGGGACCAAGACAGCTGATATGTTAATGATTTAACTAACGTAATGAGTAAGTTATTAAATGATTACGTGAATGAATAGTCACACGTCTAAATTATGACACATTATTTTTTGACAGACAGACAGAGGAGCCTGTAGTTGATGCTGTATTCCCATCTGCTTCTTCTGATTCTTGTGAAGGATTAAGGCAAAGTAGATCTCCAAAGTGTATATGGCTTCCATGATTCTTTGTAATACTTAGTGATTCTCAAATACAAGGAGCTTCTCATAAGTCTTTAGCCTGACCATGAAGGAGTAGACGGAGAAAATTGAAATTTGGCACAGTGCTTATTCCTTTTCAATGTAGCCACCACCTGAATTTATGCATTTCTGCCATCTCTAAGTGACATTGAAAAGACCTTCAGAATAAAACAACCTATTTTTCGAACAGCAAGTCAAATGGTTTGGCCATGCAAGTAGGTTACCAGTCAACAGCATACCACAGCAAGCAATGATGTACAGACCAGATGGAAACAGAGGAAGAGGCCGACCACGTAAACGTTGGACGGAGGGAATAGCAGAGTCCATGGGAATATCGATATATGAAGCCCATAATCGGACACTCTCACGAAGTTTATACTTCACCTCGACACCGCAAGGTACAAGAGGAACATGATGAGATGATGAGATGAGATTTTTCGAACTAAACCAGTTATCACAAGCCAGTATGACATCTTCGTCACTGTCAAGTCGATTTCCTTTCAGTTGTTTTTTACGATTTGGTGAATCCAAGTCTCATCTACCGTCCCCATGGTCTTTTACATGTTTTTCGACCGCCACATGTTGAGCAACTGGCCATAGCAATCAACCCGTAATTGTTTCTGTTCACATGTCAGCAGGCGCGGGGCACACACTTTTCTCATGTTCAGTCTGTTGTGTAAAATTCTAAAAACTGTACTCTTACTCAGTTTTGCTGAACCCGATATCTCTGCAATCGACATTTTCCTATCCTGGTCTATGATTTTCTTCACTTTTGCAGCATTTGCATCATTGCACTCTGAGGACTGTCGTCCTGGTCTTGGCAGATCTGCAACTTGGGAACGGCCACACTTAAACTGCACACACTAATTTTTTACAGAAGCCCCTTGTATATTTGTTGAGTTCATGTCATCAGTCCAGAGAGTTCGGCCATAAATGCACCTAAAATGGCTACTGTGACTTCATTCAGAAATGCAATCTGTGGCTTCACTTTGATGCGCACAGCCAATAAATGGGCAACAAATGAGCATGAACACATGAAAGAGAAGGGAACTAATCACGTACACTACGAAGAATGACCTAGCATACAAGAAATTCACAGCATTTGACACCACTAAAGTAGTCTCTCGTGGGTAATGCCATTACCGTTGTCATATGAGCTCTTGTAGGGCGGGAGTTAACGCACCAGCTCTCAGCAGTCTTAGTTCCTAGAAGAGATTTCATCTTCACTTTATCCCCGAACGAAACTTAGGCCTTTATGAGTGGAATTAAGAAGTTAATGAAGCGGTAAAAACTATAATAAAGAGAAGTATAAGATCTGGCTAAGATCCCGAACCAATGACAACTATATCCAATACAGGCTGGCAAGGCGACAATCTACAAGAGTGATTAACCTAGAAAATGATACATCTTTGATACTGTTCGGAGAAAATCTTAGTAAACTGTGAAAAGTCCAGTAGACAATATTTTAAAGTGTAGCAAAAATGAGAATGAGAGAGGAACAGCTTCATCCAACTGACTAAATGACAATCAAGACAAACCCATACACGACGAAGAAATGATTAGAGAAAGATGGGAAGTGTATTTTAAAGATCTTTTACGCATACCTAACAATGTACGGCCGGTACTATTCACACTGAGGTTTACAGTTGAGGATGAACCATAAATTATTTAGCAGGATGTCAGAGAAGCCATAAGGAACAGTCCGAAGAATAAAGCAGCAGGAATTGATTGATTAACAACAACGACACACACACACACACATGGTGATTGTAACTGACTCAGAAAGCATGCTGAGGAAGGTGAGGAAAAGCAAGCTTCGGGCAGAGTGGCTTGCTTCACTTCGGAGGTCACGGGTGGCAAGCATCGCCTGGATCTTTTCTCCGGGGCATGCCGGTGTGCAGGGGAATGAACAGGCGGACAGATTAGCTGGCTCTGCAAAACTTGGTGGAGTATTGATGCATGACAAGGCAGATGTGGTTGCGGCCTTGTGGGAGCACGTGCATACCTTGGAGGAGCAAATGGATCACCATGGTATGGCAAGAATGAGACAGCGAGGAGTGACGAGGGGATCTGGCCGACGCTCGACGCTCAGAGGAAAGGCGAGACGGACATATAATCAGATTGCTACTGGTACTATTGGTGTTGGAAATCTTCGCTGGCTGCTGAGGATGGGGACGGAGCACTTATGGGAATGTCCCGAATGCTGTGATGTCGGTTCCTAAATCAATCAATCGATAATTAACAACAGAGGCAATAATTGCAAGAGGAGAAATAGGAGTTACGTGGTTACTACATGTAATCGGTTTGCAATGATGATGGACCCCCACCAGAGGGAGCGTACTGTATGATTGGTCTGGAACCCTGGGAATTCTTTTGACCCCAGTATAAAAACGCGTGCACAGGTAGAACCGGTCTTTCTGTAGTTCAAAACACCAAGTTATGAGGCGCCAATGCCTATAGTAATTGTTAGAACTTGAAACGTTTTGCAGTGGAAAAGCCAGAATTCTAGTTTTAGATTTTAGATTTTCCTGGGTTTTTGGTAGATTAGTTTTTAGTAGACTTGAAGCTTCTGCTATACTTATTTGTGTGTGTGTTAGATTAGAAGTTTTTGGTAGACTTGAAGTTTTTTCTGGATTAGAAGTTTTTGCTGTACTTAGAAGTTTTTGCTATACTTAGGAGTTTTGTTTGCTGGATTAGAATTTTTGCTGTTTGTTTTGCTGAATTCTAACTTCTTTGTTGATGCTATATGTGTGCATATTATTGTTGCTTTTAGAAGTTTAATAAACAAATGATACTTGTGTTTTCTTATTTTGTTGTTTAGTTGATAGGCTATAATTATATGATCATTGGTGTTAGAACCACCCTCGGAGTAATTCTTTGTCTGGAATTGGAGAACATTATTCTAATTCCATGTCGGCCCATTCCTGGATCTTCTTAAATTGATTCCTTTACTATTCTTGTTAACCGAGGACGGTGAGAGGTTCCCTCTTTATTCATTTTCTTCTTCGGCCCTACGCAGTCAGGGTTGCGCTCTTCTCCTCACATCACCATAGCAGAAGTAAATGGTTCTTACTCCTGTTTTCACCTCTGTTTCATACGTGTCTTTAAAAAAGGCATGTGAAGAAAGAAGCTCACAGCGGACTGACAGAAAGCCATTATTGTACCAATATGGAAGAATAAGGGAAACAAACAAAATTGTGGCACCTACAGAGGCATTTCCCTCAGCCAGGTGGGTAAAATTTTTGCAAAGATTTTTGAACAACGAATACCACCTATCGTGGAACTGCCACTCGGCCCAGAATAGATCGGGTTCAGAAAGGGTAGAGGATGCACAGGTGCAATATTTGCTTTACGACGAATTATTGAAAAAACAATAGAGCATAAACAGCAAATTAATGTCGCTTTTATAGACCAAGAGAAAGCATTCGTCAGAGTAAAGAGATATACTCTGGAGAACATTTGAAAATTACTAAATAAGAGGTAAATTACTAGACAGTGTAAGAGCCATTTACAGAGAGTAAAAGCACAGTTAGTACAAGAGCAGGACTCACAATAACAACTGGAGTTAGACAGGGATGCGTTTTGTCACAACTTCTCTTTATTATGGTATCATCACTGCCAAATGGTGAATTACATATAATAATAAACATCTGTAAACTCGTTGTCAAGGTAGAACCAATGAACAAAATCCAGAAGCAACGTGCCAAAAGCATTGTCGACTAGAAGCCGGCTGACATGTCTGTTATGTCAATATTTATTTCCGGTGAACAGCTTGTGATAAATATGAATCATAATACTAATAATACTAATAATCATCAGAATACCGTTCCCGTACAGTCGGGAGGGCCGGTACCGTAGCAATGAACATAATCACACAGCTGAACCTAACTATTCAAATCCCAAGACAATGTCTCACCGCCTAGCGTCAGTTCTAATGCCTCTTATCGGTTGACCGTTCTGTCACCTTGGCCATTCTCGCCGAGTCCTATAGTATGTCCACATTTGGTTGCCTTCATTCACGATCAATTATTTTGAAAACTGTCTGTTGCATCGTTATGAAATTTTTCCAGCCGTCTTATATTTACCACCACCCAAGGAATATGTCTTTGAAAGATCCAAAAACAACTTAAATCATTGAAAGCGGCGACATTCCTTTGATCTTTTGCTGAACAACTAGTGATTTCTCGCTAACGAAGTTATTTTTACGGTAATGTGAGACATGTCAATTCTGTTGACACACAAAGGCGTATCCGGATTCGTATGGGAGTGGGTGCGATGAAAGAACTAGCTTAAAATCGACAGGGTCGGCTGCATTGCACCGGGTTTTTATCCCATATGGCTCAGTTTCTTTCCGCAGCGCGGAAAGCGTCGCACAAAGCACGAACTCTGTAGTTCCAGCGACGACCCTCGGGAGTCTCCGAAAAAATGCACTCGTGAAATGAAGGACGCGGCCCGGAATCGAACATACAACCTTCGGAGCCCGAGTCAGACGGCTTGACGACTTCACCACGGAGATTCCCGAGAGGGGTGCAATGTGTAATATTAGTAAAGACAGAGAATTTAGAGGCACTGGGTAAATAATTTGTAAATTAACAGGAAAGTAGAAGGAATATATTTCTTACCTTATTTTTCATTTCCTTCTTGTTTCTTCAGCTGATGCTGTAATGTTTAGGGCCTGCAATTCGTCTGAATAGTTGGAGCAAAATATCCCAGTAAGTGTGTACGTACATTAAGGTCTGCGATCTGATCTGTGTCGGACGATTCCAGTAGGTTGATGATTGCTCTCGGTTGCATAAAATTCAATCCATCCTTTCTCCAATAGTCCTCTTCCTCTTTCAACACATGGTCCTGACGTTTTTTCCAGTAACTTTTATCAATATTTAATAGCGCGGACAGACAGACAAGACAGACAGACAGACAGACAGACAGACAGACAGACAGACAGACAGACAGACAGACAGACAGAAAGGTAGGTAGGTAGGTAGGTAGGCAGAAAGGTAGGTGGGTGGGTGGATGGCTGGCTGGTTGGCTGGCTGACTGGGTGGGTGGGTCGGTCGGTCGGTCGGTGGGTCGGTGCGTGGGTCAGTCGGTGGGTGGGTGGGTGGGTGGGCCGGCAGGCAGGCAGGCAGGCAGACAGACAGATAGATTAGATAGATAGATAGATAGATAGATAGATAGATAGATAGATAGATAGATAGATAGATAGATAGATAGATTAGATAGATAGATTAGATAGATAGATAGATAGATAGATAGATAGATAGATAGATAGATAGATAGATAGATAGATAGATAGATAGATACCGATAGATAAATAGATAGATAGATAGATAGATAGATAGATAGATAGATAGATAGAGAGATAGATAGATAGATAGATAGATAGATAGATAGATAGATAGATAGATAGATAGATAGATAGATAGATAGATAGATAGATAGATAGATAGATAGATAGATAGATAGATAGATAGATAGATAGATAGATAGATAGATAGATAGATAGATAGATAGATAGATAGATAGATAGATAGATAGATAGATAGATAGATAGATAGATAGATAGATAGATAGATAGATAGATAGATAGATAGATAGATAGATAGATAGATAGATAGATAGATAGATAGATAGATAGATAGATAGATAGATAGATAGATAGATAGATAGATAGATAGATAGATAGATAGATAGATAGATAGATAGATAGATAGATAGATAGATAGATAGATAGATAGATAGATAGATAGATAGATAGATAGATAGATAGATAGATAGATAGATAGATAGATAGATAGATAGATAGATAGATAGATAGATAGATAGATAGATAGATAGATAGATAGATAGATAGATAGATAGATAGATAGATAGATAGATAGATAGATAGATAGATAGATAGATAGATAGATAGATAGATAGATAGATAGATAGATAGATAGATCCCAGCCAGAAGCCGGACCTTGTCAGCTAATTTATTTATATAATCACGTTTCATGAAAGAACCCCCATTTGGAGACACCTCTGAATCTTCGCGCTGTTTGTTTCAAAACGGAAATCACGTGAAAATTTTAAAAAAATGCGGTTACGTGTCTTGGTGAAGCTGTAATACTGTTAAAAGCATGCACGTAATCTCTAAGTCATAATTAATATACCGCATATAAACTAACTTTGAAATCTGCTGTAAAATCTCCAGAAAAAAAAATTTTTTGTTGGGTGGACATAATGATAAGGTTATATACTAAATCTCATTATTTTCCATCAGTTGGTTACTGAGATATTCAATTTTATATTGAGGCAAAAAAAAAAAAAAAACTATAGTTTATACATTCATGGCCAGCTGTTGGTCCTGACTGAACGGAGTAATGCTTTAATGAACTAGCTCTTCTACCAAGTAGTTCCTAGTTACCACTGCCATCTCCTGAAGGATTGTTGACAATCTTCTCTCCTCTAATAGACTCATGCCGCCTTCCGTGCCGCCAGCCCAAGCTCTACTCACTTGTTGCTAAACTAGCCCTGTGACGTTTTCTACCTTCTCACGTCACTTAGCGACTTTTTCTGTCTGTTGGTTCGAGATTACTTCTCAGATTTTTTGTGACTTATTCATTACGTCATTCATTCTGACTCGCTACATGGCAATTACCAAAATAGACCAAAAGCAACCAGATGAGGATCAAGTATCTCTATTGGAGGAACTGCTGTTCGCTAACGACTAATGTCTACTGCATAGCAGTAGTGAACAACTCCAGAATAGTTGCACAAAACATATCATGAAGGTCAACATTGAAAAAGAAACAGAAGTTATGAATATAAGTAAAGACTATTATTAAGTTATTATACAGATAACCGACCAGAGTACACGAATTCAAATTTCTTGGGAGCATCTTTACAAAGGATGGCAGATTGGATAGACAGATTGAGACAAGAACTAAACAAAACAATACTTTTACATATCAATATACACCCAGCTATTACCATGGAAGTAAAGAAGAACATTATGACTGCAGTGTGCTATCAGTGCCAAACATGGGCACTAACTAAAGAACAAGAAAGAAAACTCACTACTTGTGAAATGAAAAGCAGCAAACAAATCAAGAAGGGACCATATTAGAAACGAAGATATCTACAAACCAGTTGGAGCAACACCAGTTGTTAAATTCATTGAAAAAAACAAAGACTTCACTGGTTCGGTTTTCTAGGGAGAATAAAAAAATAAAGACTTGACTGGTTCGGTTTTCTAGGGAGAATAAAAAAACAAAGACTTCACTGGTTCGGTTTTCTAGGGAGAATAAACCCAATGTCGCCAGCAGCAACAGCATACAATATGAAAATGGAAACATTGAGAGGCAGGGAAAGACCACGAAGAAGATGGGTCGACAGAGTCACCAAGACCCTAAAAACCTACAATATCTCAGCATACCAAGCTACCGAGCGAACCCTAGTTCGAAAATCAATCATCAATCAAGCCTGTGATGCCTAACGGCAAAAGGCGGTGAAAGACAAAAGAAGAAAAGAAAGAAGAGCATAGGCCCTCAATCAACTAATGCCAAGCCATGTTATCTGTTGCTGTCTCCTGCAGCTCCCTCCAAGTTCTCCCATATTTTTCATCTCAGTCTCTAATTCCCTTCTCCTTGTATTTTTAAGTATTCCTCTATTTCTTATATCTTGTCGCTTACAATGAGAGAACATTCTAGTTGTACATTCTCGGGTGTTCTCATTGTGTTTCCTTTCCAGTGCTAGCATATTTTCCTCATGTCTTGATTCCATAGAAACTGTCTTGCTCTCCCCCTAAGTTTCACATTAGTGATTATATTATACCATATGTTTGTTTTGCATATCATATTTACATGGCGTCGCTGTCAACACCAGCACTGCTTTGTTGATGTCTTAGCAAGTTTACGTTCAGTAGTTTGTCATTGCTTTCTGAACGACCGGCTCCCATACCATCACGTTAAAACCCAGCGCGACATGGTTTGATTATACCATATTAGTCTTTCAAAACCACACAGGTACCACATAATGAATTATTTGCAGTTTATCAGTAATTGTTTTAGCCATCCCCCATGTTTCTGATCCACACAGCAATACTGATTTCACGTTAGAGTTCAATATTATAGGGAGCCATGGTAGCATAGTGGCTAGACGCTCGCATGATGGTCATAGGTTTGATCCGCATCAGGCTGATTCAAATTGTTAAAGCTGACCTAGGGTCCCAGGTTGACCCAACCTAAAATGGATACCAGGAAATGTCTTTGAAAGTAAAGGTGGCCAATGTGATAGATATCCCATCACCTATCCAGTGATGATTAGTCTAATACAAATATAGGTCAAGCACCACGTGCCCAGTGCACCTCAAGACGTGCAAAAGAGTTCTTTACTTGTAAGTAAATATTATAAGTTTGGTACAAGTTTGAATTTCTGTTGACTTCCACAGATTTTTTAGTGCTATGAAAGAGGCTCTCTGCTGATGTGTTCTTATTTTAATAGCTGTTTATTCCCCCATCTTTGACTACATTGTTGTGACTCTAGGTTTGGCTCAGCTTCATAAAATTTATGCTAGAACTTTCTCTGCAAATGTGAAGGTGGCCAATGTAATGAGGTGACCAGAATCGCATATCGTTTTATTAGATTGGGATAGCCCTCAGAAACCCCCCTTTATGTAATTCTGTATTATTGTATATTCATTCACTCAGTAGCATGTCCTTTGCAGACCCTCGCTCCCATAACAACCTTCCGGAAAACCTCTCGATCATAAGCAAGATGTCCCTCGTCTGATACACCCATCTAGAGATCATCCGCCACATCTTGCACCCATCTTCTCTTTGGCCTTCCTCTTCCTCTCTTCCCAGGCATATATCCTTCCATTATTGTTCTCTCCAAACTTTCGTGACGTTTCAAGTGACCAAAACATTTCAATTTTCTTTGTTTTATCGTCTTTAATAGCCAACCTTCTTCAATATTCAACTCTTGAAGTATGGATGCATTTGTTCTTTTCTTTACCCAAGATATTCTTAGAACTCGTCTATAACATTTATATTCAATGGCGTTTATGCGCTGTTCAGCTTGTTTAGTAAGTGTCCATGTCTCACAGGCGTACGTTGCAATGGGAAAGATGCATGCTCTTAAAAATCTAATTTTTGTAGTTCTGTCTGTCCCACTCCATAATTTATTCAGCTGTTTTAGTCTTTGAAGAGCAATTGATAGTCGCCGTTTAATTTCTTTCATTGTGTCACCGTTGTTGGTAATCAATGATCCAAGATATTCAAAATGTTCCACCACCTCCAATTTTTCCCCATTAATGTATATTTCTTTCTCCATAGTAGTTTTATCTGTATGCATTATCTTTGTTTTTGCTATGTTAAGATATAAGTTGTGATTTTCACTATTCAATTATGTTGAAGCTATTAGGTTTTCTATGCCATTCTGTGTTGTGGGTTGTAACACTGTATCATCAGCATATCGAATCTCCGGTATGTCATGACCACCGATATTTAGGGCATCATATAGCTCCCTGTTTATATCATCTCTTACATTTCTCATTATATTTTCGGCGTACAGGTTAAACACATAGGGTGACAGCACGCAGCCCTGACGGACACCTTGCTTAATGTCAAACCAATCTGATGCCTCGCCATCTATTCTAACTGCTGCTTGTTGGTCTAGATAGAGCATTTTTATGAGTTGTACTACATGTGATGGAAAGCCCATATTCCTCATGATTCCTCATGATTTTATTGTATATTGGTAGCTATATATCCACATTATATACGACAATCGCTGTTTGGTGTATATATATATATATATATATATATATATATATATATATATATATATATATATATATATATATATATATATATATATATATATATATATATAACGGACTGACCCAAACGGATATCGACCCGGCAATGTTAATGGACTACGAGATAGATCAGCGACTCAAAAAATAGGCACAATGAACGTCTATGGTTTCAATAGTAAAGAAGAAGGAAGAGTTTATAGAAACAATGGAAGAGAGGAAAATTGGACTGATGGGAATAGCGGACACCAGAACAAAGGGGAAAGGATGCAAGGAGCACGACCGCAGTTACACGTTTGTTTACTCTGGAGTAGAACAGCAAGAAAGGGCAAGACACGGTCTGGGAATAGTCATCGAACCACGGCTAGCAAGAGGAATACTAGAAATAAAATATATATCAGAAAGAATCATAACAGTGAGAATAAAAGAACAAACAATTACAACATATGTACAAATATACGCACCATGTAATACAAACAATAATGAGCAAGAATGCGAGGACTTCTACGAAGACACACATGACGTGCTAAATAAAATAGATAAGCAGGACAACATCATAGTTATGGGAGACTTCAATGCAAGACTAGGACATGACAGATTGGGCACAGGAAAACATCTGGGAGCATTTGGAGATCAGCAAAGTGAAAGGAATGATAACGGAAGTAGACTGATAGAGCTTTGCAGCCAACACGACGAACAAACACATTCTATAAACATAAAGATTCACAAGTATACACCTGGTATAAATGGAACGATCTAGATACTAAAAGCCAAATTGATTTTATATTAACAAGAAATAACAGAAAGATAAATATATTAGATGGAAGGGCAGTGCCCAATTTCAGTATAAACACAGATTATAAAGCAGTCGTTGCCGCAATAAGAACCATCAGAAGAAGAAAATAAAGAGCAGGAAAATACATGCCATGCGAGTCAGTAAACTTAAAAAACCTTAAAGACGAGGCAGTAAGGGAAAATTATGAGAAAGAACTAACGGAACTCATTGTAAAATTACCTACAGAAATAAAAACAGTGGAAGAAGAATGGGAGATGTTCAAATCAAGCATTTTAAATACTGCAAAAATAACACGTGGAACCACGAAAAAATGCAAAACACGGTTAAAGAAAATAACAACTTGGTGGAACGCAGAAGTAAAGAAAGCGGTAAAAGACAAAAAGGAAAAATATAAAATGTGGTTGAAGAGCAAACAGGAATGTAATTACATAGAATATAGAATAGCGAGGAGACATGTGAGTAGAATAGTAAAGAGGGAAAAGCAAAAAGACTGGGACGAGTGTGGAGAAACCCTAAATAAAAACTACAAGGAGGCAACTAGAAACTTCTACAAAAAGATAGCTGCAATGCGAACCAGAGGAGAACCCTTTGACCCAACTGAAATAATTAACAGCGAAAATGGAGAACCAATAAGTGAACAAAAACAAATCCTAATAAGATGGAAGCAGTATTTCGAACAACTTCTCAACATCCCATCAGATGTCACAGGAATTCAAGAGACCTACACAGATGTCACCGAAGAACTAGAACCAGACATACTAAAAGAAGAAATTATAGAAGCCATCAGATTAGCCCCATTGAACAAATCACAGGGACATGATGAAATACCAAATGATCTAATTAAAGCAGCAAGAGAAGTAGGAACAGCTTGGCTACATAGACTATTCAACCATGTTTGGGTAGAACAACAGACACCACGAGACTGGGGAAACGCCATAATTATCCCAATTTGGAAAAACATAGGCAGCAAAAGAGACTGCACACAATACAGAGGCCTTTCACTGTTGAGTCATACTGGGAAAATATTTTGCAAAATTATTGAAAAAAGATTACGAACTACTTTAGAACCCCAGCTAAGCGAAACACATCTTGGATTTAGGAAAAACAAAGGATGCACAGATGCCATTTTCGCTCTTAGACAACTTATAGAAAAATCAATCGAATTCAATGAAACACTCTACTTAGCCTTTGTCGACCAAGAAAAGGCATTCGATAGAGTAGATAGAAACAAGCTGTGAGAAATCCTTAAACAATATGGAGTGAGTACACATCTAAGAAACCTATGTAGAAGTTTATACAACAACAGTGAATGCATAGTGAGAGCAACTGGAGGACATTCAGAACCCTTCACCATAAGATCTGGAGTACGACACGGTTGTGTCTTGTCCCCTCTCTTGTTCATAACATATATAGACAACGTATGTAAAGAAACCAGCCAAGCAGAGACAGCAAGAATACCGCATGACGAGAACACAGAAGAAGAACCATCTGCAAATATAACCATTAGAGAACTCCTGTTTGCTGACGACCAAGTACTAATAGCAAAATCAGAATATGAATTACAAGACGATATGAATAGTCTAACCGAAATGCGTAGGGAACATAACATGAAAATTAGCACAAGCAAAACAGAGGTAATGACGATAACTAAAGAAGAACAAACAACAACAATTCACCTAAACGAACATCCCTTAAAACAAGTAAAGAGCTTCAAGTACCTGGGAAGTATAATATCATCAAATGGCAGATCAGAAGACGAGATCGAAAATTGGTGCAACAAGGCAAATCAACTTATTGGACAAATGGCACCAATACTAAATAATAAATATGTATCAATAACTACCAAGAAAGCACTTTACAGCACAATCTCCATACCAACTCTATGTTACCAATGCCAAACCTGGACAATGACAGAAAAAGAGAAAAGAAAAATCACAACAACAGAAATGAGGTTCCTGGGAAGAATATTCAACGTATCAAGCAGAGATAAGATCAGAAATGAAGAAATCAGGACTAAAGTGGGGGTTAAAGCAGCACTAGATTTTATTAGAAAGCAGCAAGTCAAATGGTTTGGCCATGCAAGTAGGTTACCAGTCAACAGCATACCACAACAAGCAATGATGTACAGATCAGATGGAAACAGAGGGAGAGGCCGACCCCGTAAACGTTTGACGGAGAGAATAGCAGAGTCCATGGAAATATCGATATATGAAGCCCATAATCGGACCCTCTCACGAAGTTTATACTTCACCTTGACACCGCAAGGTACAAGAGGAACATGATGAGATGAGATTACCTCCCTCCCTCCCCCTTCTCCCTCCCTCCCTCCCTCCATCCATCCATCCATCCATCCATCCATCCATACATACATACATACATACATACATACATACATACAAACAAACAAACAAACAAGCATGCATGCATGCATGCATCCATGCATCCATCCATCCATCCATCCATGCATGCATCCATGCATCCATCCATGCATCCATCCATGCATCCATCCATCCATGCATGCACGCACGCACGCATGCATGCACACACGCACGCACACACACACGCGCGCGCGCGCACGCACGCACGCACGCACGCACGCACGCACGCACGCGCGCACACACACACACACACACACACACATACATACATACATACATACATGCATGCATGCATGCATGCATGCATGCATGCATGCATGCATGCATGCATGCATGCATGCATGCATGCATGCATGCATGCATACATACATACATACATACATACATACATACATACATACATACATACATACATACATACATACATACATACATACATACATACATACATACATACATACATACATACATACATACATACATACATACATACATACATACATACATACATACATACATACATACATACATACATTCATTGGCACCTTTCCGTCTTGACAGACGATAGTTTGGTACATTGTGCTTCAAAAAGGCTTAATAACTACGATCCATGGCGGTGGCGAGTGTGGCTGGTAAGGCCAATTCTTGCTGCAAATGTTTGCCCACAGTAGGTGCATGTGAAAGCATGGTCACTTCCACCATTTTGCACCATCTTACGTCTCTCACGCTCTGTGTGTGCTTTATCTGCAATCATTTTCTCCTTTGTCTTTATTCCATTTCTGATAGTTGCCCTCCATGCAACACGTTCAGCGGCGACGTGCTCCCAATGTGCATTATCAATGCCTGTATCAATCATGTCCCGCTTACACACATCTTTGTATCGTAGTAGAGGCCGACCCTGAGATCTCCTACCCGTCTTTAATTCACCAAAAAAGATGTCCTTTGGTATTCTACCATCATCCATCCTCCTAACGTGTCCTATCCATCTAAGTCTACGAAGACTGAGCATGGAATACACCGTCACACAACCTGATCTTTCCAATACTTCAGTATTTGTGATTTTGTCTTGCCACTTAATACCAAGTATTCTTCGCAGACACCGCATTTGAAAGCTGTTTAAACGTTTCTCTTGGCGTGAGTAAGTTGTCCAGGTTTCACTGCCATAAAGAAGAGTACTAAGGACACAGGCTTGGTAGACGAGGACATTTGTTTTGGCAGTAAGCTTCCTGTTCTCCCAGACTCTTTTTGCTAACATGTCCATTGTTGTTGCTGCCCTGCCAATCCTGATGTTGATTTCCTGATCGAGGGATAATTTGCTATTTACCTCTGATCCTAGATATGTAAAATCGTCTACTATCTCCAGTTCGGCGTCGTCAATAAAGATTGATGGTACACCATGTGCACCTTGTGACATAATCTGTGTCTTCTTTTTGTTAATTGTTAAACCAAATTCAGAACAAGCATTGGAGAATGCAGATAGTAGATGTTGTAATTCTTCCTCAGAGTGGGACGTAATCGCAGCATCATCCGCAAAAAGCAACTCTCTGATTAGTACCCTGCTAATTTTGGTCTTGGCCTTCAATCTCTGAGCATTATAGAGGCCACCATCTGAGCGTGAGTGAATGTATAAAACGTCATCATGATCACGAAAGGCATATTTCAGTAGAAGTGAAAAGTATATCCCAAAGAGGGTGGGGGATAGTACACAACCTTGCTTAACTCCACTCTTGATTTCAAACTCTTCTGAAGTTGAGCCATCAAACTTGATTATACCCTTCTTGCCTGTGTGGAACGATTCCACAATGGACAGAAGAGTTGTTGGGCAGCCAATCTTCTTTAGTGCTTTGAACAGACCCTCACGACTGACCAAATCGAATGCCTTTGTGAGGTCAATGAAGGCAATAAACAGTGGCTGATTTTGTTCCCGGCATTTTTCTTGCATCTGAATATCATATCATTGAGAATATCATATCAATGGTAGACCGGTTCTGACGGAAGCCGCACTGTGATTCAGGGTAGACTTGATCTCCCAGGACTTGAAGTCTGCGCAGGACAATTCTGGCAAATACTTTCCCAACAATACACAGAAGTGAGATACCCCTATAGTTGTTACAGTCGCTCCGATCTCCCTTGTTCTTGTACAGTGTTATGATGTTTGAATCTTTGAAATCCTGTGGGACTTGTCCTTCACGCCAGCATAGTTCTATTAGCTGGTGGATCTGTATAGTGAGTGTGTCTTGCCCACTCCTGATTACCTCTATTGGAATCCCATCCTTACCTGGAGCCTTGCCAGATGCAAGCTCATTTATAGCACACTTAACTTCTGTTATAGTGGGAAGTGTGTCCAGGTGGTCAAGAGTTGGCAGGGCCTCTATGGCGTTGAGGGCATCATCCGCTAGCTTTGTCTCACTTGAGTAAAGCTCTAAATAGTGCTCGACCCATTTATCCATCAGCTGTTTCTTATCAGTGATGATTTCTCCAGTCAAGGTTTTCAGCGGCGCACTTCTTTTGATCATTGGACCACAGGCTTTCTTTATCCCTTCATACATGCTTCTGATGTTTCCCTTATCACTTGCGATTTGAATGGACTCACATAACTTGATCCAATAGTCATTCGCACACTGCCTGGCAGCCTTTTGTACATCCTTCCTCGCTTGCTTCAGCTCACTCAGAGTGTTACGCGTTGGTCTTTCCTTGTTTCTTAAGAGAGCTATCTTCTTTTTATCAATCAAGGGCTGCAGTATCTGGCTGTTTGCCGCAAACCAGTCCTGCCTCTTATGATCCACAGTGCCGTAAACCCCTACAGCTGTTTTATAAATAGTTTCCTTAAGTTTACTCCATTTATCATTTACTATACAATTTTCTGATGTATCATTGAAAGCGTCTTCAAGTTGCTGTTGAAATTCAAAGCACTTTCCAGGATTGTGAGTGTTAGTAATATTAATCCTGGGGCTAGACTTGTGTTTAGCTGTGTAGATTCTCTTTGGTCTCAGTCTAACCCTTACAACAACCAAAGAATGATTTGTATCACAGTCAGCACTGTGGTAACTTCGAGTTAATGATGTATGTTTCAGATGTTGTCTCCGTGTGATAATAAAGTCCAGCTGATGCCAATGGCTGGATCTTGGATGTTTCCATGTGACCTTATGCATCTCTTTTGTTTTAAAAAAGGAGTTTGTAATACATAGGTCATTTCTAGTGCAATGCTCCAGCAGCCTTTGTCCATTATCATTCATGCGACCGATGTTGTATTTTCCAAGGCACAATGGCCATGAACTCGAGTCCTTGCCCACACGAGCATTGAAATCACCGAGCATATAAATGTAGTCGGACTTTTGAACTGCATTGATCGCAGAGTCTAGCTGCTCATAGAACGTATCCTTCACATCATCAGAGGAAGCGAGTGTCGGTGCATATGCAGTGAAAATGGTGGCAAATCCACAAGAGGTTGCCAAGCGCAGTGATAATAATCTTTCATTACCTCCAGCTGGGATATCAATCATTCCCAGTAGTGAATTCTTCACTGCAAAGCCCACACCATGTTGCCTTTTTTCTGCCTGCCCTCTTCCCTTCCAAAAAAAAGATGTAATTGTTTTCCCTGAGTGACCCTTCCTCAGCGAGGCGAGTCTCCTGCAGGCCAGCAATATCAATGTTAAGACGATTGAGTTCAGCATCAATCACAGCCGTTTTTCTCACATCGACAATATTTGTCAAGTCGGTGGAAAATCCTGGACACATGGTTCTCACGTTCCAGGTTGCAAGCCGTAGCTTGAGGTTTCTATTCTTTTTATTAGTATCTGGTGCATTGGTTTTACAGCCTGCGATTCAGATTTTGTCCTAGCCCCAAGCACCCATTGAAGCAGGCAGGCTGTGGCGGATCAGCACCCAATTGGCTGGGGGATGCCCAGCTTGAGGCGGGCGGTAGCTGATCAGTGACACCTGTAGGTGTCTCCCACCGTCAGAGGCAACGCGTGGCGCCCCATGTCTACGCCAACTGACAAGGACTTATAACCCGTAACAGTTGCCTCTCGCTTTGATTCCGATACCGGTTAAGACCAGGGATGGAGTTATTGCCTCTCCATAGCACAAAGCCTGGGCTAAAATAAAGAAACTATGTGTTGCCCATGCAGCATGATCCCTCTCTCGGCCTGCCTAGTTCACTCCAGAGGAAAGTTGACACCTATAATCTGGAACAAGACAAGCTGCAGAAGCTGCCGGATCAGCAAAGCAACGCTCTAACTGTCCGCCTGTCGGAGCTTCGATCCTAGACCAGCTGCCAACCAAGGCTAAGGGCCTGGTCTGCCCTGCCATGACTTATTTTGTCTTTGGGTTGCATTTCCTCGCACCAGGATAAGGCTAGTACACTCCCAATTGCGCTCTTCCGCCCGAAGCCGTTGGCACAATGTGGGGTGTCGGGTTTGGTAAGCGCCGCCCAACATTCGGCGCTGACAGAAAGCAGGTAGTACCGTCTACTGTCATACGGTAGCTCAGTCATATCTGACTAAGACCTGACTTCTATACATACATACATACACACACACACACAAACACCCCCACCCCCCCCCCCACACACACATACATACATACATACATACATACCTACCTACCTACCTACCTACCTACACACACACACACACATACATACATACATACATACATACATACATACATACATACATACATACATACATACATACATACATACATACATACATAACGATTTATTAGAGTAGTTAGAAGTAGAGGTAGTGTAGGGTTTATGTAAACGCCAAGGAATCAAGTGAGGCAGAAAATTATATTCGGTTTGGCTTGAATTTAATTTGGCCACACGAAGGCTCGAACGGAACTCTCCTGTTAGAACCCTGAAATCGGCAATTTTGGTTAACTTCCTTGACGGTGAACGGAGCTACCATGTTAACTGGCTAGTTAGTACACTTGTATGTGTCTTATAGAAAAATTACCTGGCCCTTGTTAAGCCGAACCTTTCTCAAATGAAAATCTAGTAAAAGCCAAAGGGAGCATCCACACCTGATCAGTGTTGCCATCTCCCTTTGATGAAAAAGCACCAAAATCGACCCAAAAAAGCACTAAAAAGCACCAAAAGTTTTTAGGAAGCACCAAAAAAGCACCAACTGTTTTTATTAGCACAGTATAATTTATTATTATCACTTCATATTACAATGAAGTTTATTCCAGATCCGCCAATTCCCAATCAAACTACTTTCGAGCCAAAAAAGCACCAAATTGCAATACTATTTTTGGGAAATTCACTAAAACAAGCACTGGTGGTATTCATTCAACATGTTATAAAGTAGCACATTATAATTTATTATTATCACTGAATATTAAAATGAAGTTTATTCCAGATCTGCCAAATCCCAGTCAAACAACTCCTCTTCAGTTTCTGTAGCTATTTCCTGCTGTGTTAGCTCCTGCGATGATGAGGATGAGGAGGATGATTGAAAGAAACATATATACGCCTCCTGTGATCCAATGTTTCGCAGAATATCCTTAGGTAGTTTATAATCATGACAGCATTTGCCATATCTTTTCATTCCATATCTAATAGTCCAAAGAGCTGTCAAACTCTTGATGCTCAGTCTGTTCCGCAATTTTGATTTTATAACTCCCATCTGACTGAAAATACGCTCCACGTCCGCATTAGAATGAGGTAAAATGCTAAATTAAAGTTAAAGTTAGTTAAAGCTAAATCTGTAAGATCTTGGAAAGAATTTTCACCGGTGGCATCCCTGTATGAGGCTATTTCTGCCCACAGTCCAAGTGTGTCAGAGGTCTGTGTCCACTGCATATGATGAAGTTTTCTCCACTGGAAATCGATGCGGGTTAGAGTAGCTGCATCTTATACAAACATTTTAGCAAGATCCAATATACAGGGCTTCATTGGCTGTAAACATTCACTTCCACTAAGACATGACATGGACTGCAACACTCGAACGTTATCGGGTGTACGTAAACGCAGCTGTGTCAATAGCTCTATTAAAAACTGGGTGAAAGTAGTCTGGTAGACGATCTCATCATCCCACGGGAGTTCAGTCCGTGCATGATTGAATGTGAGTCTGTAAACACAGGGCAATGACACAGTCACCTGATCCTGTATGATGCCTTCGGGCTCTTCCACACAGCAACAGCCCACAGCACTCGTCAACCGCAAATAGGCACCCCGCCCATAGCAAAGGACTTCTCAGATCACTTCAGGTTGACCACAGTACTCGTCAACCACAACCGGCCACTAGCAGCTAGGCAACCAGCCGACAGCAACGCGCACTCAGCCACAGCACACAGGAATCAGTCACAGCAAAGGGCAGTCGCCCACTGCTCCCAGTTAACAGCAAAGGGATTCCTGCAAGCAAGAACAGGACATGTGTAAACTTCATCATACCCTGGCATAATACATACTCCATCAATTCTCACCACAGATTTCCCTCCCCTCAGTGGTCAGCCCCTCGAGCTCAGACCACTATCGTATGTCTGAACTCCCAGACATATCTCATAGACAGGTTAAGTCACAACATTTAGTAATCCTAACTTAAGTCAGGTCTCCCTGGCTGAGGAATTAGCAGCTTTCTCCGTAACCCCGAATACTCTCGTGGTTGACGTGAGCGCACGAGAACTTGAAGGGGTTCCAGTCGCGCCAGTGACTTACGAGAGTATAGAGCCGGTCGCTCAGAAAGTCGTGGCGTGCTGATGAGCGTAATCTAGCCTAGGAATCAACATATAGCTGAAAGATGCTGGTGTTGACCGCAATATCCTGAAACAGGATGGAAATGCGGGAACAAAAACTTAAGTCCAGTAGCTTTTCAGCCACGCGTCTCATCCCTGATAAATAGTAGATAGGATGACACATTCCCTACCATCTCATATCTAGTAGATAGTAGATATAGGACAGTGTCCCTTCCTAAGGATAGTAAAGTTCCATACCTCCTATGAAGATCCTTAAGTGAAATGGTCTAGATCATCTTTCTTAATCACAATCTGTCTCATCAGAAAAGTAGATAAGCATATCAGGATATCTCAGGTAAGTATTCTATGCCACCTCCAAGGTTAATGGAAGATGCTCAGGCTGCAATGGTAACTAACCTGAAATACTGAATTAAAGACCAGACAAACAACAAAAGAGTTTAGTGTTCTTGTTTTGGCGCTTTCCACCTTTCTGCCTCGGATACCTGGATTTCTGTTGTTTGTGGGTGTACGTGTATATAAAGACAATCATCACATGATTACATTCCTTTGGCTTCTTAGGAATTGTGTCAAATCCACCATCCCAAACAATCTGGTTCCGATGATATTATAGAGACAATAGAAAGATAGACCCGCCTGACAATTATTCCATTCTCATCACAGGAAAATGGAGTCAGACAACACTGATGAAATACCCACGCGTTACATGAGTGAACAACAGGCCTATGTGGCGATAATTACTTCACAGCTTATAGCATCCTACATATTTGGGTTTCATCTTAACGAGAAACGCATGTGGTTCTCGCGCGTCATGCGAGGCTGACTGACAAGTATTTGTTTCCTAAGCCACCTGATGATGATTGAAACGTACTAATGTCACCTCATCCATTAAGGGAATCAAATTAAAGCGCTGTTCAAGAGGAATTCTTCTGTCAGAACAATAATTCCCTCATGTACCCAATTATTGAGATAGGGCGTCGAATGTATTAATAATTTGCTTAAACCAGACTGTTCCACTGAGCTGGCTCGCACAATACGTTCCGTCTTGTCTGCTGAACACTGGACTCCGCTTAATCTAGGTCAAAACACAGGTTCACTACACTGGCTAGCATGCATGGTCAATACTTAACGTACAGCTGGTGTCCCCTGACCCGAGGTCAACTTGTACATCTCGGTCAGAACACAGGCTACGGCGCAACGCCCGGCCTGGTCAAGAATTAACCCACAACTGAAACACAAGCTTTAGTTAAGCGACGCCACGTATAAAAGTGTGTTACCATTAAAACTTAGGAACAACTATACAACAGACAGCGACCCGGTAAGTTCATCAAGCTTTGGGCTGTAAGTCCACTCTCTGGATCCCCAAAGGTACAACATGATACAGCTGGTCAAAGACGCGGTCTCTCGTCTCAAGGACAACATGTCACCACTGTAGATCAATCCCTGATTCCATAAGAGCTGCATAGATTACAGCTGGTGGACACGGCCGTGAAAGGATAGTTTCAACAGAAACAACTTCCGCTGTAGAACATTCTCCGGCTCCCTGTGATGCTAATTATACAGCTGGCTATAGAAGCAGCCTCCCTTCTTGATGACTTACTACCGAATGACCTCTTCATGTCAGGTCCCGGAAGGACACACTCACGGAACCTGCCGAAGATCTCCGAGAATTACCTCACGAAAGTGAAGGCAACTCAGCATTCCCCGAGTTTTATCTGAATGTGCGATTTACAACAGAAAAGATCTACGCACATTCAAAGAGTTGAGTGATGATTCTCGGGACCCGTGAAGTTCATGACAATCCCGATACATAACATCTCAAGGACCCAGAAGACGGTCCTAACTCTTTTTTTTTACTCGGAAATTCCCCCCCCCCCCCCCCCCCTCACCCGCCTTAAAATGTGGACTAGCCACCGAGACGGGGTGGGACAGAGTGGGAACTGTGTTGTCCCTCTGAGCCCCACTTGCGTTTCGCGACAGGAGTATATACAACATTAAAATCCGAAGCTCCTCATCTGGTACTAGTTAGGTGTATATGTCATTCCCTTCAGCTGGCAGTGCCACATTTTTGTAAAACAATTGGCACTCAATGGGTGATGTGGTCAGTAACGCACACTTCGCCTTTACTTTCCAGAACATTTCATGGTGCTTAGTTTCGGCTGAGTCAACCCGGGAGCAATAGTGTAGACTCAATTACATGATTTACGGGCTAACCATTAGCTATCGTGCGTTCTCTCGACGGCCTGTGCACTTGGAAAGCGGAATTTAAGGGGAAACAAATACCTCTTTTTCATGGGAACATAATATTCATTTTATTGTTTGCAAGGGACATAACTTGCCAACGTTTTTTTTACAGAAGCAATTAATTGCATTAATTGTTAAATGTTTAATATAATGACACCACTTATTCACAGTTAACACAATAATTTGACATCCTAAGTTTCAAATACTTTTACTACTAAAATGAATAAAATGTACTTGTTAATGCAATATATACAATGTTTCAACACTGCAAGCTCCGTGCACGATGTTAACGACTGTTCCCCCCCCCCCCAATGGACGACTTGATTTGTGGTTTCTCTTCACAACGTATAAAGTTTCTCTTCACACAATGGGCCAATCGGTGCCCGAGCCGAAGACCGCGGCCAAAGGTTGATGAAAACACGGTGGAAAACTTTCCACCGCTGGTAGAAGCAAAGAGTCAGCAGCCACCGACACAATCACGAGAACAAGTGGAAACCACAGTGCCGAAGGCAGCACTAATGCCCACGCCAGTAACAACACCAATCGAGACTGAAATCACCAATACCTTGGCCACAAACGACATCACAACACAAAGAACAAATCAACAAAAGGAACAAGACAGCAAAACCCAACCCAAATCCAAATCACCTACAACCCTAAATACACACCCATCCCCAACCCCGACCAAGGAAAACAATTCAGATGAACGGGAGGCCATTAAAAATGACAAAGAGGTAGACAAAGACGGCTTCATTAAAGTGATTCATAACAAGAAGCGCAATAGAATGCAGAAAAACGCAGAAAACAGCGATAGTGAAGACGACGATTCTCCAATTGCCACACCAAAAAAAGTAAACAAACCGGACAGCCCCACAGTAAGGACAAATGATCAACAACAGAACACAGAGGAAGAGGACAACATATCATTAAGACGTTTATTTATCGCCACTGACACTGAAGAAGAAGAGAACTCGGGAACGTCCAAAACGCACTGAACAGCTGTATGCAACATATTTCCTTACTTACTTTAGTAATGTCAATTGTCATTTGCACGCAATATAATTTTCTTTTGTTTATATACTTGTGATGGGTGACGACATAAAAATAATATGTTTAAATATATCGGGTATACGCACAAAACAACAACACATTTGCACACTCATACACAAATACAAACCAGATTTCATCCTGCTACAAGAGACAAATATTCATTCAGATATACATGGCTCACAAATTACAACACAATTAGGACTAAGACATGCACACTTCAGTTTGGCAGTCCAAAACATAGGTTCTGGGACAGCCATACTACAAACATCAGATAGGTGGAACATTTTAAAAACAAATCGGGATAGCCAGGGTAGAATCAGCATAACACAGATAAGTAACACCTCACATATATATACCATTGTCAACATACATGCACCACCAAATTATAACTATCAGCCACAATTTTATGAAGAACTAGACACACTACTCACACACACATACAGAGGACAAAACATCATACTCTGTGGAGACTTCAACTGCGTCTTACAGGCATTGGATATAATAGGCGGAGAAATGAAGACACAGGTTAGGAGAATGGAAGGAGAAAGCACAACACAGTTAGAAACACTGCAAAACATTTTAGACACACACAATTTAATAGACACATTCAGACACAAACATCCAAATAAGCGAGTAACAACCCACACAAATAAAACACACCACACAGCAAGAAGATTAGATCGGATATATATACCTGCAACACACCACATAGTAAACACTAGGCACCTACAAGAGACATTACAGTACACAGACCACAAAGCCATCTTAGCACACATCAGTACAAGCAACATAAACACACAGATAAACAAACGTTCACAACATTGGAAGTTTAATAATACACTTCTAAAGAATACAGAATATGAGGAATACATGGTACAACTTTTACACACATATACCGACCACATACCGGCTGATAACATCGGACAATACTGGGACCTACTGAAAAATACAATACGAAGCAGAACACAACACCTAGCATCCATCATACACAAAGACAGATTAAGACAAGAACAAATTATACAAACAGCCATACAACTAACAAAACAGATGGACAACAAAGCACCACATTTAAATACACTAGAAGAACAATTAGAGCAGCACCAACAACACAGATATCTAGGCGCCCTCCTTAGAACAAAACTAACCACAATCACGCAAGAGTCTCCCAGTAAACAATATTTAGCGATTGAACGGAACGTACAACACAGCAGACAAATAAGCAAAATAATAGACATGCAAGGCACCACACAAACAGAACCCGCGCAAATAACAGAAGCATTCAATCAATACTATACACACCTATTTACAGCAGAGACAGTAGACACACAGACACAAGACAAATTTCTAAAATACAGTAAACAGCTGTCAGACGCAGACAAAGACATACTAGACACAGAACTAACACTAGCAGACATAACACACGCACTCAGCAAAATGAACAAAGACAAGACACCAGGACCGGACGGCTTGACTGTAGAATTCTACCAACATTTCTTTCCTATCTTAGGTGGCCTTCTTCTTAAAGTATATCAAGACGCCTTTGACAAAGAACAACTACCAGACAGTTGCAACATGTCGTACATAACACTCATACCTAAACACAACACAGACAAGACACAGATGAAAAATTACAGACCCATATCTCTACTCAACACAGACTATAAAATACTAACAAAAGCACTGACCCACAAACTGAGACCCTTTATGTCAACACTCATACACCCAGACCAACAATGCGGCGTACCACATAGAAACATTCACCAGCATACACATTTTATTAGAGACATCATCACATACACACAACAGAAAGACTGTCAGGCCTCTCTTTTGTCCCTAGACCAGGAGAAAGCCTTTGACAGAATTTCCCACTCCTATCTACACAAGACATTAACACAGTGCAATTTAGGCCAGTACTTTGGGAGGTGGATAGCGATCTTGTACCGGAATCCTGAGAGTAAGGTGTTGGTTACCCACACACTCACTGCAGGCTTCCGGCTCACAAGATCGGTGAGACAAGGATGTCCTCTGTCGCCGCTCCTATATGTGCTGGTTTTAGAACCACTACTGGAAGCAATCCGACAAGACACCAACATCACAGGCACATTCATACCAGGCGGAGGAGAGCGGAAGTTGCTTGCATACGCAGACGACACCGCTTTCTTCCCCACCAACAAAACATCCGTTACAAATATACTTTACACCTTTACACAGTTTGGTAAGGGGAGTGGGGCAAAATTAAACATACAAAAATCACACATAATGGGTCTCGGTAAGTGGCGAAACAAAACAGACTTTCCTCCCGACTTAACAGCCACAGACAACATCAAACTATATGGGATAACATTTCCTAATAACTCCCGACAGATGCACGAACAGACATGGCAAAACCTCACACACAAAATTATAGACATGCTGCACAGATACAGGTATAAGACATCCACAATATTTGGTAGGAGCATCATAGTTAACACTTTCGTCATTCCCAAAATAATATATTTAGTCACAGTGCTAGACCCTCCTAAACAGACAGTCACAGACATCAACAAACACATCAGACGTTTCATCTTTGGCAGCACAATCTATTCCATCAAACATAAGACACTCATACAGGACAAACGAAAAGGAGGAATAGCACTACAAGACATAGATACAAAAATACAAGCGCTTAGAATCCAACACATAGGACATATCCTCAATCAACCTGAAAAACATCCACTAGCACTCTATTACATAGAACTCAGACTGCAACACCTTAGAAGAATACAACTTAATTCACCACACCATTTTGGAACACTACCCGCTTTCTACAAGACATGCATACACGCACTTCAAGGACGCGAGCATTTACTACACCAGACAACAAACCAGATTTACAAATATCTAGTCAATCAACAAGCACCCCCACTACGACTCAGAATAAAAAGGGGACAAAAATACTACATACAAGACTACACATGTACTTTCACTAATCTCCACAATCCGCACATCAAACCCAAAGCCAGAGAAATTACGTACCGTTTAATCTTTAACATGTCACCTACTACGGAAAAACAAGCACGCAGGTCAAAACAAATAACACAATGTCAGCTCTGCAGACGGAACATACAGGAAACCGAAGATCACATTTATTACACTTGTCCAACAGTCCAAACCGCACTAGACACACTGAGACAACTCATTGAAACATTTACTAAAAAGAAAACAGATATGTATAAAGCAGTTTTTTTAAACACTTTACCAAAATCTACCAAAGACAACCACACGAAATTGCTGATTTCTCTAGCAGAATACAGGTACCTAGTATGGTCCTGTAGAAACGCCGCATTTTACAAATACAAAACGTACAATTCACGTTTAATACTGCATATGTTCCAAAACAAAATAACACAAATATTCACAAACACACAGACATAACGAAATAAAACCAGTTTATTTGTTTAAAAAAAAAAAAAAAAAAAAAAAAAAAAAAAAATGGGCAATAGGCAATATATGTTCCGGAGATATAAAACCAAAGAAGAGAACATGGGCTAACAGAAGACCGCAGTCAAAACACATCGACGACACAAAAACAGACGATTTATCACTGCCAAAGAAAGAAAAAGTCAAAGACACTATAGGCAAGACAAAGGAAACTGAACAAGAACAACAAGAGGAGACACAAGTACAAGACGAAGACGACACATACAGCATACCAGACACTCTCTTCGTAGACACAGAAAAAAGTGATAAGAACGAGGATCAAGATGATCCTCCCACACAAACTTTTGATGCTACAGACCTGCTCGCCTAAATGTACTCAACAAGGATAATAATTTTGCGTGTGACTCTATACACTTATTATATCTCATTCATTTGATTTTACTTAAATTATAATGACTAATGATTTAGTTATTATTACTTTAAACATTTGTGGTATACGTACAAAATTACAACATATTATCACACTAATAAACAAACACAAACCAGATTTTCTACAACTACAAGAAACAAATATATGTTCAAAATCATTCGCACAACATATCACCACACAGCTAGGCCTCAGACATTCATGCTTTAGTTTAGGCACACACAAAATTGGGTCAGGAACAGCTATTATGCAGACATCAGACAGGTGGGACATAATTAAAACACACACGGATAACCATGGACGAATCTCCATAATACAGGTAGAAAACACTATACATGCATACACCTTAGTGAACATACATGCACCACCAAATTACAATCATCAACCAAACTTTTATCAAGAATTAGACTCCTTACTTATACAAACATACAGAGGGCAAAATATTATCCTTGCAGGGGATTTCAATTTTGTACTCTCAGATTTGGATATTGTAGGGGCAGGCAAAGCAGGAATCAAGACACAATTAAGGAGAAATGACAAAAGTGGAATACATCAACTGGATATACTAAAGAATACCCTAGACATACACAATTTAATAGACGCTTTCCGATACAGACACCCTAATTACATTACAACAACACACAAAAATAGGGCTTACAATAGATCAGTCAGATTAGATAGAGTATACACACCTTCAACACACCAAATAATACACACAAAACATCTACAAGAGACATTACAATACACAGATCACAAAGCAGTACTAACACATATCACTACAGACACTACAAACACAAGGCCATCCAAAAGAACATCACATTGGAAGTTCAATAACTCCTTACTCCAAAATACAGGTTATTTACAACATGTGACACAACTTATTCTAACATACACTAATAGTACACCCACGGACAACATAACACAAATTTGGGATTTACTAAAGAATACAATATGGTATAGAACACAACAGTTAGCATCCATCATACATAAAGACAGACTACAACAAGAACATATCATACAGACAGCAATACAACTCACAAAACAGACTGACAGGAATGCACCACACCTAAACACACTAGAATCACAATTAGAACAACACCAGCAACACACATTCCGTGGTGCACTCCTTCGAACTAAACTTACTAACATATCAGAAGAAAGTCCCAATAGACAGCACCTTGCATTAGAGCAAAACATTCAACGCAACAGACAAATAGGAGCAATAACAGACATGCAAGGAAACACACAAACAGAGACAGTACATATACTAGAAACATTCCAACAGTACTTCACTGACCTATATACAGCAGAACCCGCCAACACACAAACACAAAATAGGTTCCTAAAATACACAAAAAAATTGTCAGACACAGATAAAGAAACACTAAACACAGAGCTTACATTAGCAGACATAACACATGCACTCAATCAAATGCAAAAAGACAAAACACCAGGACCAGATTGACTCACAGTAGAATTCTACCAACACTTCTTTCCTATCCTAGGCAATTTCCTTCTAAAAGTCTACCAAGATGCTTTTCATAAACAAGAACTTCCAAACACTTGCAACATGTCATATATAACACTCATACCTAAAGACAACACAGACAAAACACAGCTGAAAAACTATAAACCCATCTCCTTATTAAACACAGACTACAAAATTCTAGCAAAATCACTTGCAAACAAAATTAAAAACTTCATGCTATCACTCATTCACCCAGACCAACAGTGCAGTATTCAACACAGAAACATACACCAACATACACACTTCATTAGAGACTTCATTACATACACCCACCAGAAAGACTGTCAATCCTCTCTCTTATCTTTAGACCAGCAGAAGGCCTTTGACAGAATCTCACACACATACTTACACAAAACACTAGCACACTGTAATATAGGACAGTACTATAGACAGTGGATAGAAATATTGCATTAAAATCCTGAAAGTAAGGTACTGGTGAATCATTCACTCACTGGCAGTTTCAGAATCAATAGATCTGTCAGACAAGGGTGTCCACTATCACCAGTCCTATATGTACTAACACTAGAACCACTCTTAGAAGCAATTAGACAGGACACTAACATTAAAGGTACATTTATACAAGGGTCTGGAGAGCGGAAATTAATTGCTTATGCAGATGACACCGCTTTCGTCCCTACAACCAACACTTCCATAACGAACATACTCCACACCTTCAGACAGTTTGGTGAAGGAAGTGGGGCCAAAATAAACATACAGAAGTCTAAAATAATGGGTCTGGGGAAGAGGAAGAATAAAGCCGATTTCCCCCCGGATCTAACAGTCACAGATAACATGAAGATTTATGGGATCACTTTTCCATCCAATCCCAGAAAAACACACACAGGAACATGGCAATCACTGACAAAACAAATTATAGACATACTACATAGGTTCAAATACAAGACATCAACAATTTTTGTACGAAGCACTATTGTAAACACCTTCATCTTTCCTAAAATACTATATTTAGCCACAGTGTACCACTAAGCCCAATCATTGGGGAACAAAGGGCCAAATAACTGAATAAATGTCCCTTCTTTGTTAATGAGTCTCGGGGCCAAACCTAGACAGAACAATGGGACGGTGCCCTTTGTGAGTCAATGGTCTTGTCGACCGAGGTTTGACCTCGGTCGGAAGAGCTCAGGTAAACTCTTTGTAGTGGTGGAAATGTGCCATCCCGTGTAGTGAACTAAATAAATTCCATTCTGTTTACTCTCTCTCTCTCTCTCTCTCTCTCTCTCTCTCTCTCTCTCTCTCTCTCTCTCTCTCTCTCTCTCTCTCCCTTCCCCCCCCCCAACATGAATGACTATACGCTGTATTCGCAATGTAAAAGCCTGTTTTTGTACAGAATAAACGGGATATTTATGTATACGCTGTATTCGCAAATGGACAACTTAACAAATTCCAATCTGTTTACGTGCTCTCTCTTTATCCCTCTCCCTTCTCTCCCCCTCCCCAGCTCCCTCTCTCTCCCTCCATCTTTGTTGACCGCTTTCCCGGTCTCAGCCCAGCCCACCACAAGCAAATCCTTCGCACTTGCGATTAAGGCGTGGGCTGTGATTCATTAATAATATTGAATTCGCTTACAGGAAACTAAGCTTGCATGAGGCTGCCTGCAGTGTGTAAGCCGACACGCACGCCGCGGCCCGCGAGGATGGCGTGGGGAGGCTTTTGCCGTTTCGGCCTTGACACCAACATTTCATTTAATGTATATATTGTGGGTGTGGAAGAGAACGCATGGTGGGTGGAAGGTTTATAAGCGTGTGAGAATGATGGGTTTAGAGTGAATGAGGGGAAGAAATCATCACCACATCATAGTCGTTGTTGTCTCCGTCATCATTGTCACCACCATTATCATCACCATTACCATCAATCACGTTAGAATTGGATGACTGAAAGCGTACGCCAAATCACACGCTCCCAATACGTCACATTGTCTTATTTTAATTTATTGCTCATATTTTATGCATATTATGTGAATTCGACACACAAACGGCCTGTTAAATAGACCTACACAAATACTATACACACAGCACGCCTGTTAAAATACTAACAATACAATTGCAAAATTTTTTAACACTCAATAAACGTTTAAAAAACACACACAAAAAAATACCATTTGAATCCATCCCCCAAAACAAACAGTCACAGACATAAATAAAAACATCAGACAATTCATCTTCAGCAACACAATCCACAGTATAAAACACAAGACTTTAATACTAGATAAGAAACGATGGGGTGTCGCTTTACAGGACATACGCACAAAAATACAAGCATTAAGAATCAACCGCATAGGACTCATCATCAATCATCCAGATCAACACTCGCTAGCATTATACTATATTGCAATTAGATTACATAGACTTAAGGAAATAGACAAAACAACACCGCACTATTACGGCACACTATCGCACTTCTCCAGAACATATATGCAAGCAATTCAAGGCTATGAACATTTAATACAACAGACAACCAAGCATATATACAAATATTTAGTGAAACAACAAGCCCCACCACTACATCTGATAATCAAAAGAGGATACAAATATTATATGAAAGACTATAGCTGCACCTTCACTAACTTACACAACAAACATATCACATCGAAATCCAAAGAAGTAACATACAGGCTAATTTATAATATGACCCCGACAACAGAGAGAGAGAGAGCAGCACAGACATCCAAGCAAATATCCCCATGCAAATTATGTAGACAAAATATTCAGGAAACAGAGGACCATCTCTTCTATGAATGCCCAACAATCACAGCCACTAAGACTGCACTACAACAGTTAATAGAAACACACACAAACAAGAAAACTGACGCTTACAAAGCGATTTTCCTAAATACAATACCCACAGCCACAAAAGACAAACACATTAAACTTCTTGTTGCACTAGCGGAGTATAGAAACATAATATGGTCTAGTCGAAACTCGGCCACCCACAATCACCACACAATATAGCCACACATACTAGCAGAGATTTTTCAACAGAAAATCGCCCAGCTATTCGAAGATTAAGCAAGAGCCACCCCCATCAAGTTCACACTACATAACATGCATGTTCAAACACACTCTCACATATATTTCTATACTCCGAATGTGTACCACTAAGCCCAATCATTGGGGAACAAATGGCAAAATAACTGAATAAATGTCCCTTCTTTGTTACTAAGTCTATTGGCACAACCTAGACAGAACGATGGGAAAGTGCCCTTTGTGAGTCAGTGGTCTTGTCGACCGAGGTTTGACCTCGGTCGGAAGAGCTCAGGTAAACTCTTTGTAGTGGTGGAAAATTTGCCATCTTGTGTAGTGAACTAAATAAATTCCATTCTATTTACTCTCTCTCTCTCTCTCTCTCTCTCTCTCTCTCTCTCTCTCTCTCTCTCTCTCTCTCTCTCTCTCTCTCTCTCCTCCAAGCTCTCTCTCTCTCTCTCCCTCTTTGTTGAGATCTTTCCCGGTCTCAGCCCAGCCCGCCACAAACAAATCCTTCGCACTTGTGATTAAGTGGAATACCGTGATTCAGCAATACTATGGGATTTGCTTACATGAAACTAAGCTTGTATGAGGTGCCTGCGGTGTGAAAATTTTCAATTAAATGGTTTTGTATGCATGGGAGCAAATGATTACTACACCATGCCAAGAATATAATGTCACATGTGCATGAATGTATACGCTGTATTCGCAATGTAAAAAGACTGTTTTTGTGCATAATAAACAGATAATTATTTTTTTTTTTTAATGGAGGCGTCCTCCATGTTGTGTAAGTTGGTCACCGTGATCAAAAGAAGCCAAGTCACGAAATAAAAAAGCCAAAATAAAGCCAAACATTGCCCAGTAAAAAATGACAAAGCCAAACACTGTTCACCCCTCTCCTCCCCCCCAAACAACTTTAAAGAGAGAGATATTGCTCCTCTGGCCTAGGTACACAAAGGCGTTGTGAAAACTGGCTGCGTGTCCGCTGTAAGACCCGGCGACCGGGCCTGGTGTGTCTAATAGTTGGTGGTCACTAGAACATTTAAGTGTGATAGAGAGAGATAAAGAGAGAGAGAGAGAGAGAGAGAGAGAGAGAGAGAGAGAGAGAACGAACGAACGAACGAACGAACAGACTTTATTTTCAAAGGGTAACAAATTGGGCACGCAGGCCCGTCTTACATTCGGCCCTTCCAATCATTCATCTTTCTTTCATCAACAGTGCATAGGAAAAAACATTGTCACATGAATTTTGTAAACATAAAAAATGCATATTACTATGTTATGAGACACATCCACCACCCACCCACACATCCCCCATTCACTCCAACTTCCCCACCCAACCACACACACATACAATACATTCCCCCACCCATCCACCACATCCCTACACCTACACATCTCCCCACCCACACACACCTCTCACCCACCACACATCCCATCCACCCACACCCCAAGCACACATACATTCAATAACCCACACATCCCCCACCTACACACATCTCCCCACCCACTCACATATCCTCTACCAGTCCCATTTCCCACCAACAATCACTCACCCAATATCCTTCTCCACCCACACACCTCCAACCACCCAACCAAACACACATTCCTCAGCCACACACATGTCTCCCCGTCAACTCACACATTCCGCACCTACCCACACACAAATTCCGCACTCACCCACATAATATCCCATCTCCCCCAGCCCACTCACAGATCCCGAGCCCGCACCTACAAACATCCCCCACCATCTCCTAACCTGCACACACTCACCCACCCACATATACTCTACCTACCCACACATCCTCTACCCACCCATCCCCCAACCAAGCATCTCTTAACCACACACCCTTACTCATATACAATCACCCACCCACACATCCTCTACCCAACCACACATCATCCACCCAACCACACATCCTCCATCCACCTATTCCCCCAGCCACACATCCCTTAACCACACACCCCTACCCATACACACACACATCCCCACCCACGCACAATCTCCCCACCCATACAAACATCCCTCACACACATCCCCACCCACCAACACATTCCCCATTCACAAACACACACCTCCCATCCACGCACACACAACCCATATATTCATCCCCTCACACATCCCTAGACACATGTACTTATCCCTCAACCACTAACACCCACACATCCCTTACCCACTCATCAACACATACATCTCCTATCTACCCACCCACACTCACACATCCCAACCACCCATCTAAGCACACATCCCCCACCCTCACACACATCCTTCACCCAACCACACCTTCACCCACCCACACAAACACCATTTAACCACACCCAGCTCCCCTCTCACACAATACCACACCCACATACATCCCAAAGACACATCCCTCACCCAAACACACATCTATCCACACATCTCCTACCCATCCACACATCCCCCAACTACAATCACCCTCACTACCCACACATACATCCTTCATTCAGCCACACACACCCCCACCCAGCCAGACATATCCCCCACCCACACACACATCTCCAAATCTAGCACCCACACCCATCACGCACCCCTCCCCCAACCCACACACCCCCACACACCCCCCACACACATTCACCCACACATCTCTCACCCACACACACTCCCCACCCATCCACCCAAACATCCCACACCCATACACATCCCTCACCCACACACACACATCACCAAACCCATAACCACCCCCACCTGCACACATCTCCCACCCACCACATATCCCCACACCCACATCTCCCCACCCACACATATACCCCCACCCATCCCATAACCCACCATCAATCATCCACCAACATATCCTCCTCCACCCACAACCACCTACACAAACACACATCCCCACCCACAAACACATCTCCCCATACACCCATACATCTCGCACGCACCCACACACAATCCCCCACCCACCCACACACAATCCCCCACCCACCCACACAAACCCACCCCTCCCACCCACACATCCTGAGCCCACCCACACACACATTCCCCGATCCCCCAACCTACTATTATGATCAAACTCCCACACTTTACACACACATACAATGACGATTGTCGTGAGCATTGTCGCAAAATTGTAAAGAAAATGGAGAAAAATTGTACATATACATTTTGTAACTTAAAAATTAGTGATGCAATTCAACTCTCTCTCTCTCTCTCTCTCTCTCTCTCTCTCTCTCTCTCTCTCTCTCTCTCTCTCTCTCTCTCTCTCTCTCTCTCTCTCTCTCTCTCTCTCTCTCTCTCTCTCTCTCTCCTCTCACTAACGCTCTCACTCACATTACAGTAATGTTATATTATACATGATAAAATCAAGTGTCATACATACAAAATGATAATGTGAAGATAAAAATACACAAAAAATATGGAATGGCATGTTACAGGACATGCGAGCACTGAATTCTCTCTCTCTCTCTCTCTCTCTCTCTCTCTCTCTCTCTCTCTCTCTCTCTCTCTCTCTCTTACACAGGCACACACACATTCCCCACACACACACACACATATCCCTCACATACACACCCATACATACATCCTCACATCTAGACAAATACTTGATGCCTCACATGATCACTGAAGCTAATAAGAACAAACTCCCACACTTTACACACAATTGAGACACTGACGATTGTCGTGAGAATTCTCGCAATTGCAAGAAGTGGAGAAAAATTTGTACATATACATTATGTAGCGTAAAAATTAGTGATGCAATTCAACTCTTTTTTCTTTTCTTTTTTCTCCTCTCTCTCTCTCTCTCTCTCTCTCTCTCTCTCTCTCTCTCTCTCTCTCTCTCTCGCTCTCTTTACATACACACACTCTCACACTCATTCACTCTCTCTCTCTTACTTACACTCACTAACTCTCTCACTTGCTTTACAGTAATTTACATGAATTCATTTTATGCATGTTAAAATCAAGTGCATCAAAATGATAATATGAAACAAATGAGAATACACAAAACATATGGATCAGCATGTTAGATGACACGCGTGCGCTCAACTCTCTCTCTCTCTCTCTCTCTCTCTCTCTCTCTCTCTCTCTCTCTTCTCTCTCACACACATGTACATACACACACCCACACACATCATACCCACGCAATACACACACCTGCACACATCCATATACTTACTCACACGTACTCACATAACACCCGAATATACACTCCCTCGCATACACTGCATGCATGCACACTTACACACACAAAGATATACAATACATACACGAGCACACACACACAGACTCATCCATACACACATACACACACGCACATGCATATAAACGCATATAAACACATGAACGCACACTTTAACACACGTACAGACATACACACAGAGTCACACACAGATACACACATGTACACACATATACACCCATACACACATCCAGACATGCACACACATACATTACACTTTCTCATGCACTCTCTCATTCACCCACGCTCTCTCTTTTACCCACTCACTCGCTCTCACACTCACTCATTCGTGCACATACACGCATACCCACAAATTCTCTCTCACTCACTCACGCTCCCTTACTCACTCATTTACTCGATGACTCTCTAACTCACACTCACTCACTAACTTTCACACTCTATCACGCAGACACACAACACACCCACTCTCTCAGATTCACTCATTCTCTAACTAAATCTCTCACACATATGTCCACACACTCACTCACTTTTACACTCACTCAGGCACACGCGAATGCATACTCTCTCACTCTCTCTATCATACTAATTCTTCCACTCACACTCTTTCTCACTCACTCTCTCACCCACTGTCTCGTTCACACACATACAGTGAAGAATGATAGTGGGAAAATGATAGTGGGAAAATGATACTAGTAGGTGACTTATGGAGGCATATAGTCGGTATGAAGTAAGTAATGAAAGAGTTTTCGGTTGAATGTGTAGGGACTCATTGGTGTTTTCAGTTCTGTTGGAAGGCTATTCCACAAGTGAGCACCAGAATATGCTAAACAAGTTTTGTATAAGTCCAATCTAGGCTTAGGAAGCTGTAATAAATTTAAGCGCTTACTGTTCATTGCATTAGATTGAATTAACGGTAGAAGATACTCTGGGGTATTTTCAGATATAATTTTATTCACTAATTTGGCTTTGTTAAAAAGGAAGCGCTTTTGAAGTGGTAGAAGTCTTAGATGGCTGTATAATTTATTACTTTCAACGTGCTTTATGCTAGAAACTAGACGTATAGCGCGGTTTTGAAGCGAACACAATCGTTTCATATTAGATTTAGGGCAGCCATCCCAGACTGTGGAACAATAATCGAGAGGTGATTGGATATAGGATGCATAGAATATTTTACGTGTGCTTTCATCCAAAAAGTGTTGAATTTTAGCAAGTTGGTAAACTTTTTGTGCTATTCTCTTGGTAAGGGCGTGAACATGAGGGCTCCAGTTTAAATGTCTGTCAATTAAAAGACCTAATGTTTTATGTTCATTTACATTAATTATAGGTAACGTGTCCACGTGGAGCTCGAGCGGTGTCCCAGTTATGGCTAGGGTCTGTAGTTTTTGTCTGGTCGTTATTAGCATGGATTTGGTTTTGTCGATGTTAATTAACATGCGATTTTCATTGCTCCATCTACTAAGGTTGTCAAGATCGTTTTGTAAAGAGCTCTCTAAGTCACAAAGGCTCTCTTGACTTGTGTAAATAGTGCAGTCGTCCGCAAATAGATCACACGAAGTATTGAGGTATAAAGGAAGATCGTTAATATACACTGCAAAAAGCAGCGGACCTAGTATTGAGCCCTGAGGCACCCCAAAATTAAGTTGTGTGGGTCTTGATAGACAGTTATTGAAGGACACTACTTGTTGTCTGTCTGATAAAAATGACGTAATTAGGTCCACCATATTGGTGCCAGTCTTCATGTGTTTTAATTTTCTAATTAAAATATCATGATCTACCATATCAAAGGCCTTTTTAAAGTCTACAAATACTGCTCCACAAATGTTGCCATTGTTGATACAAAGATGCCAGTTATCGGTCATTTTTGTAAGGGCACTATGGCAAGAATATTTAGGTCGAAACCCAGATTGACTGTCAATTATTAGATCGTTGTTAATTAAATGATGTAGTGTTATTTTATGCATGTGTTTTTCTAATGGCTTTGATAGCGACGATAGTAAGGAAATAGGTCTATAATTACCCAAGACGCTAATATCAGTTGAACCATTTTTAAGTAGAGGATACACTTTAGCAACTTTAAAGGCAGATGGAAAGTAGTTTTTGGATAGGCACTGGTTATATATGAACGTTAAGGACTCACTAATAATAGGTGCAGCACACCGAAGAATTCTATTACTGATACCATCTAGGCCTTCTGAATTTGTTGCTTTGAGATTCGAGAGATATTTATATACTTCTGCAACAGACATCAAGGGAATCTCAGGGGGAATATTTCTAGAGCACTTCCCTTCACAGAATGATGACAGTGAACTTAAATTACATACTGAGTCTGGTATTGAGGACTTTAGATTCTCTATTTCTGATTGAAAGAAGTAACTGAAATCGTCGCATGTTATAGAGTTTGGTATTGCTGACTCTGAAGAGTGTTTCTTGTTGGTTAGCGAGTTAATAGCCTTCCATATATTTGTATTATTTGATTTATCTACAATCAAATTTTTGAAATGATCTTTCTTTATCCTACGAATTTCATATTTAACTTTATTTCTTAGTCTGCGGTAATTGATAAAATCTTTATTTTTGTGTGCTGTATCTCGTTCTCTCATGATTTCGAGAACTTCGCTAGTGACCCACGGGGACTTATGTTGATTCTTGACTCGAACTTCTTTGACTGGCACATGTTTATCAAATACATTGTAGACTGTCTTTGTCCAGTAAGCTAGTGAGAGAGAGAGAGAGAGAGAGAGAGAGAGAGAGAGAGAGAGAGAGAGAGAGAGAGAGAGAGAGAGAGAGAGAGAGAGAGAGAGATGGACAAGGGTAACATGCATTCCACTTGTGGAGATGGAAATGAAACGAGTAATGTGTGTTTACATGCACTATGCTATAAATGTCATATTATCATAACTGTATATGCATGTATTTGTTTATTAACACATGTGACACATAACATTAACAAACGGCAACGCTCTGTAATATACACAAATAAAGAAACACACATTACACCTTGTAAATATACATTGCTTTGTATGAAATAAACGTTGGAAAAAAAAAACATTTGAATCCATGCTGTGGAATTTTACGAGTGTGCGCCTTGCGACGCGAGCCCTGTGTGTGGCTTATTTTGTAAATACTTTGGAACACTTCTCATTAGGTGGTAACAAGCATTGGAGAACGCAGATAGAACACGCCGCAGCTCCTCTGGCCTAGGGAAACAAGGGCTTTGTGGAAAACTGGCTGCGTGTCCTTTGTAAGATCGGTCACCGGCCTGGTGTGTTTAGTGGCTGGTGGTCACTAGGCATTTTTGCGTTCAGCGGTTTGCCCTTTGCCTAAATTCAACACGATTTCCCAGCACGAACATAAACATAGTTTAGAATACCAAAGGCCAACATGTATGGTATTTGTATATGGGTAGCAAAATATGGGTAATTCGGGTAGGTATTTATGTAAATATAATATAATTATTGCTTTGTGTTGATATACAGGTATTTATATTAATATATGCACATGGAAATCCCCCCCCCCCCCGACAATTTAAATAGAATGAGAATATAAAGGTTATTGCCCAAGATCACGGAAATCCATGTACTATCATCTACAGAAAGCAAGAGATAGATCAAGACAGAATATGTGTGTGTGTGTGTGAGAGAGAGAGAGAGAGAGAGAGAGAGAGAGAGAGAGAGAGAGAGAGAGAGAGAGAGAGAGAGAGGAGATGGACAGGTGTAACATGCATTCCACTTGTGGAGATGGAAATAAAACGAGGAATGTGTGTATACATGCACTATGCCATAAATGTCATATTATCATAACTGTATATATGCATGTATTTGTTTTGATTAACGCATGAGACACACAACACTAACAATCGGCAACGCTCTGTAATATACACAAACAAAGAAACACACCTTACACCTTCTATATTGCTTTGTATGAAATAAACGTTGGGAAAAAAAATTTGAATGTTTCATGTAGAAATTAAATTGTTAATTGTTGTACAATTTTATTGTTGAAATTTTCATTCAACCAAAGTGACTTCGATGTTCAGAGATTTCCGGCGTCAACACCACGTGTAGATTTGGATTAAATATTCTCGCTTTCACGGATTATTTAATCAAATCAGTGATATTAATTTTGTGGAAGTGAATTCGATAATTTTTCACCACGTGTAGATCTGGATTAAAATTTCCTGTCACGGATTATTCAAACATATCAGTGATTTCAATTGTGTGGAAGTGTTTTCGATTGTTTTCACCATGTGTAAATCTGTATTAAAGATTTCCTCTGTCACGCATTATATAGAAATGAAAACCAAATTGTAAAACGTGGCAAAGTCAACACGAGTGAAGGTTTCGAGGGAGGAGCGTTCCACCAAGCAAACACACTTGTGTTTTCTATATCAGGACCTCATGTATTCCGGTTCAACTACTCGCTACTCGGCGAGCGTCTTGAGAGGGCCTTGCGGGATCGGTAGGGAAGGAATAAAATCAATCTACCGTTTTGAGGACCCTAAAATATGCTACGCTACGCTGACACCGGAAGCAAAGGCGGCTCATTATGAACGGCTTCACGGGATGAAGCATGAACTGCAGGATCCTAAATTATCTATTGTAATCGAAAACATAGAGAAGGAAAAGACCAAGGCTATGATTCACTGGATGCCTACAACCGCAAAGGTTGAGACACTGAAGCAAATAGCCGCGGATATTTCGGGAGATATAAATGCGGAAGTCCATAAACTTAAAAACAGCAAGGACAAGTGGTTACTTCTATGCAACCCGAAAGAACCTCTGCCACATTACGTGGACATGGAGTTGGACGGGGTAGAAGACAAGCTACGCCGTCTCTTTATCACAGTTCCGGGGTGCCGTACGGTTTATACAGTCTGCGGGGAAGACTCCCACTGGAGTAATAAATGTCCGGCCAAAGTACAAACCCAGAAGAGACCTAAATTGGCACAAAAAGTCACCTCGAACTCCCAGACAGATCAACCTAGTAAGGAGGATGAAGACGATTTCTAGCTGGTCAGTCGAAAAAGGGGACGCTCAACCAAGAGCCTGTCTGACGGGGAGAGCTCAACACCTCCAGCCGCCAAACACCTGTTAACACGCTGACGCCCCTCAACAACCACGACTACCCTACACCGCCTGAAGCGCACAGGTCAAACAAAAAGAAATGTTTAAGTAATTATACTGAACAGATAATGACCAGCGCCATGACCGGAAGATACAGTGATGATATTAACACACCACCCCGACAAAGAAACCTGTCAGATTCAAGGACCAGCACAATATCAACAAAACGAACAATGCGGAAAACAATTTGAACAACAGCCCACACAACAAGAAAAACAACAAACGGATACGCCAACAGACAATCAAGAAAACTACATTCTGGAAACGCAAACAGAAGAACCCTTTACAATTGTTTTCCACTCCAAAACCAGAAAAAGACAACTACGAGGATTAATTCCAAACGCAACAAACAGTATTAAGGAAGAAGAAGAAGAAAACTCACCAACCAAATCAACGCCAAAAAAGAAGGAAAGACAAACAGAAAAAAAAAAACTGACGAAACCATCAGCAACGACACCTTTGATGATAAAACTAAATCATAATTGACATCTAAGAACACTACTGACACTGACACCGAAGAAGATGGCCTACTGTTTTAACATCTACAATCAGATCACGTCTGCACCAAGACAACATTGGGCAGTGGGGAGCGTTTCATGTGATATTCACTGGGACAGGAACGGAGCATAATGGGGACGACCCATTGCTGTGAAGTTGGAACCGTGACTAACTAACTAACTAACTAACTAACTAACTAACTAACAAGAAAAAAATAACTATCTCAACTAGACAACCTCGTTCGTCTCTGATTTCTTATTACTGTTAGTCAACAATATAATTTGCTTGTTTTGATTAATTTATGATGACTAATGATATTATTATTATTAGTCTGAACATTTCAGGTGTACGCACAAAACAAAAACACATCGTCACACTCATACACAAATACAAACTCGACTGCATTTTCCTACAAGAAACAAACATATGCGAATACACACACGCAAAGCAAATCACTACACAATTAGGGCTCAGACACTCATGCTTCAGCCTGTCGACACATCGTACGGGTTCTGGAACCACCATACTGCAGACTTCAGACAAATGGGAAATTACTGGCCCACACAAGGACGACCAAAGAGACATTACCATCATACACGTTAGAAACAACACACACACATACGCTTTAGTCAACATACATGCCCCAGCAAATTACAGCTACCAACCACAATTCTTCGAACACTTAGAAAACCTATTAGCACAGACATTCAGAGGGAGGCATGTTGTTTGAGCAGGTGATTTTAATTGTTGTTTAGCTTCGGCTGACATAATAGGCGGGGAAGTGAAAACGCAGTTAAGAAGAGCTGGCCGAGACGACATGAATCAACTCGATACATTGCAATACATAATTGATGAACTGTATTTTCGTGGACTGTGTGGGTGAACATCTAGGAAACATCCAGATAGGAAAATGACTGCTGATTCCATCAGAGATAAACTTGATGTTTCGTGGGGGACTATTGTGTTGACATTCTGGCAGCGGCATTATGCACAGTGTATCTGTGCGGGCTGTTGTTTGTCGAGACTCCTGTCTTTTCCACTTTTCACATTGGGCAGTGGGGAGCGTTTTATGTGATATTCACTGGCACAGGAACGGAGCATAATGGGGACGACCCGTTGCTGTGAAGTTGGAACTGTGACTAACTAACTAACTAAGTAACATAATTGACACACATAACCTAGTAGACGCATTCAGGCACAAACATCCCAACAGTCACGATACAACGCACAGAAACCATGCACATAACAGATCATCTAGGTTAGATAGAATATACGTACCAACAACACACCACATAACACAAACTAAACACCTACAAGAAACTCTCCAGTATACAGACCACGAAGCAATACTAGCACACATCCCTATAAATAACACACCCACACAGCCTTTCAAACGATCACCACACTGGAAATTTAACAACACATTACTCCAAAACCCAGAATATATACAATATATGACAGACCTGATACATTCATACACTGATAGTATACTAACTGACAACATTAGACAATACTGGGACTTACTGAAGAACACAATACGGAGCAGGACACAACAACTAGCATCCATCATACAGAAGCGTAGACTAAAACAAGAACAGATAATACAAACAGCAATACATTTAACAAAGCAAACCGACAGAAACTCACCATACTTGCATGCATTAGAAATGCAACTGGAACAACACCAAAAGCACAGATACCTGGGTGCACTAATTATAACAAAACTCAACACCATCACACAAGGGGCACCCAGCACACAATACATGGCAATAGAACAAAACATACAGCGTAGCAAACAGATAAACACAATAATAGACATGCAAGGAATCACACAAACAGAATCCACACTATAACAGATGCATTCCAGTAATACTATACACACTTATTTACAGCAGAGACAGTAAACACAAAAATACAAGAAAGCTTCTTATGACACTTGTGTCAGGTCTTAGTCAGATATGACTGAGCTACCGTATAACAGTAGACGGTACTACCTGCTTTCTGTTAGCGCCGAACGTTGGGCGGCGCTTACAAAACCCGACACCCCACATTGTGCCAACGGCTTCGGGCGGAAGAGCGCAATTGGGAGGGTACAAGCCTTACCCTGGTGCGAGGAAATGCAACCTAAAGACAGTATCATGGCAGGGCAGACCAGGCCCTAAGCCTTGGTTGGCGGCTGGTCTAGGATCGAAGCTCCGACAGGCAGACAATTAGAGCATTGCTTTGCTGATCCGGCAGCTTCTGCAGCTTGTCTTGTTCCAGATGTAGAGGTGTTACCTTTCCTCTGGAGTGAACTAGGCAGGCCGAGAGAGGGATCATGCTGCATGGGCAACACATGATCTCTATATTTTAGCCCAGGCTTTGTGCTATGGAGAGGCAATAACTCCATCCCTTACAAACTATCGTCTGTCAAGACGGCAAGGTGCCAATGATCTTATGACACATGCCTGGGTCATTGACATTAAGGAGAATGACCGTGCTAGTACATAAACAAGTGACCGGGCATGAGAAATAATAGATGAAAGTTAGAGACAGTAAGGTGAGTGACCCCAGTAGGGAGACTACGAGAAAAACAATCAACCCTGAGAAATAATGGGGCGGGTGTGAGTGGAGACCCCCAGAGTGGATGGGGTGAAGGACAGTTTAGTTTTGTGTGAAGTCAAGGGATTGAAGAGAGTTGATGTTTTGGCGGCCGAACGGATCGGTTGTCGAGGACGTGGGAGTTTAGACTGACTGTGGGTCAGTTCTTGTGTTGTGTTGTGCTCCCAGTTGTGAAGACAGGCTTGAAACCCAGTGGGGGTTGGATAGTAATGGAGGCCTGAACCCAGAGTGGGTTTATAGTTAGTGGAGACTAGACCCATGTGTGCGGGTGTATTGTGTGAGTTCCAGCTGTGGATAGGAGCTGGATTACCTGTCTTATGGATTTTAGATGAAGCAGGCAGTGAGAAGACAGTGATGTGTACGTGTTAAAATTGTGAGGAGGATATTTATATTCTATGGATGATCTTGTGTCTGGATATATAAGGATGTTCCGTTTGTCCGTGTTCTTTCTGTATTAAAGGATTATGTGCGCCAACTCAATCTTGTTTACTGACTGATGGATGTGTATTTACTGGGGTGAGTTGCATTGTGAGACAGTTAGATAGCTCAATTGACACACTAGGAGCATCGTTACCTAGACAACGACCATCTCACGCACTTATCATAAAGAACGTCGTGTGATATCTTACAACATACAAACAAGATATCAGACACAGACAAAGAGATATTGGACACACAATTGACATTAGAAAACATAACACATGCACTTAGTAAAATGAACAAAGACAAGACACCAGGACCAGACGGATTAACAGTAGAAATCTATCAACAATTCTTTCCTGTGATAGGTAACCTCCTTCTAAAAGTCTATCAAGAAGCCTTTGACAAACAAGAACTCCCTGATAGTTGCAACATATCTTATATAACACTTATACACAAAGCAAAGACAGACAAAACACAACTGAAAAATTACAGACCAATTTCACTTCTAAACACAGATTACAAAATTCTGGCCAAATCACTAGCACACAAAATCACACAATTCCTACCAAAACCAGTACACCCAAACCAGCAATGTAGTGTACAGCACAGGAATATACAAAACTACACACACCTCATTAGTGACATTATAACGTACACACACCAGAAAGACTGTCAATCCTCCCTCTTATCTTTGGTCCAAGAGAAGACCTTTGACAGAATCGCACACTCCTATTTGCACAAAACCCTAGAACACTGCTATATAGGACAGTACTACAGAAAGTATAACAACCCTGAAAGCAAAGTCTTAGTGAACCATTCACTGACTGCTAGCTTCAGGCTGACAAGATTTGTAAGACAAGGGTGCATCCACACACATCCACCAGAAACATACTGAACACCTTCTACCACTTTGGGAAAGGCAGTGGAGCCAAAATTAATATACAAAAATCACAATTTATGGGCATGGGAAAGTGGAAACAAAAGTCTGATTTCCCTCCAGACCTAACACATACACACAATATGAAACTGTATGGGATCACATTTCCATGTGACCCCAGAATAACACACAGAGAAACATGGCTACAACTAACACACCAAATCACAGACATGCTACATAGGTATAAATACAAAACATCAACAATATTTGGTAGAAGCATAATAGTTAACACACACATCATACCAAAAATAATATACTTAGTGACAGTGACCCTGTCGTGATAAGTACTTTCTCCCTACTATAGTGTCTTAAGAGATTATACTTCTATAGTGTTGTCTCTGGAGTGAGGGGGATCAACACCCACATTTTATTAAAACCTATATCATATTCTGTAGAAATCCACTAGATTTCGTCCACAACACTCCGTCAGTCTATAGACACCTCTTTCTCTCTCACTCTCTATCACCACTGGATCGTACCCCCTCTCCTTCTACCCCAAAACAACATACTCAACAACTCTAGCTTCTAAAAATTAATATCCATTAATGTATTTAATAAAAAGAAGAGTTGTATGTGAGAAGTGTAAGCGTCGAATGTGTGTTGTATACTCTAGTGTAAATGTAGAAATCAGACCACAAAGCTCAGGATCAGAGTCCACTTATCATGGCAAGGATTACACGACATCATAATAGTTAGCACAATTGACCTCTCCCGCCAGACGTTGTCCACCTCCAGGAGCTTTGATAACCCCGATGCTTGGTCACCACTCAAATATACAGTCTGGGACTGATCCTACCTTGTTCCTAAACATTGTTCCTAAATGTTTATAGAAACTAAGACCACACAATTCCTGCACAGTGAAAATCGGAACACTGTCCCATTAACATGACATTCTTCCTTCCTACGAAATGTTCTAAAGTTTTCACTCTTAAAACAGTCATTGTACATAGTCTCATATGAATCTCTTAATTTCCCAGATAAGTCCTAATGTTCTAATTTCCTTGTTATGTGGAATAAACACTCTCTAAAGTTTTGGTTTCATGTAGTGTGAAAGTCAATCACTACTGTTCTAGTTATAAGTGGAGTGAAAATCCATCACTGCTGATTTATTCACGAATGGTGTGAAAACTAAAAACCATTACTATGTTGCTGTCCACAGGTAGTGTGAAATACTATCACTAATGTTCTCAGTATTTATCCTGTAGGATACTTATATGATTCAGCTCCACAGAGCAATGTTCTTTCAAACCTTTTCTAGCATAGGTCCAGTGAGAAGGTCGCTGACTAATCCTCCTGCACCAAAAAATATCCCGGATCTGAATGTTCAATGTTTCCGTGGTTTTCATCCTAACCTGAGGGGACCTGTAAAATAGAGAAAACAACTTGTCAGAGCCACCCCATCACTGATCCCTATTAGATGAGTGTAGGCCACTGACCTCGATCAGATAAATAACAGTGAACCAAACTCTGTCATGGACAGATGAGCTCATCACACAGGTCTGAGTTAGGGTAAGACAAGGGAAGACCAAAATAGAAAGTGCAGGACCCCAGTAACCACCCCACTGTAAGATCCCACCATTGGACATTTCCCCTATCCCCCAACCAACTTCAATCCTCTTAAATATCATCCCCCTTCACTATTCATAACCAGGTGAGCAAATTGATTTCCCATACTAGTTAATTTTAACAAGGCAACTTCCTACTGTCGCCGACACTCCTTGAGCGACTAACCACAACACAACACTATGTTAATGACCTAAACTCTATTTATCCCTAGACTGTACTACATTATTCACATCTAATTTTTACTAGTAATTACCTTATGAAAACTCCACTATCCCTTAATCGAATCTTATCCTTGTCATAACAGCCACATGTCCAACCATGAAAAATGGGTATTAACACATTAGATTCTCTTTTCTACACCAGAATAGGGCTATTCGAATTACGTCCGCCTAGGTTGACTTTATTCTGCACACTAACGGAAACCAGTTTAGTTTTCTCATTTCCAGTCGGTGATTGTCCCAGTGACGTCCTTTGATGTCACACAGGTGTCCACAGGGGCAGAATATCTTTGTCACTAACCTCACAAGAGTAGTTTATTCCCCCCCCCCCTTGGTACAACGAAAACAAGCCGGTGTTTTCCCTTCATTCTCCCGATCGGGCATACATCATGCCGACGTTTCTTTTGATGCAGGAGAATTCTCAAGGACTCCCGCCTGCTTGATCTCACAACTTGCAGCTGTGAACACAGACTGTTTTCTGTATTTTTTTTTCATCTTATCTCTAACCACTGTGGTTTTCGTGACATTGGCCCCCTCTTAGGAGAGTAGTCCATCTCACTCTTTTCCACTGTGCGTTCGATCCAGATGATTTATGCCTCTTCTTCAGGAGCTGGGTGTCTGGATAGAAAATCCTCTCCAACATTTTCCTTCCCAGGTATATATTCCACCGTGAAATGGTAAGGTTGCAGTAGCAACGACCACCGCATCAAACGGGCGTTGAGCTTCTGCGAAGTAGCCAGGAACATCAGGGGCTGATGATCCGACTGGACCCGAAACTGAACTCCATACAAATAGGGCTGGAATTTCTGCACGGCCCATACGAGAGATAAGCATTCTCTCTCGACGGTCGAATAATTCCTCTCAGCCTGGAGAAGTTTCTTGCTGGCGTATGCCACAGGTTTCAAAACTGAAGCATCGTCTTTCCCTTCCTGTAACAAGGCTGCCCCAATTCCAATTCCACTCGCATCCGTTCTCAACACAAATGGTTTGGAAAGGTCAGAGAGCTGTAACACAGGTTTGCTGACCAAGGCCTCCTTCAACTGACTGTAGGCACTCTCGCATTCTGGTGTCCAAACGATTTGGTCCGGGAATCCCTTTTTCAAGGTTGCCGTTAATGGAGCTCCCACTTCAGTGAAATGTGGATAAATTTGTGGTAAAGCCCACATAACGAGAGAAAAGATCGCACATCCTTCTTCGTTTTTGGCCTTGGAGCACTTCTGATTTTCTCTAGATTCTTTTCCTCTGGGACAATTTGTCCTGGAGTGATGGTGTGACCCAGAAATTCCAGAGTCTGGTAACCAATCATGCACTTGGTTGGGCGAGCGGTAAGCCCTGCTTCCCTGAGCCTATTAAAAACTCTCTCCAAGGATTGCAAGTGGTCATCCAAGCTGTCACTGGAAATCAGAATATCATCCATGAACGATACAATGGACGGATCCTGTAAGGGAACTAGTAAGGTCCTCATCATGCGAGTAAACACACTAGGTGCATTGCTGAGTTCAAAGGGCATGACCTTGAATTCGTAGTGTCCACTGGGTGTACTGAAGGTCAGCAGGGATCGAACCTCTGGTTTGACCGGAATCTGATAATACCCCCGAATCAAATCCACCTTTGAAAAGTACCGAGCCTTATGGAGCCTAGCGAATAACTGAGTTGGATTCGGCAAAGGTTTCACCTGAAAGTGCGTATGACTGTTCAGAAGTCGGTAGTCTATACACAACCGGTGTTCTCCACTTGGTTTGCGTAACAAAACCACCCCCGCATTGTATGGGGATGTCGATGGCGCAATCACGTCATCCTCCAGAAGTTTCTGTATTTCCTCCTCCAGGGCCTTTTCTTTGGAGAATGGCACTGGGTAAACTTTTTGTGAACAGGCTCTTGAGTGGTAAAAGTCATCTCGAACTTAACCAACCTCGTTCGTCCTGCTTTATTAGTCAGTATCTCCTTATGAGACTCGAGAACCTGGGTTATCTTTTTCCTCTCCTGGGAGGTCAGATCACGTTCACAAGCCGGTGTTTTCCCTTCATTCTCCCGATCGGGCAAACATCATGCCGACGTTTCTTTTGATGTAGGAGAATTCTCAAGGACTCCCGACTGTCTTGATCTCACCGCTACTAGAAGTAAACAACTTGCTGTGAGCACAGACTGTTTTCTGAAATTTTTTTCATCTTATCGCCAACCACAGTGGTTTTCGTGACAGACCCTCCAAAACAGACAATCACAGGCATAAATAAACAGATAAGACATTTCATATTTAGTAAGACAATACACAGCATACAGCATAAAACTCTCATTCAGGATAAGAAACAAGGAGGAATAGCACTTCAGGACATACAAACAAAAATACAAGCACTTAGAATCAGCCACATAGGTAATATTATCAGACATCCAGAACAACATAGATTAGCATTATATTATATAGCACACAAAATAAAACATCTCACAAAACTAAACAATGCAGCAGCACTTTATCAGGGCAAACTACCATCTTTCTATCACACATGTATACAGGCAGTACAAGGACATGAACTTTTAATAAACTTTTAATAAATGAAACAACACGAGAAATATACAAACAATTAGTTAGTAAACAAGCACCATTGCTTAAACTGAGAATCAACAGAGGACAAAAATATTTCATGTCAGACTACACATCCACCTTTTCCAACTTACACAACAAACACATCACATCTAAGGCAAAAGAAGTAACTTACAGACTGATTTTTAATTTAACTCCCATAATACCTAAATTAGCATTCAGATCCAGGCAAATAGGAAAATGCCAATTATGCAGGAACAATACAAAAGAGACAGAAGAACACATATTTTTCACATGTCAAACAGTCACAGATGCAGTGGAAACTCTACAACAAATAATACAAACACACACAGGCACACAAACAGACATTTACAAGGCAATCTTTCTTAACACTCTTCCTAAATCATCCGAAGACACACACACAAAACTACTTCAAACTCTAGCGGAATACAGAAAATTAGTTTGGACTTGCAGATTCAAGGCAATGTTCAACTCCCTTACATACAACAGAAACGTATTTTTACTAATGTTCAAATACAAACTAGCTACTACTTTTCCTGACTGAAATGTGTACATTTCGTTAATTTCATTTACTCTTGCAATTAGAAAAAAATGCCATTATTATTAATTTAAAAAAAAAAAAGTTAATATTATCAAAAACATCTAAGATGTTTTACACCCGATCGTCTTGACAGACGATATTTGGTTTCTGATGCAAAGCATAAAATATAAAAGCTATAGCAGTGGTGAACGGGACTGTCCCAGACCAGTCTCTGCTGTGGAAAATTTTAGAACGTGTGTGCGTCTCGCGAGCCCTGTGTGTGGCTTATTTTGTTAATACTTGGGAACACTTCTCACTAGGTGGTAACAAGCATTGGAGAGCGCAGACAGTACACACCGCAAATTCTTTCCCATGGTGCTTTGACTCACAGATCCACCCCTCTCCCCCCCCCAAACAACTTTAAAGAGAGATATATAGCTCCTCTGACCTAGGTACACAAAGGCTTTGTGAAAACTGGCTGCGTGTCCACTGTAAAACCCGGCGACCGGCCCTGGTGTGTCTAGTGGCTGGTGGTCACTAGGCAATTTTGCGTTCAGCGGTTTGCCCTTTGCCTAAATTCAACACGATTCCTCAGCACTAATATAAACATTGTTGTAGAATACAAAAGGCTAACATGTATGGTATTTATATATGGATAGCCATGTATGGGTGAATTCGTGTAGGTATTTATGTAAATATAATTATGGCTTTGTGTTGATATACAGGTATTTATATGAATATATGCATATGGAAATTCCCCCCCCCCCCTAAAAAAAAATTGGAAGCCACAATTTAAATAGAATGAAAATGTTAAGGTTATTGCCCAAGATCACGGAAATCCATGTACTACAGAAAGCAAGAGATAGATCAAGACAGAATGTGTGTGTGTGTGTGTGTGTGTGTGTGTGTGTGTGTGTGTGTGTGTGTGTGTGTGTGTGTGTGTGTTAGAGAGAAAGATAGAGAGATGGACAGGTGTAACATGCATTCTACTTGTGGAAATGGAAAAGAAAACGATGAATGTGTGTTTACATGCACTATGCCATAAATATCATATATATAACTGTATATGCATGTATTTATTTTATTAACGCATGTGACACATAACACTAACAAACGGCAACGCTCTGTAATATACACAAACAAAGAAACACACATTACACCTTGTAAATATACATTGCTTTGTATGAAATTAAATGTTGAAAAAAAAAAAACGTGGGGCTTAATGGAAACAAATTTTCAACACAAATATGCATTTGACATAGGGCTGCATTGAAAAATTGATGCTCACACTGATGTTCAAGAAACACCAGAAATGAACAAGTAATTCAATTCATCTCTGACACCCGCGCTATCATCTATGTACTGTACTTCAGAAAATGACACCATTGCCCCAACCCCACCCTCCTCCAAACAGCCCCATTCCTCTTATCTGTTGTTTGAGGTGTCCCATAAATGTACATTGTGACATAAATGTACATTGTGACATAAATGCATATTGTTGGATGTGCTGGATTGCATTCCAACGTGTCACTTGCACTTCATCTGATTCCATGTTTTATTTTGAACTGCCTTCACCTTCCAAAAAAAAAAAAAAAAAAACTAAATTTAAAAGCTCCATTGTTGGTGTTGATCTAATGTTATTGATGTAACAGCTTCCAGTGTTGCCATCTCCCTTTGTTGAAAAAGCACCAAAATCGATCTAAAAAAGCACTAAAAAGCACCAAATATTTTTGGAAAGCACCCAAAAAAAAAAAGCACCAACTGTTTTTATTACAAATGTAACAAGGTAGCACAGTATAATTTATTATTATTACTTCATTTACAATGAAGTTTATTCCATATCCGTCCAATCCCAATCAGAACTACTTTCGAGCCAAAAAAGCAACAAATTGCAATTTTGTTTTGGAGAAATCACTAAAACAAGCACTGGTGGTATTCATTCAAAATGTTATAAAGTAGCACATTATAATTTATTATTATCACTGAATATTAGAATGAAGTGTATTCCAGATCTGCCAAATCCCAGTCAAACAACTCCTCTTCAGTTTCTGTAGCTATTTCCTGCTGTGTTTGCTTCTGCGATGATGAGGATTGAAAGAAACATGTATATGCCTCATGTGATCCAATTTTTCAGAATATCCCTAGGTAGTTTATAATCATACAAACTAGAATCAACTCTGCAAATAAGATATACTATGCACTACAACATCTACTAAAATCAAAGGCGCTATCTCGTAACACCAAAATCACAATATACAAAACACTGATCAGACCAGTTGTGCTGTATGGCTCTGAAACCTGGAGTACAACGAAAGGAGACGAAGCCTTGTTACAAACCTTTGAGAACAAAATTTTAAGACGCATCTTTGGACCCATTAGGGATACACAAAGTGGAGAGTGGAAAAGAAGAAGTAACAAAGACATTTATGATCTGTTTAAGTCCCCGCTAATCACTGGTATCATGAAGGCTAATAGACTACAATGGCTGGGGCATATAGAAAGAATGGAAGATAATAGGGAAACAAAACTCGCTTACACTCAGGAAATAAATGACCGTAGACCCCGAGGTAGACCAAGAAGGCGGTGGAGAGATAATACATGTACAGACCTACAAGCACTTGGAATCAACGACTGGCAAGAGAAGGTCCACCAGAGAGACGAATGGAGACGGATTGTATTTGCAGCAAAGAACCTCAATGGCTCGGAACGCTGAAGAAGAAGAAGTTTATAATCATGACAGTATTTGCCATATCTTTTCATTCCATATCTAATAGTCAAAACAGCTGTCAATCTCTTGATGCTCAGTCTGTTCCGCAATTTTGATTTTGTAACTCCCATCTGACTGAAAATACGCTCCACGTCCGCATTTGAATGAGGTAAAATGAGCACAGTTAAAGCTAAATCTGTAAGATCGTGGAAAGGATTTTCACCGGTGACATCCCTGTATGAGGCTATATTAAGCCTATATCTGCCCACAGTCCAAGTGCGTCAGAGGTCTGTGTCCACTGCATATGATGAAGTTTTCTCCACTGGAAATCGATGCGGGTGAGAGTAGCTGCATCTTCTACAAACATTTTAGCAAGATCCAATATACAGGGCTTCATTGGCTGTAGACATTCACTTCCACTAAGACATGACATGGACTGCAACACTCGAACGTTATCGGGTGTACGTAAACGCAGCTGTGTCAATAGCTCTATTAAAAACTGGATGCACCTTCCACGAATTTCTTTCTCATAGGGAAACTTGTCGTAAGTAATTCCTTATTACTTTTAGTGTCGTCCCTGGAGTGAGGGGAATCAACACCCACAATTTTATTAACCCAAGATTATTGTCCTAGAGAAACCACCAGAATCCGTCCACAAAACTCCCTCAGTCTGTAGACACCTCTTTCTTACTCTCACTCACCCCTGGATCATGCCCCCTCTCATTTTTCCATAACACAACATACTCAACAACTCTAGCTTTAACAAATAAATACAACAATTAATTTATTAAAACAAAGAGTATGTGTGTGAGAGGTGTGTGTGTGTGTGTGTAATGTGTAGAATGTGTGTCGAATATTCTAATGTGTATGTAGACTTAGACCAGTGACTCAGGAGCAAAGTATGTTACATCACAGTGCTTAGCACCCAACAGCCCCATGTATTCCGGACAGTGAACCTCACCCAGAAGATGTTTCTCCGTCCACGTGACAACTTTCTCCAATCACTCGAACAAACAGGATGCTGGTCATCAGATAGACACTGTTCGATCTTGGTCTTCACTCTAACCACACAGTGAAATTACTCTGTTTCAAAATGTTTGTTGAACTGATAATCTTTCAATAAACTGAAATGTCACTTGGGGAAAATCTAATGTTCATAAGTCTATGATTATAAAATTTTCCCCCTCTTTAAAAAAAACCCCAACCTATTAATGTTTTTATTAGGTAGATGTGTGTGTGTGTGTGTGTGTGTGTGTGTGTGTGTGTGTGTGTGTGTGTGTGTGTGTGTGTGTATATATATATATATATATATATATATATATATATGTTGCACGATTTATTGCCTGGCATATTTCGCTGCATCTCGTCAGGTACATACTGCAGAAATCACACAACTTACGTGAATTAATTAGATAAATCCTTCAAACTGAAATATACACATGTTCGCACAGTAATGTCGATTGTCTACCACGGTAATTTTAAACTAACATGTCTTTTTGCTTACACAAGGACGGCTTACGAAGGTTGATTAGTATAGCTTCAGCAAACTTTAACAATCGACTACTTTGTGTGTTGAACAACACACGGAAGGCACTGTCTCTTTCAACCACGTGACCACTCTCGAGCACGTGTCTCCCGACCGATGAAGCCAGACTTTTCCGGTGTGGCGGCCTGCCTAGGCTACCATCTTCTGTGTGTAGTATCGTGTCCAACCAATTCGGAATATGTTCCGAAACCCTGCAATGTAACTGTCGCTCAGTTCTGCCTATGTAGATGGCCTCGAATCTGCATGTATATGAGATAATAATTTTAGGTCATCTTCAATGTTTGTGTAAAAGTAATGGCTTTATTTTACAAGCGTGAGAATTTTATAACTCGGTTTTCTATCTCTCCTTGATATTTCATTAAAGGATTTAACCTTTATACACGACATGTTATGCAATAAGACTGTATAAAGAATTTTTATCCGGCCTGCAAAAGGCCAATAATCCTTAACCACAGGGTGTTGATCACGATGCCGGGGAGAAAGACCAATTGTCCAGCGTGTGGACAAAACAACCACTGGGCAAATATATGCCCTAGTCGACGACAGTCGACGACACCAATAGCAGCAGCAGTAAGTGTTCAAAGCCAAGAAGATTTCCCACCACTCGAAAGAGAAACCTCTCCACAGGGAGAGATTGAACTGACACAAACCTTCAGTAGTCAAATCAACACACAAGAAAATAACACAAGAAAATAACACACAAGACATCAATCCAAGGAATGAAAACTCTGACGGCTTTCAAGTCGTCAGCAAACCAAAGAAGACAACATGGGCTAACGGAAGACTGCAGTCAAAACACAGCGACGACACAGAAACAGACGACTTATTACTGCCAAAGAAAGAAAAAGTCAAAGCCACTATAGGAAAGACAAAGGAAACTGAACAAGAACAACAAGAGGAGACACAAGTACAAGACGAAGACGACACATACAGCATACCAGACACTCTCTTCGTAGACACAGACACAAGTGATAAGAACGAGGATCAAGATGATCCTCTCACACAAACTTTTGATGCTACAGACTTGCTCGCCTAAATGTACTCATCACGGATAATAACTTTGCGTGTGATTCTATACACTTATTATATGTCATTCATTCGTTTTTACTTAAATTATAATGACTAGTGATTTAGTTATTATTACTTTAAATATTTGTGGTATACGTACAAAACTACAACACATTATCACACTAATAAACAAACACAAACCAGACTTTATACTACTACAAGAAACAAATATATGTTCAAAAACATTCGCACAACATATCACCACACAGTTAGGCCTCAGACATTCATGCTTTAGTTTAGGCACACACAAAATTGGGTCAGGAACAGCCATTCTGCAGACATCAGACAGGTGGGACATAATTAAAACACACACGGATAACCAGGGACGAATCTCCATAATACAGGTAGAAAACACTATACATGCATATACCATAGTGAACATACATGCACCACCTAATTACAATCATCAACCAAATTATTACCAAGAATTAGACACCTTAATTATACAAACATACAGAGGACAAAATGTTATCCTTGCAGGAGATTTCAATTTGTACTCTCAGATTTGGATATCGTAGGGGCAGGCAAAGCAGGAATCAAGACACAATTAAGGAGAAATGACAGAAATGGAATACATCAACTGGATATACTAAAGAATACTCTAGACACTCACAATTTAATAGACGCTTTCCGATACAGACACCCTAATAACATTGCAACAACACACAAAATAGGGATTACAATAGATCAGCCAGATTAGATAGAGTATACACACCTTCAACACATCACACAATGCACACAGAACATCTACAAGAGACATTATAATACACAGATCACAAAGCAGTACTAACACATATCACTACAGACACTACAAACACAAAGCCATCAAAAAGAACACCACATTGGAAGTTCAATAACTCCTTACTCCAAAACACAGGTTATTTACAACATGTGACACAACTTATTCTAACATACACTAATAGTACACCCACGCACAACATAACATAAATTTGGGATTTACTAAAGAATACAATACGGTATAGACCACAACAGCTAGCATCCATCACACATAAAGACAAGACTACAACAAGAACATATCATACAGACAGCAATACAACTCACAAAACAGACTGACAGGAATGCACCACACCTAAACACACTAGAATCACAATTAGAACAACACCAGCAACACACATTCCGTGATGCACTCCTTCGAACTAAACTTACTAACATATCAGAAGAAAGTCCCAATAAACAACACGTTGCATTAGAGCAAAACATTCAACGCAACAGACAAATAGGAGCAATAACAGACATGCAAGGAAACACACAAACAGAGACAGTACATATACTAGAAACATTCCAACAGTACTACACTGACCTATATACACCAGAACCCGCCAACACACAAACACAAAATAGGTTCCTACAATACACAAAGAAATTGTCAGACACAGATAAAGACACACTAGACACAGAGCTTACATTAGCAGACATAACACATGCACTCAATCAAATGCAAAAAGACAAAACACCAGGACCAGATGGGCTCACAGTAGAATTCTACCAACACTTCTTTCCTATCCTAGGCAATTTCCTTCTAAAAGTCTACCAAGAGGCTTTTAACAAACAAGAACTCCCAAATACTTGCAACATGTCATATATAACACTCATACCTAAAGACAACACAGACAAAACACAGCTGAAAAATTATAGACCCATCTCATTAATAAACACAGACTACAAAATTCTAGCAAAATCACTTGCAAACAAAATAAAAAAAACTTCATGCCATCACTCATTCACCCAGACCAACAGTGCAGTATTCAACACAGAAATATACACCAACATACACACTTCATTAGAGATTTCATTACATACACCCACCAGAAAGACTGTCAATCCTCCCTTTTATCTTTAGACCATCTTTTATCTTTTTGCCTTTGACAGAATCTCACACTCATACTTACACAAAACACTAGCACACTGTAACATAGGACAGTACTATAGACAGTGGATACAAATATTGTATAAAAATCATGAAAGTAAGGTACTGGTGAATCATTCACTCACTGGCAGTTTCAGAATCAATAGATCTGTCAGACAAGGGTGTCCACTATCACCAGTCCTATATGTACTAACACTAGAACCACTCTTAGAAGCAATTAGACAGGATACTACCATTAAAGGTACATTTATACAAGGGTCAGGAGAGCGGAAATTAATTGCTTATGCAGATGACACCGCTTTCTTCCCTACAACCAACACTTCCATATCGAACATACTTCACACCTTCAGACAGTTTGTCGAAGGAAGTGGGGCCAAAATAAACATACAGAAGTCTAAAATAATGGGTCTGGGGAAGTGGAAGAATAAAGCAGATTTCCCCCCGGATCTAACAATCACAGATGACATGACGATTTATGGGATCACTTTTTCATCCAATCCCAGAAACACACACACAGAAACATGGTAATCACTGACAAAACAAATTATAGTCATACTACATAGGTTCAAATACAAGACATCAACAATTTTTGTACGAAGCACAATTTTAAACACCTTCATCATTCCTAAAATAATATTTTTAGCCACAGTGTTAGACCCCCCGCCCCCCCCCCCCCCAAAAAAAAAAAAACACACACAAACAACAACAACAACAAACAATCACAGACATAAACAATCACATCAGACATTTCATCTTCAGCAACACAATCCACAGTATAAAGCACAAGACTTTAATACAAGATAAGAAACGAGGAGGAGTAGCATTACAGGACCTTAACACAAAAATACAAGCATTAAGAATCAACCACATAGGACGCATCATCAATCATCCAGATCAACACTCGCTAGCATTATACTATATTGCAATTAGATTACACAGAATTAAGAAAATATACAAAACAACACCGCACTATTACGGCATACTACCGCACTTTTACAGAACATGTATGCAAGCAATTCAAGGTAATGAGCACTTAATACAACAGACAATCAAGCAGATATACAAATATTTAGTGTAACAACAAGCCCCACCACTACACCTGAGAATCAAAATAGGATACAAATATCATATGAAAGACTACAGCTGCACCTTCACCAACTTACACAACAAACATATCACATCGAAATCCAAAGAATTAACATACAGGCTAATATATAATATGACCCCGACAACAGAGAGAGCAACACAGACATCCAAGCGATTAGCCCCATGTCAGTTATGTAGACACAATATTCAGGAAACAGAGGACCATCTGTTTTATGAATGCTCAACAATCACAGCCACTAAGACAGCACTACAACTGTTAATAGAAACACACACAAACAAGATAACCGACGTTTACAAAGCAATATTCCTAAATACAATCCCTAAAACCACAAAACACACACACATGAAACTCCTAGTAGCACTAGCGGAGTATAGAAACGTAATATGGTCGAGTAGAAACTCGGCCACCCACAATCACCAAACAATACAACCACACATACTAGAAAAGATTTTTCAACAGAAAATCGCCCAGCTATTCGCAGATTAAGCAAGAGCCACCCCCATCAAGTTCACACTACATAACATACATGTTCAAACACACACTCTCACAGTATATTTCTATCATCCGCATGTGTACCACAAGCCCAATCATTGGGAAACAAAGGGCCAAATAACTGAATAAATGTCCCTTCTTTGTTACTGAGTCTCGGGGCCCAACCTAGACGGAATAATAGGACTGTGCCCATTGCGAGTCAGTGGTCTTATCGACCGAGGTTTGACCTCGGTTGGAAGAGCTCATGTAAACTCTTTGCAGTGGTGGAAATGTGCCATCTTGTGTGGTGAACTAAATAAATTCCATTCTGTTTACTCTCTCTCTCTCTCTCTCTCTCTCTCTCTCTCTCTCTCTCTCTCTCTCTCTCTCTCTCTCTACCCCCCCCCCACCCCAAACATGAATGACTATACGCTGTATTCGCAATGTAAAAGCCTGTTTTTGTACATAATGAACGGGATATTTATGTATACGCTGTATTCGCAAATGGACAACTTAACAAATTCCAATCTGTTTACACGCGCTCTCTTTATCCCTCCCCCTTCTCTCTCCCTCCCCAGCTCCCTCTCTCTCCCTCCCTCTTTGTTGACCGCTTTCCCGGTCTCAGCCCAGCCCACCACAAGCAAATCCTTCGCACTTGCGATTAAGGCGAGGGCTGTGATTCAGCAATAATATTGAATTCGCTTACAGGAAACTAAGCTTGCATGACTAAGATATTTTTTTTCAACGTTTATTTCATTCAAAACAATGTATATTTACAATGTGTACAAGGTGTGTTTCTTTGTTTGTGTATATTACAGAATGTTGCCGTTTGTTAGTGTTATGTGTCACATGCTCCAGTATACAGACCACAAAGCAATACTAGCACACATCACTATAAATATCACACCCACACAGCCTTTCAAACGATCACCACACTGGAAATTTAACAACACATTACTCCAAAACGCAGAATATATACAATATATGACAGACCTGAACCAACTGACAACATTAGACAATACTGGGACTTACTGAAAAACACAATACGGAGCAGGACACAACAACTAGCATCCGTCATACACAAGCGTAGACTACAACAAGAACAGATAATACAAACAGCAATACATTTAGCAAAGCAAACCGACAGAAACTCACCATACTTGCATGCATTAGAAACGCAACTGGATCAACACCAACAGCACAGATACTTGGGTGCACTAATTAGAACAAAGCTCAACACCATTACACAAGAGACACCCAGCAAATAACACATGGCAATAGAACAAAACATACAGCGTAGCAAACAGATAAACACAATAATAGACATGCAAGGAATCCCACAAACAGAAACCACATGTATAACAGAAGCATTCCAGCAATACTATACACACTTATTTACAGCAGAGACAGTAAACACACAAATACAAGATAGCTTCTTACAATATACAAAAAAGATATCAGACACAGAAAAGAGATATTGGACACACAATTAACATTAGAAAACATAACACATGCACTTAGTAAAATGAACAAAGACAAGACACCAGGACCAGACGGATTAACAGTAGAATTCTATCGACAATTCTTTCCTATCATAGGTAACCTTCTTCTAAAAGTCTATCAAGAAGCCTTTGACAAACAAGAACTCCCTGATAGTTGCAACATATCTTATATAACACTTATACACAAAGCAAAGACAGACAAGACACAACTGAAAAATTACAGACCAATTTCACTTCTTAACACAGATTACACAATTCTGGCCAAATCACTAGCACACAAAATCACACAATTCCTACCAAAATTAGTACGAACGAACGAATGAACAAACTTTATTTTCAAAGGGTTAAGAATTGGACACGCAGGCCCGTCTAAAATTCTGCCCTTCTATCCTCTCTTTCATACATTATTTCATTCACACATCATTCAAGGCTAACAGAGAACAGTAACAATATAAAAGATATGCATTATAAAGGCATGGGCAAAATGCGAACATCAAAACTACACGACAAAGTAAAATTAGATACTGGTCTGACACTTGTTATTAGCCATGTGGAATATACTGGCCAACCAAAAGGGGACTGGCTGTTATACTAGGGTTTTGTTTTTATTATTATTATCTCTATTATTAAGGGGGAAGATAATCCGTACTGAGATAGTGTTCGAGTAATTTGCGATTATATGAATAGGGATTGGTAATGTCTTTGATTTCTTGTGGAAGATTGTTCCACGGCTGAGCTGCAGAGTACGTTAAGCTTGTTTTGTATAAATCAATCCTAGGCTTCGGAATGTGTAATATATTTAAACGTTTACTGTGTCTTGCATTATATTTAAACAATGGCCAAAGGTAATTTGGGGCATTCCGATGCAGGATTTTGTGAATTAGTTTAGCTTTGTTGAAAAGCAGGCGTTTGCGGAGTGGTAGTAACTGAAGGCGTTTATACAGGCTAGGATTGTCAGATAAATGTTTGCTATAAATTAGACTCATGGCCCGTTTCTTGAGTGAGTAAGTCGTTTGGTGTTTGAATTAGAACAACCGTCCCAGATTGTAGAGCAGTAGTCAAAGTGTGTCTGTATATGAGAAGTATAGAATAGTTTCCTTGTGTCCTCATCAAGGAAGTTTTTAATTTTGGCGAGTTGGTAGACTTTTTTCGCTGTTTGTTTAATAAGCGCTTGAACGTGGGAATTAAAGGTTAGGTTTCTATCAATGATTATGCCTAATGTTTTGTGCTCAATTACACTTTCTACTGGCACGTTATCGATGTGAAGTTGAAGTGATGTGTGTGAGCTTAGAGTTTGAAGTCTTTGTCTGGTTGTTAGTAACATTGATTTTGTTTTAGTAATGTTAATTTGCATACGGTTTGAATAGCTCCACCTCACTACATTATTTAATTCTTGTTGTAAAGACGACTCCAATAAAATACAGTTTTCAGCATTTGTGTACACTGTACAGTCGTCTGCAAATAGATCGCAGGACGACGAAAGATGCAAAGTTAGATCGTTAATATATATGGCAAATAATAGAGGGCCAAGAATAGAGCCTTGCGGTACTCCAATATTGAAGGTAGTGGTTTGAGACAGACATTTATTATGTGATACTACTTGCTTTCTGTTTGATAGAAAAGATGATATTAAAGTGACTACATTAGGGCCAATTTTCATTGTCTCAAGTTTTTTAATTAAAATAACATGGTCTATCATATCGAATGCTTTCTTGAAATCAATAAACACAGTTCCACATAGACTTGTTGTTTATATTCTGGTGCAAATTTTCTATCATGTTTGTTAGGGCCGTATGGCAAGAATATTTTGGTCGAAATCCTGATTGGCTGTCAACAATAAGCTTGTTACGAACTAAATACTGTAATGTTACTTTATGGATGTGTTTTTCTAGTGGCTTAGATAGCGATGATAGTAAGGAAATGGGTCTGTAATTGTTCGGGAGATCATTGTCCAATGAACCAGATTTAAGAAGAGGGTACACTTTAGCGATTTTGAGAGCTGATGGAAAGTGGCCTTTGGTGAGACACTGATTATATATATAGATTAGTGATATACAGATCACTGGCGCAGCACAACGGAGAATCCGGTTGCTGATTCCATCTAACCCAGATGAGGTTGTGTTTTTTAGGTTACTGAGGTAATTGAATACTTCAGTGATTGTCATTAGCGGTATGTCGGAAAGAATATCGCGAGAACATCTATTCTCGAAAAACGATGACAGTAACGATAAGTTGCAAGGAGAATTAGGTATTGAAGCCTTCAACTGGTCTATGTCAGTTTGAAAAAAATTACTGAATTGGTCGCATGTAATATGATTTGATGGTAAAGAATTTCGGAAGTTATACTTGTTTGTCAAGGTGTTAATTGCCTTCCATATATTCTTACTGTTTGTTTTATCCATTACTAAGTTCTTAAAGTAATTTTTCTTTTCCCGTCGTATGGTATATTGAACTTTGTTTCTAAGAGTACGGTATGCGCTGAGATCCCGCTTTTTATGTGCTTTATCTCTGTCTCTCATAATTTCAAGTATTTCCTGGGTGATCCAAGGCTGCTTGACGTTGTATTTTACTCGAACTTCCTTGATTGGCACATGTCTATCAAAAACATCAATAAATGTTTTCATCCAAAATACCGGAGCATCATCCGGGTCAGGAAGCTGATAAACATTGTCTAGAAGTGAACTGAGCAAGTCCTGTAAAAATGCGTTTGGGTTGAAATGTTTGTAACTTCTATATTTTACACTTATGTGTTTATGTTTAGGAGTTTTAATTAATTGTTTAGACCACGTGCAGGATATTGGGTAGTGATCGCTCATTGCACAATTGGGTACAGCGCATTCTATGATCTTGTCTGAGCAAGTTACATAAATGTGATCTATGACTGTTGAAGATGACTTTGTTACTCTAGTAGCCTGTTGTACTATTTGTTGGAAATTGTATAATGCAATTATATTTCCCCATATTATGTTGGATTTGTTGGTGTCAATGTTAAAGTCTCCGAGTGGTATAATTTCCTTCCCGGAAGCGAAAACCACATCCATCATGGTAGTGAAGTTTTCGTACCAGACGTGTCCGGCACTGGGATTTCGATAGAGGTAGCCAATTATCAGGGGTGTGCGGTTTTGAAGTTTTAGCTCTAACCAAATACATTCTCTTTCGCAAGTTTCAAAGTCTAGCCTACGGTGAGCATTTAGTAAATTAGAAACATAGGTTACTATGCCTGTCTCTTGTTTCCTACAGGGATCCCTTCTAAAAACTTTGTACCCTTTAATAGAGATGTCCTCATCTGAAATGTTATCATTAATTCTACTTTCACTAAGGCCGAATAAATGAAAATTTTGATTAAGAATAGAAGATAACTCTGGTAGCTTGTTAAATAAGCTGCAAATGTTTAAGTGTCCATGGCGTATTGCTGACTTATTGAGCCAGTGTTGCCACTTCTCAGACATTTCATCCATGAAGAAAGTGTAAATTAGTCAAAGTTAAGCAAAAATACAAGATCATAAAAAATCACAATTACATTAACTTACAAAATATCAGTAATACAAATCGATATGTAAGTGACAATATTATAACGATATAACTAATTAGACCAACGAATATAATGCAAACACGGAACAAAACGAATTAAAGAACATAAACAAATAATTAACCTGAAAAGAACTACTTCACAAGCTAAGTAACCAACTGTTATCCAAAAGAATTAATAAATGACTATACAAGTCAATGTCTCTGTTTAAAGCGGAGTTTCCCACACGGGAAATAAAACGTTAAACAGTAAGCAGAAGGAAGAACAGTGAAGACCCCCTCACTGACAGTAAAAACACAATGAAAAGTATTATAAAAGCTATACAGCTAAGTACTATCAATTAATATAAAGTCAAAACAAGTCAATGTTTGTAGTTGCTTATAACCTAATACGTTACTAGATCAAGTAGTAACCAAATATGCAGATAAACGTTCTAGGAGAGGCTCTTTCTTGTACCGAGATCCGGTGTAGCTTTGTCCTAAGTTGCTAGTAAATACCAGGTTGTGTTGGTTGTTGGTATAGCGACATTATAAGTGCTTGACGAAGTGTAGCTGGGCTATACCGTGTGAGGTGCAACCATTCTGGATTACAATTAAATGGGTACTGATGATGTCTCATGGGTATGTAATGACTACCAACTAGAGCCTGTGGTTGGTGGCTAACAGGGGGTTGTGGTGGCACATCGTTGTTGCTGTGAGTTGGTTCCTTTCTGGGGAGAATAGGAAAAATATCTTCGTAATTATTACCCTCCTGTGTGAAAGACGACGTATTTAACGGACTTGGTGTAGTGGTAGTACCCGTCTGGCTTGGATTTCAGGTGCAGTGGTTATGAGTGGTCTGCACACTTCTGTCTTATTGGTACTTGATGTGATGGGAGTATGTCGTCTGGTTTGAGTTTCAGGAGTAGCTAAAAGTGTCCGGCGCGATCCCGTATTGGATGTATGGTATGTCCGTTCAGGATATTTGATATTCTTGGCGAGAAAACTGGTGCCCAATGTAGACAAATGTATTTGATCCTTATAAAGACTCTTTTTTGGTGCACCAGCTTGTGAAGTGAATGATGCTGTGTTGTTGATGAATTGTATCATGTTTTGAGAATAGAACTTCTGCAAAATGTTGTTATTTATGTCAGCTAGACGGCGCTGGTGTCCATAACTTGGTGATATGATGGAGGAGAAGAAAAGATGAGTTAGGAAAGGTGTGACGTAATCCGTTCAAGAGTGCCAGCAGTTGAGACCCTGTGATTTGTTGGTTGTTCATGGTGTCGATGATACCAATATGTACGCTTGCCCTTCTAACGCTATGATTAACAGCCAACCTGCTAATCTTGTCTGTTAGCCGGTCTACACCAGCCCCAGGCAGTGGGATTATTGAAACAATGTCTTTGTCTCACATGGCCATCCTGTCGCTGTATAAACCTTTCATTAAGGAATCGCCTAGTATAATATGTGTACAGTCAGGTCGTGCTGTCTGTACATGTTGGTTTTCAGCACGTCTCTACCGTTTTTTCATCCATTTCCGATTATCAGCAGTCTTTATATCTCCATGTGGTTCTCCCGATGTATCTTGTAGGCTTGTCTTGCCCGTTGGCAGCATGTTAAAGCACTGTAGGTTTTCTGGTGACTTTTCTTGAAGTACTTCGAACCTATTGCTTATTTTGACGTCAATGGGGTAGACTGCTTGTTGTTGTTTATCTTCGTCTGCGCATTGAGGTGTTTGTTGTTGTTTATCTTCCTCTGCGCGTTGAGGTGTTTTCATAGCGCTTATCTGTTCTGGGTGGGATTGAGCTTCCTCAATATTTCCTAAGGATGAAGCGGTTGCTTGGGAATTACATGCTTCTTCGGTTTGGTTGGTATAGGACACATTCTGTAAGATTTGAACTGTATTTCTCAGCAGAAAATTTTCATCTCGCAGGAGTGCCACTTCTGTCTTGAGAGCATTGTAATCACTGCTTATCTTGTTGTTTGCTTCAATGTTGGTTGAAACAGTGACAATGAGCGCCTTTAGTGATTGTTCTAGTTCCTCAATGCGCTGTTTACAGTCGCACGAATGTCCATTGATAGTTAAGATGCTATTGTTATCTGAGGCAGGTACTTCTTCAACAATGTCAACATTGGGTTTTATGTTGTTTTGGATACGCTCCATTGGGTATTCAATGGCCAAGAGCACTGGTGGGTTGGCAGGCCTCGTGTTGATGTTGTCATGTACACTCATCGTATGAGTTAATTGACGAACATTGTTAGCTGGTGTGCTGTCGACAGCTGTAGTTGTGGGCTGCGTAGATTCGGTGAATGCCTGTGTCGAGTTTTCAAGTTCAACAAAATCTACTTTTAGCCAGGAATTAATGTTTTCATTATTGCCCTGTGTCATGAGTTTATTTTTACTGTGGTACAAATGTATCGTAATCACTGGCGTCGTAATCAGATCCTCAACGCGGGCCCCGTGCTTATCTTGCCTGTGTTCAATTAGTTCAAGCCTGTAGTAGTTGAGTAGGCAAGTTCGGAATGCCTCATAATGGAGTGTGTTGTTGAAGGAAACAGTAACACACTGTCCTGAGTTGGTGTGTTTGACGACTAGGCCGTTGTGATTTATGCACTTGGATAGCTTATTATTCACGGCCCTCTCTTTGTTTAGTGTGTAAGTTTTATTGACAGCCGATCGTAAACCTGAGCGAGTCCTTTCACCATTCACTTCCAATACGGAGCACTCTCCTTCCCCTGACATTATTGCATAATATTACGAATAACTAAACTTGAAGAACGCAGCAATCGCATTGTTATCTAGCCACGCCGCGGGCAATTTGAGGTCCCGTGGTTGTTTCTGACACGCCTCGTGCACTTGATTGGTTAAAATTTAATAGTGTTCAACTATCAATCGAAATGAATATTTTATATAACACACATTTTTGCGATAATCAACACTTGTATTAATCTAAAAACTATTTAACCACATCCTCAGAATCACAACGAGCACATTGATATAAAAATCCATGATAGGTGATTCAGCTTGCAGTAATAATAATTCGAGAAGTAAGAGATACGAAAACACGTCTTCACTCTCCGGAGGAAAGAGATAGATAGTACACCCAAACCAGCAATGTAGTGTACAGCACAGGAATATACTAAACCACACACACACCTCATTAGAGACATTATAACGTACACACACCAGAAAGACTGTCAATCCTCCCTCTTGTCTTTGGACCAAGAGAAGGCCTTTGACAGAATCGCACACTCGTATCTGCACAAAACCCTAGAACACTGCAACATAGGACAGTACTACAGAAAGTGGGTACAGATTTTGTATAACAACCCTGAAAGCAAAGTTTTAGTGAACCATTCACTCACTGTTAGCTTCAGGCTGACATGATCTGTAAGACAAGGGTGCCCACTATCACCACTTCTGTATATACTGACACTAGAGCCATTATTAGAAAAGATCAGACAAGATACCTGCATTAAAGGCACTTTCATAGAGGGAATAGGAGAGCAAAAGGTCATTGCTTATGCAGACGATACTGCATTCTTCCCTACAAGCAACACATCCATCAGAAACATACTGCACACCTTCTCCAACATTGAGAAAGGCAGTGGAGCCAAAATTAATATACAAAAATCACAAATTATGGGCCTGGGAAGGTGGAAACAAAAGTCTGATTTCCATCCAGACCTAACACATACACACAATATGAAACTGTATGGGATCACATTTCCATGTGACCCCAGAACAACACACAGAGAAACATGGCTACAACTAACACACCAAATCACAGACATGCTACATGGGTATAAATACAAAACATCAACAATATTTGGTAGAAGCATAATAGTTAACACATACATCATACCAAAAATAATATACTTAGTGACAGTGTTAAACCCTCCAAAACAGACAATCACAGATATAAATAAACAGAAGAGACATTTCATATTTAGTAAGACAATACACAGCATACAGCATAAAACTCTCATTCAGGATAAGAAACAAGGAGGAATAGCACTTCAGGACATACAAACAAAAATACAATCACTTAGAATCAGCCACATGGGTAATATTATCAGACATCCAGAACAACATAGATTAGCATTATATTATATAGCACACAAAATAAAACATCTCACAAAACTAAACAATGCAGCAGCACATTATCAGGGCATACTACCATCTTTCTATCACACATGTATACAGGCAATACAAGGACATGAACATTTAATAAATGAAACAACACGAGAAATATACAAACAATTAGTTAGTAAACAAGCACCATCGCTTAAGCCGAGAATCAAAATAGGACAAAAATATTTCATGTCAGACTACACATCCACCTTTTCCAACTTACACAACAAACACATCACATCTAGGGCGAAAGAAGTAACTTACAGACTGATTTTTAATATAACTCCCATAATACCCAAATTAGCATTCAGATCCAGGCAAATAGGAAAATGCCAATTATGCAGAAACAACACAAAAGAGACAGAAGAACACATATTTTTCACATGTCAAACAGTCACAGATGCAGTGGAAACTCTACAACAAATAATACAAACACACACAGTGTCAAAGACTTAGGAGAGAGCTCTAAGCTAATGAGAGCTAAACAGAGCTTAGGGAAAAGGGCAAGTAACATAACAGTTTAGGAGACCAGACAGAAGAGACACAAACGCTATAAATAGCTATAACGGGACACACTCGTGTCAACAAGGAGTGCAACGAGTGTTCGTGAACTAGGGTTACCCAAGAGACTGGGAAACCCTCTTCACGAGACGTAACCAAAGAATTATGGTTACTCTAATCAAGTGACCAGCGTGCTGGGACTCCGAGCACGGAAACCAGTGGACGCACGCTGAGCTAATTGCTCGTGGCTGAACACGCCACAGAGAGCGGGTTCAGACAGAAACTGGACGGCTTAGGGAACAGACTGTATATCCGCTGTGGATACGTTGTTGTTGTTAAGGACAGTATAATAGTTAGGACTTCAGCTTAGCTTTAGTGGTTATAGTATTAATACCATCTCCTCATTCCATCTTCATAACATAATATGATGTTTAATACCGATGTGGTATTCCGCTCGTGGAGCTTATGTACGATCAGCTCCGAATAAAATATATCCTTTTGCAAACGATAGGAGTTGTCACTTTCGTGTGGTGCAAAAGTAGGGAAACCTTGTATGCCTGTCGCAAGTGAGTTGCTGACACACAGGCAACCAAACAGACATTTACAAGGCAATCTTTCTTAACACTCTTCCTAAAACATCCGAGGACACACACACAAAACTACTTCAAACACTAGCGGAATACAGAAAATTAGTTTGGACTTGCAGAATCAAGGCAAGGTTCAACTCCCTTACATACAACAGAAACTTATTTTTTTACTAATGTTCAAATACAAACTAGCTACTATTTTTCCTGACTGAAATGTGTAAATTTCCTTAATTTCATTTACTCTTGCAATTAGAAAAAATGTCATTATTGTTAATTTAAAAAACGAAATTAATAATTGTCAACAACTCAATTGCGACAGGCATACAAGGATTCCCTTCTTTTGCTCCACACGAAAATGACAACTCGTACGTTGTGCAAAAGGATACATTTTATTTGGAGCTGATAGTACATGAGCTCCGCGAGCGGAATACCACATCAGTATTAAACATCGTAGTATGTTACAAAGATGTAATGAGAAGATGATGTTGACGGTAATAACTAATGAAGCTAAGATTAAGTCCTAACTATTGATACTGTCCTTCTTAGCAACAAAGTATTCACAGCGGATATACAGTCCGTCGCCTACGCCGTCGAGTCCCAGTCTCCTCCATCTCTCTGTGGCGTGTTCAGCCACGAATAATGGGCTCTCCGTGCATTAACTGCTTTGCGTGCTTGGAGTTCCAGCACGCTGGTCACTTGCCTGGAGTAACCAGTGTTGCATGGTCACTTCTCGTGATGCGGGTTTCCCAGTCTCTTGGGTAACCCCAGCTCACGTATACTCAATGACCTCCTTGTTGACACGAGTGTGTCCAGTTAGAGAACTATTTATAGTTCTCTCTCGTGCTTGTGTCTCTTCTGTCTGGTTTCCTAGATCGCTATGTTACTTTCCTCTTCTTTAGCTCTCTTTATTCTGTTCCTAGCTCTTAGCTCTTACGTAGCTCTTTGACATTATTATTGTTAATTTTAAAAAAACAAAATTAATAATATCAAAAACACATAATATGTTTTACACCCGATCGTCTTGACAGACGATATTTGGTTTCTGCTGCAGAGCACAAAATCTACAACCCCTGCTGTGGAAAACTTTTAGAACGTGTGTGCGTCTCGCAAGCCCTGTGTGTGGCTTATTGTTGTTAATACTTGGGAGCACTTCTCACTAGTTGGTAGCAAGCATTGGAGAGCACACCGCAATTCTTGCCCAGCGTGCTTTGAATCACAAATCCACCCCTCTCCCCCCAAATAACTTTAAATTTTCTAAATTTAACTAAAAATTCGTGTAGGTATTTATGTAAATTTAATTATGGCTTTGTGTTGATATACGGGTATTTATATGAATATATGCATATGGAAATCCCCCCCCCCCCCCACAGACACACAAATAAATAAATTGGGAAGCCACAATTTAAATATAATGAAAATGTAAAGATCACGGAAGTCCATGTACTATTATCTACAGAAAGCAAGATATAGATCAATACTGAATGTGTGTGTGTGTGTGTGTGTGTGTGTGTGTGTGTGTGTGTGTGTGTGTGTGTGTGTGTGCGCACACTTAGTGTGCACTTTACGAATTCACCCATACATGGCTACCCATATATAAATACCATACATGTTAGCCTTTTGTATTCTACAACAATGTTTATATTCGTACTGGGGAATCGTGTTGAGTTTAGGCAACGAGCAAACCGCTGAACGCAGAAATTGCCTAGACACCACCAGCCACAAAACGGTCTTACAGCGGACACGAAGCCAGTTTTCACACAGCCTTTGTGTGCCTAGGCCAGAGGAGCTATATATCTCTCTTTAAAGTTGTTTGGGGGGAGAGGGGTGGATTTGTGATTCAAAGCACGCTGGGCAAGAATTGCGGCGTGTACTATCTGTGCTCTCCAATGCTTGCTACCACCTAGTGAGAAGTGCTCCCAAGTATTAACAACAATAAGCCACACACAGGGCTCGCGAGACGCACACACACGTTCTAAACATTTCCCACAGCAGGGGTTGTAGATTTTGCGCTCTGCAGCAGAAACCGAATATCGTCTGTCAAGACGATCCGGTGTAAAACATATTATGTGTTTTTGATATTATTAATTTTTGTTTTGTGAATCAACAATAATGACATTTTTTCTAATTGCAAGAGTAAATGAATCAATAGGGAAACAAAACTCGCTTACACTCAGGAAATAAATGACCGTAGACCCCGAGGTAGACCAAGAAGGCGGTGGAGAGATAATACATGTACAGACCTACAAGCACTTGGAATCAACGACTGGCAAGAGAAGGTCCACCAGAGAGACGAATGGAGACGGATTGTATTTACAGCAAAGAGCCTCAATGGCTCGGAACGCTGAAGAAGAAGAAGAAGAAGAGTAAATGAAATTAAGGAAATTTACTCATTTCAGTCAGGAAAAATAGTAGCTAGTTTGTATTTGAACATTAGTAAAAAATAAGTTTCTGTTGTATGTAAGGGAGTTGAACCTTGCCTTGATTCTGCAAGTCCAAACTAATTTTCTGTATTCCGCTAGTGTTTGAAGTAGTTTTGTGTGTGTGTCTTCGGATGTTTTAGGAAGAGTGTTAAAGGTTGCCTTGTAAATGTCTGTTTGTTTGCCTGTGTGTGTTTGTATTATTTGTTGTAGAGTTTCCACTGCATCTGTGACTGTTTGACATATGAAAAATATGTGTTCTTCTGTCTCTTTTGTGTTGTTCCTGCATAATTGGCATTTTCCTATTTGCCTGGATCTGAATGCTAATTTGGGTATTATGGGAGTTATATTAAAAATCAGTCTGTAAGTTACTTCTTTCGCCTTAGATGTGATGTGTTTGTTGTGTAAGTTGGAAAAGGTGGATGTGTAGTCTGACATGAAATATTTTTGTCCTTTTTTGATTCTCAGCTTAAGCGATGGTGCTTGTTTACTAACTAATTGTTTGTATATTTCTCGTGTTGTTTCATTTATTAAATGTTCATGTCCTTGTATTGCCTGTATACATGTGTGATAGAAAGATGGTAGTATGCCCTGATAATGTGCTGCTGCATTGTTTAGTTTTGTGAGATGTTTTATTATGTGTGCTATATAATATAATGCTAATCTATGTTGTTCTGGATGTCTGATAATATTACCTATGTGGCTGATTCTAAGTGCTTGTATTTTTGTTTGTATGTCCTGAAGTGCTATTCCTCCTTGTTTCTTATCCTGAATGAGAGTTTTATGCTGTATGCTGTGTATTGTCTTACTAAATATGAAATGTCTTATCTGTTTATTTATATCTGTGATTGTCTGTTTTGGAGGGTTTAACACTGTCACTAAGTATATTATTTTTGGTATGATGTATGTGTTAACTATTATGCTTCTACCAAATATTGTTGATGTTATGTATTTATACCTATGTAGCATGTCTGTGATTTGGTGTGTTAGTTGTAGCCATGTTTCTCTGTGTGTTGTTCTGGGGTCACATGGAAATGTAATCCCATACAGTTTCATATTGTGTATATGTGTTAGGTCTGGAGGGAAATCAGACTTTTGTTTCCACCTTCCCAGGCCCATAATTTGTGATTTTTGTATATTAATTTTGGCTCCACTGCCTTTCCCAAAGTGGGAGAAGGTGTGCAGTATGTTTCTGATGGATGTGTTGCTTGTAGGGAAGAATGCAGTATCGTCTGCATAAGCAATGACCTTTTGCTCTCCTATTCCCTGTATGAAAGTGCCTTTAATGCAGGTATCTTGTCTGATCTTTTCTAATAATGGCTCTAGTGTCAGTATATACAGAAGTGGTGATAGTGGGCACCCTTGTCTTACAGATCTTGTCAGCCTGAAGCTAGCAGTGAGTGAATGGTTCACTAAGAATTTGCTTTCAGGGTTGTTATACAAAATCTGTATCCACTTTCTGTAGTACTGTCCTATATTGCAGTGTTCTAGGGTTTTGTGCAGATAGGAGTGTGCGATTCTGTCTCTTGGTTCAAAGACAAGAGGGAGGATTGACAGTCTTTCTGGTGTGTGTACGTTATAATGTCTCTAATGAGGTATGTGTGTGGTTTAGTATATTCCTGTGCTGTACACTACATTGCTGGTTTGGGTGTACTAGTTTTGGTAGGAATTGTGTGATTTTGTTTGCTAGTGATTTGGCCAGAATTTTTGTAATCTGTGTTAAGAAGTGAAATTGATCTGTATTTTTTCAGTTGTGTCTTGTCTGTCTTTGCTTTGTGTTTAAGTGTTATATAAGATATGTTGCAACTATCAGGGAGTTCTTGTTTGTCAAAGGCTTCTTGATAGACTTTTAGAAGAAGGTTACCTATGATAGGAAAGAATTGTTGATAGAATTCTACTGTTAATCTGTCTGGTCCTGGTGTCTTGTCTTTGTTCATTTTACTAACTGCATGTGTTATGTTTTCTAATGTCAATTGTGTGTCCAATATCTCTTTGTCTGTGTCTGATATCTTTTTTTATATTGTAAGAAGCTATCTTGTATTTGTGTGTTTACTGTCTCTGCTGTAAATAAGTGTGTATAGTATTGCTGGAATGCTTCTGTTATACATGTGGTTTCTGTTTGTGTGATTCCTTGCATGTCTATTATTGTGTTTATCTGTTTGCTACGCTGTATGTTTTGTTCTATTGCCATGTGTTATTTGCTGGGTGTCTCTTGTGTAATGGTGTTGAGCTTTGTTCTAATTAGTGCACCCAAGTATCTGTGCTGTTGGTGTTGTTTCAGTTGCGTTTCTAATGCATGCAAGTATGGTGAATTTCTGTCGGTTTGCTTTGCTAAATGTATTGCTGTTTGTATTATCTGTTCTTGTTGTAGTCTACGCTTGTGTATGACGGATGCTAGTTGTTGTGTTCTGCTCCGTATTGTGTTTTTCAGTAAGTCCCAGTATTGTCTAATGTTGTCAGTTGGTATACTATCAGTGTATGTATGTATCAGGTCTGTCATATATTGTATATATTCTGGGTTTTGGAGTAATGTGTTGTTAAATTTCCAGTGTGGTGATCGTTTGAAAGGCTGTGTGGGTGTGTTATTTATAGTGATGTGTGCTAGTATTGCTTTGTGGTCTGTATACTGGAGAGTTTCTTGTAGGTGTTTAGTTTGTTTTATGGGGTGTGTTGATGGTACATATATTCTATCTGACATAGATGATCTGTTATGTGCATGGTTTCTGTGCGTTGTATCGTGATTGTTGGGGTGTTTGTGCCTGAATGCGTCTATTAGGTTATGTGTGTCAATTATGTATTGCAATGTAACAAGTTGATTCATGTCGTCTCGGCCGGCTCTTCTTAACTGCGGTTTCACTTCCCCGCCTATTATGTCAGCCGAAGCTAAAAAAACAATTAAAATCACCTGCTAAAACAACATGCCTCCCTCTGAATGTCTGTGCTAATAGGTTTTCTAAGTGTTCGAAGAATTGTGGTTGGTAGCTGTAGTTTGCTGGGGCATGTATGTTGACTAAAGCGTGTGTGTGTGTGTGTTGTTTCTAACGTGTATGATGGTAATGTCTCTTTGGTCGTCCTTGTGTGTGCCAGTAATTTCCCATTTATCTTAAGTCTGCAGTATAGTGGTTCCAGAACCCGTATGATGTGTCGACAGACTGAAGCATGAGTGTCTGAGCCCTAATTGTGTAGTAATTTGCTTTGCGTGTGTGTATTCACATATGTTTGTTTTGTAGGAGAATGAAATCGGGTATGTATTTGTGTATGAGTGTGACGATGTGTTTTTGTTTTGTGCGTGAAACCTGAAATGTTCAGACTAATAATAACAATATCATTAGTCATCATAAATTAATCAAAACAAGCAAATTCTATTGTTGACTAACAGTAATAAGAAATCAGATACGAACGAGGTTGTCTAGTTGAGATAGTTATTTTTTCTTGTTGTCTTGGTGCAGACGTGATCTGATTGTAGATGTTGAAACAGTAGGCCATCTTCTTCGGTTTCAGTGTCAGTGTCAGTGTCAGTAGTGTTCTTAGATGTCAATTCTGATTTAGTTATATCATCAAAGGTGTCGTTGCTGATGGTTTCGTCAGTATTTTCGGTTTGTCTTTCCTTCTTTTTTGGCGTTGATTTGGTTGGTGAGTTTTCTTCTTCTTCTTCCTTAGTACTGCTTGTTGAGTTTGGACTTAATCCTCGCAGTTGTCTTTTTCTGGTTTTGGAGTGGTAAACAGTTGTAAAGGGTTCTTCTGCTTGCGTTTCCAGAATGTAGTTTTCTTGATTGTCTGTTGGCGTATCCGTTTTTTGATGTTCTTTTTGTGTGGGCTGTTGTTCAAATTGTTTTCCGCGTTGTTCGTTTTGTTGATGTTGTGCTGGTCCTTGCCTTCTCAGAGGTGGAAAATTTATTACATCTTCTTGTACCACAACAGGCTTGTTTGTATGTTTGGCTGGACATTTGTTGGACCAGTGGTCATCCATACCACACACATGACAAGCAGTTCTCCTGCTGGGCAATGTTATCAGAATTTTGTGAGTGTTTTTGGTAACCCCTGTTATGTTTAGATTTATGTAATGGGGGATGTCCTGGACGGGGTTACATAAGGCTCTCCATTTACCTCCAGAGTTTTTTAGTGGAAATACCTCCACATTCGGGTCCCCAGTGGCATGTACGGCGATTGCCTTCACACCCTCTATCTTCATTGCCGCTGGGATCCAATGTAACGTAAGTTTTTGCCTTTCTTTGTCTACATGCTCCAGACAAATATTGATGTCCGAATTCGGTACTTGTAATTGTACCCGATGTAGCTTATCGTACAGTTTGACATGCACATCTTCTGTTAAAGTCACGAACCACCGTGTCGGTGACTCATACCTGTGTAGACTGGCTATTGTGCCTAGCGGCACGCCAGCCAGTCCAACGAGTGCGCTCACTATGAACGCTGGCGTCGACTTGGCTGCGGCTCCAGGGCCGGACAGTGACACAACAATTGTACCTGTGCGGTGGAGCAGGTTTCCGTTGAGCACATTTGACGCCAGTGTTAGAGATGAACTTGTCATTTTCTATCAATATCCTTTAGAATAACACACTTGAATAACAAACTTTCTTTTCAATACGTAAACTCCTTATATAATGAATTTCACACAGTATATGTTTTCGACACAAAGAAAACCACAATGTTTATTATGAAAATGATCAGTGCTGCTCCGGTCAGTAGAAACGTGGGTGTAAATCTTTAAGCCGGAGTGGAAGCGACAATTCGGACCTTAAATGCAATTCATTTAGTATTTGGTAATACTACTGTTTGATCTGAGCCAAAAATAGACGCACCGGATTCATTATCTGGCAGCAACAATTTATACGTTGTGAGAAATGCTCTCGATTCGGGAAAGGAACCGCATGACTAAGATTTTTTTTTCCAACTTTTATTTCATACAAAGCAATGAGTATTTACAAGTTGTAGTGTGTGTTTCTTTTGTTTGTGTATATTACAGAGCGTTGCCGTTTGTTAGTGTTAAGTGTGACATTGTAAATAAAACATATACATACATATATACAGTTATGATAATATGACATTTGTGGCATAGTGCATGTAGATACACATTCCTTGCATATGCTTCACTTCCACTTCCGCAAGCGGAATGCATGAAACACCTGTCCATCTCTCCCTCTCCTCTCTTTCTCTCTCTCTCTCTCTCTCTCTCTCTCTCTCTCTCTCTCACACACACACACACACACACACACACACACACACACACACACACAATCTCATGCTTTCTGGAGACCGCAGTACATTTAAATGCCCCGCGCTTGGACAATAAACTTTAAACTATCATTTCCGTTAAAATGTGGCTTCTTTGTAATTTCTGGGTCACTTAGCTACTGAGACGAAGGTCGTTGGTGTTGTTGTCTGATGACAAATTACAGGGTGACGCTCTAGTCCATTATACCTTTTGTTTGGGGAACATGAATCAGGGATTTACTACTAGTAATTAGAGTCCATGGCCTGTCTCAAGGGAGATAATTGGTCCAAAGTTGTGATAGTGTCTGGGTTTCATATACAATGGGAAGGAATTAAAACCTGGCCACTAAAAGCCACCTTAGCTTACTGGGTACTTAAAGGGCTCATTCAATTTGTTTATACATGGTGGTGCATATTTTGCTTTTAAAAAATATCATTACCATATAACATCATTTTAATACTTGAGATACCAACTTGGTTTAAAGGCAGCTACACGCACGCACGCGCGCGCACACACACTCATCGACACCCATCTACAATATATTTCATGTTGCACATTCAAATATAATAATGAGAAAATTAATAATATTAGTAGCAGTAATAATAATAGTATTTTTTATAATAATAATATAATTGTAAGATTATTAATACCATCAATAAACACATTTATAGTTGTAGTATCCTTTGTTTAAAACAAATTATTTGCTTCTTCTGTAATATGTGCTGTCTTCAGCCAAATCTTTTACGAGATTTGCGCTTGTGGGGCTAAGATTAGAATGTTTGCGACTTTTTGTTGATAAAGTTGTTGGACAATTTCTTTGTTGATTGTTCTGTAGTTGTATAGTGCTTTGTTTCTTAATGTCCATATAAGATTTCTGTACTCTGCCAATAGCACAAGTAGCTTTGTGTGGATGTCTTGTGTGGAGTAAGGAATGGAATTTATCATTATTACTTTGTAAACATCTGTTCTTTGTTTGGTATGAGTGTTTAGGATGTTTTGTAGGAGATTTCTTGTTGGCATGATTGTGTTGCATTCGTAATAGATTTGCTCTTCTGATTCTTGGACGTTCCGTCTACAAAGCTGACACTGTAGTCTTTGTTTAGTTATTTTTGCTGTTCTCTCTGTTGTTGGGGTCATGCTGTAAACAAGCCTATATGTAATTTCCTTTGCTTTTGGTGTAATCTGCTTGTTGTGAATATTAGAGAAAATTTCGGTATAATCTTTTATGAAATATCTATGTCCTCTTTTAATTCTGAGAAGTACCGGAGTTGCCTGTAATTTAACTAAATGCCTGTAGATTGTATGTGTTTTCTTGTGTAGTAATTTTTCGTGTCCTTTAATGGCTGAAATACATGATTTGTAGAACGTTGGGGGAGTGCCAAAGTAATGTGAGGATGTATTCCTAATAGGTTTTAAGTAAGATAGCCTAATTCCAATGTAGTAGTGTGCTAACGGGTGTTTTTCTGGGTGTTGTAGGATTTCACCGACGTGTTTGATCCTAAGTGCTTGTATTTTGGTTGTTATGCCTTGGAGGGCGATACCTCCATCTTTTTTGTCTTGCATGAGTGTAGTATGTTTGATACTGTAAATGGTGCTGCTAAACACAAAGCGTCTAATCTCTTTGTTTATGTTTGTGACAGTCTGACGTGGGGGATCTAGGACTGTGCACAGATATAGTATTTTTGGAATTATATATGTATTAACAATGGTACTTCTACCAAATATGGTAGTTGTTTTGTATTTGTTCCACTGTAACATATCTGTTATTTTCTTCTCTAGATTTTGCCAAGTGTCTTTGTGTGACTGATTTGGTTGACATGGGAAGACTATTCAGTACACTTTTATAAGATTGTTTGATGTTAAGTCAAATGGATAATCCGCCTTATTTTTCCATTTGCCTAAGCCCATTATTGTAGATTTTTGGACGTTTAATTTTGCCCCACTCCCTTTGCCGAAAAACGAGAACGTTTCCAAAATGATCCGTACAGATTTTTCAGTTGTCGGAAAGAAAATGGTATCGTCCGCATAAGCACGCAGCTTTTGTTCACCCTTCCCTGGTATGAACGTACCCCTGACATTGTCGTCCTGTCGTATCTTTTCTAGAAGTGGCTCTAGAGCGACAACGTACAGTAATGGGGACAAGGGACATCCCTGTCTCACTAACCTATTCAACGTGAAAGAATTGGTTAGGGTATGGTTTAATAGAATCCGACTTTCCGGTTTCATATATAAAATTTTGACCCATGTCCGAAAATAATTTCCCACGTTGCAGTGTGAGAGAGTTTTGTGGAGGTATGAGTGAGATATTCTGTCGAATGCTTTTTCTTGATCTAAAGAGAGAATTGAGGACTGACAGTTTTTCAGATGTGTGTAGTTGATGATGTCCCTTATAAAGTGTGTGTGTTGCTGGATATTGCGGTGTTGCACACTACATTGCTGGTCTTCGTGAATGAGAGATGACATTACTGGTTTCAATTTATTCGTCAAAGCCTTTGTTAAAATCTTGTAGTCTACATTTAAAAGCGAGATCGGTCTGTAACTCTTTAAAAGTGTCTTGTCGGTGTTCTCCTTTGGAATAAGAGTGATGTAAGACGTGTTGAAACTGGATGGGAGTTCTTGTTTTTGGAAAGATTCAGAGAATACTGTTAGTAAAAGGGGACCTAGAAGAGGAAAGAAAAACTGATAGAATTCAGCGGTAATACCGTCAGGGCCAGGAGATTTGCCCTTCTGCACTCCATGAACCGCTTGTGCTATATCTGTTAGTGTTAATTCAGTATCTAGTGTTAGTTTCTGTTCCTCTGTGAGTTCTTTTGTGAATTTCATAAAGTGTTCTTGCACGTGCGCCTGTGTGTTTTCCTCTGTATAAAGGTTCTTGTAATAATCTTCAAAGGCTAAGGCTATTTGTTGTGGCTCGACTTGTATATTTCCTTCCCTGTCAATTATCTGGCCTATCTGTCTGCTGCGCTGTATGTTTTGTTCTAAAGATAGGTATTTTTTACTCGATATCTCTTGTGTTATAGTTTGTAACTTTGTTCGCAGTAAAGCCCCCTGAAATCGATGATATCTGTGGAGATCTAATTCTTCCTGTAATGCTATGATGTGTGGTGAATTTTTGTCTGTCTGTAGTAAGAGCTTAATTGCATTTTCCAATACTTTTTCTTGTTGTAGTTTTTGCTTGTGTATTACTGCTGCTAGTGTTTGTGTTCTCTCTCGTATAGTTTGTTTAAATGTTTCCCAGATTTCTCGCGCATTACCCTCTGGTATATCGCTTGTGTATGTGAGGATCAGTTTTGTTATGCAATCTACATAGTCCTGATTTTGTAAAAGTGTGCTGTTAAGTTTCCAATGGGGAGACCTTCTAAGATGTGGTGTTGCTTATACTGTGTTTATTGTTGCAACTACAGCCTTATGGTCTGTGAAGTTCAGTGTCTCCTGTAAATGCTTGACTTGTGTTATATGATGTGTTATGGGCGCATAAATTCTATCTAATCGCGCTGCTCTATTATGCGCATTATTTCTGTGTGTTGTATCTATTCCATGGGAATGCATCTGCCTGTATGTGTCTGTTAGCCCATGGATATCTAAAATTGTTTGCAATGTGTCTAATTGATGTTCCTCCTCCCCCGTTGTGTTTCTAATTTGCATTCTTGCATCTCCATTATAAGGTCGTGCGCCGAAAGTACGCAATTAAAATTACCTCTTAGAATGATTTTGTGACTCCGATATGAGCGTGATAATAAATTTTAAAGTGTTTGGTAGAAGAGCGGCTGATTTCTGTAGTCAGGCGGTGCGTGTATCTTGACAATTGTGAATTTATTTATGTTATTTCTCACCTGTACTATAGCTATCCTACCCTGGCAGTCCCTGTCCTTCTCTATAATCTGCCACCTGTCCGATGTCTGTATTATTGCTGTACCCAATCCGATATGTTGAGTACTAAGACTAAAACATGAGTGTCTTAGACCTAAGCATGTTGTGATATATGATGCATTTTCGTCGGTTTTAACGTTAGTTTCCTGAATGAGTATAAAATCAGGTTTATATTTGTGTATGAGTGGTATAAGATGATTAATTTTGGATCTTATACCTCGAATGTTAATACTCATTATTTTAATTTCCGCTGCCATGTTTGTTGTAAAATAAGAAAAGGTTGAGCATAATTATGTTTCTTGTTTCAAACTGTCTGCATTCATGTTATCATTTCTGGAGATAGTCAGTAGATTCCTTCGCCGGGCTTGAAATCTCTAAGTCAATAACGAGGCGTGGTGAATAATCTGACAGGTTTCTTTGTCGTGGTGGTGTGTTAACATTATCACTGTCTATTTCGGTCACGGCGCTGGTCATTATCTGTTCAGTATAATTACTTACACATTTCTTTTTGTTTGACCTGTGCGCTTCAGGCGGTGTAGGGTAGTCGTGGTTGTTGAGGGGCGGCAGCGTGGTAACAGGTGTTTGGCAGGCTGGAGGTGTCGAGCTCTCGCCGTCAGACAGGCTCTTGGTTGAGTGTCCCCTTTTCCGACTGACCAGCTGGAAACCGTCCTCATCCTCCTTATCCTTACTATGTTGAACTATCTGGGAGTTCGAGGTGACTTTTTGTGCCAGTCTAGGTCTCTTCTGGGTTTGTACTTTGGCCGGACATTTATTACTCCAGTGGGAGTCTTCCCCACAGTCTGTACACACCGTACGGCGCCCCGGAACTGTGATGAAGAGACGGTGTAGCTTGTCTTCTACCCCATCCAACTCCATGTCTACGTAATGTGGCAGAGGTTCTTTCGGGTTGCACAGAAGTAACCATTTGTCCGTACTGTTTTTCAGCTTATGCACTTCCGCGTTTATATCTCCCGAAATATCCGCGGCTATTTGCTTCACTGTCTCAATCTTTGCGGTTGTAGGCATCCAGTGAATCATAGCCTTGGTCTTTTCCTTCTCAATGTTTTCAATTACGATCGTTACTTTGGGATCCTGCAGTTCATGCTTCATCCCATGAAGCCGTTCATAATGAGCCGCCTTTGCTTCCGGTGTCAGCGTAGCGTACCATCTTTTAGGGTCCTCAAAACGGTAGATGGATTTTATCCCTTCCCTACCGATCCCACAAGGCCCCCTCAAGACGCTCGCCATCAGCGAGTAGTTGAACCGGAATACATGAGGTCCTGATATAGAAAACACAAGTGTTTTTGCTTGATGGAACGCTCCTCCTTCGAAACCTTCACTTGTGTTGACTTTGACACGTTTAACAATTTGGTTTTCCATCTTCGATAATCCGTGACAGAGGAAATCTTCAATACGGAAGCACAGATACAGATACATGTGGTGAAAACAATCGAAAACACTTCCACAAAATTGAAATCACTGATATATTTGAATAATCCGTGACAGGTGAAATTTTAATCCAGGTCTACACGTGGTGATAAACTATCGAATTCACTTCCACAAAATTAAAATCACTGATATTTTTAAATAATCCGTGAAAGAGAAAAACCTTAATCCAAATCTACACGTGGTGTTGACACTTCCGCGAAATATTTATACGTTGTGAAGAGAAACCAGAGTGACCCGGTAAAACCTCATTGGCTATGGTACCGCCACGAAGGTGAATGTTGTCCACAAGGGGTAATGGACACCGTAGACAATGTTGGAGTGTAATTCTAGTATCTTCAGCTTTAGGAAAAAAGTATGAAGCAAGATTACGGCTAATAATTCTATATATGGGTATATTGCCACAATTAATAAACACGTAATACCATATAGATAGTGATTATTTCTAGAGACCATACCACTAGAGACCAGTCTCAATAGTACACATATGGTGTCCGCCGCGAGTGCTGGAGGTCCCGGGTTCAGGCCCCGGTGAGGACCAGGATTTATTTAAAAAATCCACCGGGACTTCCAGTAATTTCCCCTGGTCTCTGGGTAGTGAGATCGGACGCCCGTGTGTATTGTTGCGCACGTAAAAAAATCCCTTGGCAGTTGGAAATCGAAAAAGAGTAGCCTAACGGCTCTGCCCGGGCAAAATTTCGAGTTAAAAATCTACCCAAGTAATACAGGATCCTCGGCGGTGCTACGGAGTTCGTGCACTGAACTAAGTTTCTCCAGACTCAGGTTTGAGTTAGGAGGAGAACGGAGCACTTATGGGTTGCACCTGTGTGCCGTGATGTTGATCCATAAACTAAACTAAACTAAACTAAACTAAACATAATCAGTGAAATCTCCAAATTAATCATTAAAATAATATTTTTAGAAAGAACCCCAGTTATTTCCCTTGCATATTTTGGAAATATTTATGTCCCCTTGATACTGACAAAACATGTGGCGTGTCATCTGCGCTTAGTGTAATATCACAGTATCCGATTCAGCATGACTAAGATATTTTTTACCCGTTTATTTCATACAAAGCAATGTATATTTACAAGGTGCAATGCGTGTTTCTTTGTTTGTGTATATTACAGAGCGTTGCCGTTTGTTAGTGTTATGTCACATACGTTAATGAAACAAAAACATACATATACAGTTATGATAATGACGTACGCTTTCAGTCATCCCATTCTAACGTGATTGACGGTAATGGTGGTGATAATGGTGATGATAATGATGACGGAGACAACAACGACTATGATGTGGAGATGATTCCTTCCCCTCGTTCACTCTAAACCCATAATTCTCACACGCTTATAAACCTTCAACACACCACGCATTCTCTTCCACAACCACAATATATACATTAAATGAAATGTTGGTGTCAAGGTCGAAACGGCAAAAGCCGCCCCACGCTTTACACTGCAGGCAGCCTCATGTAAGCTTAGTTTCCTGTAAGTGAATTCAATAGTATTGCTGAATGACAGCCCTCGACTTAATCGCAAGTGCCCAGGATTTCCTTGTGGTGGGCTGGGTTGGGACCGGGAAAGCGGTCAACAAAGAGGGAGGGAGGGAGAGGGAGCTGGGGAGGGGGAGAGGAGGGGGAGGGATAAAAAGAGAGCGCGTAAACAGATTGTAATTTGTTAAGTTGTCTATTTGCGATTACAGCTTATACATAAATATCCCGTTTATTATGTAAAAAAGCAGGATTCTACATTGCGAATACAGCGTATAGTCATTCATGTTGGGGGGGGGGAGAAAAAAAAAAGAGAGAGAGAGAGAGAGAGAGAGAGAGAGAGAGAGAGAGAGAGAGAGAGAGAGAGAGAGAGAGCGTAAAGAGAATGGAATTTATTAGGTTCACTAAAGAGTTTACCTGAGCTGTTCCGACCTAGGTCAACCGTCGGTCGACAAGACCACTGACTCACAAAGGCCACCGTCCCATTGTTCTGTCTAGGTTGGGCCCCGGGACTCAGTAACAAAGAAGGGACATTTATTCAGTTATTTGGCGCTTTGTCCCCCAATGATTGGGCTTAGTGGTACACATGCGGAGTATAGAAATATACCGTGAGAGTGTGTGTTTGAACATGTATGTTATGTAGTGTGAAACTTGATGGGGGTGGCTCTTGTTTATTAATCTGCGAATAGCTGGGCGATTTTCTGTTGGAAAATCTTTGCTAGTGTGTGTGGTTGTATTGTTTGGTGATTGTGGGTGGCCAAGTTTCTACTCGACCATATTACGTTTCTATACTCCGCCAGTGCAACAAGAAGTTTAGTGTGTTTGTCTTTTGTGGCTGTGGGTATTGTATTTAGGAAAATGGCTTTATAAGCGTCAGTTTTCTTGTCTGTGTGTGTTTCTATTAATTGTTGCAGTGCAGTCTTAGTGGCTGTGATTGCTGGCCATTCATAAAAGAGATGGTCCTCTGTTTCCTGAATATTTTGTCTACATATTTTGCATGGGGCTATTTGCTTGGATGTTTGTGCAGCTCTCTCTGTTGTCGGGGTCATATTATAAATTAGCCTGTATGTTATTTCTTTGGATTTTGATGTGATATGTTTGTTGTGTAAGTTAGTGAAGGTGCAGCTGTAGTCTTTCATGTGATATTTGTATCCTCTTTTGATTCTCAGGTGTAGTGGTGGGGCTTGTTGTTGTACTAAATATTTGTATATCTGCTTGGTTGTCTGTTGTATTAAGTGTTCATTACCTTGAATTGCTTGCGTACATGTTCTGTAGAAGTGCGGTAGTGTGCCGTAATAGTGCGGTGTTGTTTTGTCTATTTTCTTAAATCTGTGTAATCTAATTGCAATATAGTATAATGCTAGCAAGTGTTGATCTGGATGATTGATGATGCGTCCTATGTGGTTGATTCTTAATGCTTGTATTATTGTGTTAAGGTCCTGTAGTGCTACACCCCCCCCCCCTCTAGTCTTCTCTTGTATTAAAGTCTTGTACTTTATATTGTGGATTGTGTTTTTGAAGATGAATTGTCTGATGTGTTTGTTTATGTCTGTGATTGTTTGTTTTGGGGGGTCTAACACTGTGGCTAAATATAGTATTTTAGGAAAAGATGAAGGTGTTAACAATAGTGCTTCGTACAAAAATTGTTGATGTCTTGTATTTGAACCTATGTAGTATGTCTATAATTTGTTTTGTCAGTGATTGCCATGTTCTTGTGTGTGTTTTTCTGGGATTGGATGGAAAAGTGATCCCATAAATCTTCATGTTATCTGTGACTGTTAGGTCCGGGGGAAAATCTGCTTTATTCTTCCACTTCCCCAGACCCATTATTTTAGACTTCTGTATGTTTATTTTGGCCACACTTCCTTCACAAAACTGTCTAAAGGTGTGGAGTATGTTCGTTATGGAAGTGTTGGTTGTATGGACGAAAGCGGTGTCATCTGCATAAGCAATTAATTTCCGCTCTCCAGACCCTTGTATAAATGTACCTTTAATGTTAGTGTTCTGTCTAATTGCTTCTAAGAGTGGTTCTAGTGTTAGTACATATAGGACTGGTGATAGTGGACACCCTTGTCTGACAGATATATTGATTATGAAACTGCCAGTGAGTGAATGATTCACCAGTACCTTACTTTCAGGATTTTTATAAAATATTTGTATCCACTGTCTATAGTACTGTCCTATGTTACAGTGTGCTAGTGTTTTGTGTAAGTATGAGTGTGAGATTCTGTAAAAGGCCTTCTCCTGGTCTAAAGATAAGAGAGAGGATTGACAGTCTTTCTGGTGGGTGTATGTAATGAAATCCCTAATGAAGTGTGTATGTTGGTGTATGTTTCTGTGTTGAATACTGCACTGTTGGTCTGGGTGAATGAGTGATGGCATGAAGTTTTTAATTTTGTTTGCAAGTGATTTTGCTAGAATTTTGTAGTCTGTGTTTAATAAGGACACGGGTCTATGGTTTTTCAGCTGTGTTTTGTCTGTGTTGTCTTTAGGTATGAGTGTTATATATGACATGTTGCAAGTGTTTGGAGTTCTTGTTTGTTAAAAGCTTCTTGGTAGACTTTTAGAAGAAAATTGCCTAGGATAGGAAAGAAGTGTTGGTAGAATTCTACTGTGAGTCCATCTGGTCCTGGTGTTTTGTCTTTTTGCATTTGATTGAGTGCATGTGTTATGTCTGCTAATGTAAGCTCTGTGTCTAGTGTGTCTTTATCTGTGTCTGACAATTTTTTTGTGTATTTTAGGAACCTATTTTGTGTTTGTGTGTTGGCAGGTTCTGCTGTATATAGGTCAGTGTAGTACTGTTGGAATGTTTCTAGTATATGTACTGTCTCTGTTTGTGTGTTTCCTTGCATGCCTGTTATTGCTCCTATTTGTCTGTTGCGTTGAATGTTTTGCTCTAATGCAAGGTGCTGTCTATTGGGACTTTCTTCTGATATGTTAGTAAGTTTAGTTCGAAGGAGTGCACTACGGAATGTGTGTTGCTGGTGTTGTTCTAATTGTGATTCTAGTGTGTTTAGGTGTGGTGCATTCCTGTCAGTCTGTTTTGTGACTTGTATTGCTGTCTGTATGATATGTTCTTGTTGTAGTCTGTCTTTATGTATGATGGATGCTAACTGTTGTGTTCTGTACCGTATTGTATTCTTTAGTAAATCCCAAATTTGTGTTATGTTGTGCGTGGGTGTACTATTAGTGTATGTTAGAATAAGTTGTGTCACATGTTGTAAATAACCTGTATTTTGGAGTAAGGAGTTATTGAACTTCCAATATGGTGTTCTTTTTGATGGCCTTGTGTTTGTAGTGTCTGTAGTGATATGTGTTAGTACTGCTTTGTGATCTGTGTATTGTAATGTCTCTTGTAGATGTTTTGTGTGTATTATTTGGTGTGTTGAAGGTGTGTATATTCTATCTAATCTGGCTGATCTATTGTAAGCCCTATTTTTATGTGTTGTTGCAATGTTATTAGGGTGTCTGTGTCGGAAAGCGTCTATTAAATTGTGTGTGTCTAGGGTATTCTTTAGTATATCCAGTTGATGTATTCCATTTCTGTCATTTCTCCTTAATTGTGTCTTGATTCCTGCTTTGCCTGCCCCTAGGATATCCAAATCTGAGAGTACAAAATTGAAACCCCCTGCAAGGATAACATTTTGTCCTCTGTATGTTTGTTTAATTAAGGTGTCTAATTCTTGGTAAAAATTTGGTTGATGATTGTAATTAGGTGGTGCATTTATGTTCACTATGGTGTATGTATGTATAGTGTTTTCTACCTGTATTATGGAGATTCGTCCCTGGTTATCCGTGTGTGTTTTAATTATGTCCCACCTGTCTGATGTCTGCAGAATAGCTGTTCCCGACCCAATTTTGTGGGTGCCTAAACTAAAGCATGAATGTCTGAGGCCTAGCTGTGTGGTGATATGTTGTGCGAATGTTTTTGAACATATATTTGTTTCTTGTAGTAGTAGAAAATCTGGTTTGTGTTTGTTTATTAGTGTGATAATATGTTGTAATTTTGTACGTATACCACAAATGTTTAAAGTAATAATAACTAAATCACTAGTCATTATAATTTAAGTAAAATCAAATGAATGAGATATAATAAGTGTATAGAATCACACGCAAAATTATTATCCGTGATGAGTACATTTAGGCGAGCAAGTCTGTAGCATCAAAAGTTTGTGTGGGAGGATTATCTTGATCCTCGTTCTTATCACTTGTGTCTGTGTCTACGAAGAGAGTGTCTTGTATGCTGTATGTGTCGTCTTCGTCTTGTACTTGTGTCTCCTCTTGTTGTTCTTGTTCAGTTTCCTTTGTCTTGCCTATAGTGGCTTTGACTTTTTCTTTCTTTGGCAGTGATAAATCGTCTGTTTCTGTCTCGTCGCTGTGTTTTGACTGCGGTCTTCTGTTAGCCCTGTTAACTTGAAAACCGTCAGAGTCTTCATTCCTTGGATTTATGTCTTGTGTGTTATTTTCTTGTGTGTTATTTTCTTGTGTGTTGGTTTGACTGCTGAAGGTTTGTGTCAGCTCAATCTCTCCCCGTGGAGAGGTTTCTCTGTCGAGCGGTGGGAAATCTTCTTGGCTTTGAACGCTTACTGCTGCTGCTATTGGTGTCGTCGATTGTCGTCGACTAGGGCATTTATTTTCCCAGTGGTTGTTTTGGCCACACGCTGGACAATTTGTCTTTCTCCCCGGCATCGTGATCAACACTCTGTGGTTATTGTTTGTAATACCGGGAGTGTAGATCCGTATATAGTGGGGGACTTCCTTCGTTGGGTTGCAGAGCGCTCCCCACTTGCCGGCCCTATTCTTTATCCTAAAGCCTTGTCGTCTCCTGTAATACTGTGCACTAGTTTTTTAACTCCTTGAGGAGAAATCGTGACAGGTAGCCAGTGGATGGTCAGCCTGTCCCTTTCTTTGTCTAGATGTTGTAGTGATATGTCTATCCCTAGACTTGGTAGATAAATCTTTTTGCCGTATATCTTGTCATACACAGCTTTCTGAACCTCTGCTGACAGGTGAAAGTACCACCTAGTGGGAATTTCGAACATATGCAGGTCGACGACTCCCCCAAAAGGTACACCTCCTGGACCAGTTAGGGCACCCATAATAAGTGCAGGTGTTGCTTTCGCAGCCGCCCCGGGACCAGTTATGGAACACACTATCGTTCCGGACTGGTGAAGTTGCTGGACATCGTAGTCATTTATCGAGATCCCGACTTCAGTGATATTTGAATACATATTGAAATTTGTTGTTCCAGATAATAATTCCGGGGAAATATCCAGAATATCAAATCCAACGAATATCACCACAAAATCCGGAAAAAATTACACAGTAACAAGTCTTACGATTTTAAAAGTCGCAGAACCGTCTCCAGAAGAAGCAACAGAGATTTATACGTTGTGAATTCGTTGAACGGCTAGTTTTAAATGTTTTCCCACAGAGGGGAATTAACACAATTAAAAATTAAAATATTCGAGAGATTTATACCTTGTGAAGAGAAACCAGCCAAAATTCAAATAGAAAAGCAGCAAAGGAAAAATTTTTCACTAGTGAAAGATTTATACGTTGTGAAGAGAAACCAATGTAACAAACTAAACTGCCAAATTGCAAATATACCTCAACGTCTTGCAGGTGTTTTATACTGTTATTTCATTGCATTATACTGAATTTAAAATATACATAATTGTGACGAAACCGCGATCATCTGTCTGTGGTCGTCGGGATCCCGCACTATTTTGGCGCGTCATCGGGGACTTTCCCAGTTATAAATAGACTGAGGAAAGCCGATAGGAATTTTCCATCTAGAATCATCTCGAATTACCGGTATTTGACTGTACCGGGTTGCCGGGTGCTTCACCGAATTCCAGTGCAGAGAGATCTAGAAATTCTAGGCGGGGAATGAAGGTTATCCGAGAAGTTGACTTTTCTCAAGGAGCACTCGATCCTCGTGCGCATGAGTTGGCACGTTGGTGGAATGCGGCTAGAATAGTCATTCACTTCCAAACTCTCACTGAGAAAAGACGCAGGGCTCTGTTAAGCCATTTGTACAGCGTCTACTATCAACCATGTTGCGGCTGACTGTTATTACAATGTGGCAGATGTGCCCTTGAACAGTACTGGTAGCTGACTGGAGGCTGGTTCGAATTATTCAGGTATCTACTTGGTTAATTAATTTAACTTTGTAATTGTTCACAAAACGCAATCGTTCTAACCTCATTAAATATGCGGGTGTCTTTGCATTACTAATGCGGAATTGATCGATAACGCCGCTGAAATCTAGGCCGTGTGTTACGGCTGTTTACAAACGTTTGTAGTGAATTACCGGGTTGAAATTTAGGCCTGTGATATTGACGATTTGTGTTCAACTAGTATTTACCATGTGTAGCAAATTGGTTGCATATACTATGTGGCTGTTTTAGAATAGGACATAGTAATAGTGCATGATGTGAACCTAGGCTTATGTCAGTCAGTAGCTGAAGCCAGAAGAACGGTTAGATTGCAAGGTGAGTTGGTAGGTGGAGATTCAGACAGTGTTGTGCTTAGCTGCTAAGTAAAGAGAGAACTTAGTGCTATACCACAGTGCATGATGTAACTATGGTGTAATAACTTAATAGTGAATTCATTGTGTGGGACACTGGAATTCTGTGAGAAGTTAAGTCTTCATTTATGATATATATATAATGTGGCATTATGTGTATATATTAAATCATACGGAAGATGTCGTCGGACAGGTCTGCAGTCTAACCACTATCAACCCCGGCAAGGAATGGGTGCCGGTGCCTCCAGCTTTTAAGTGTACCTTCTCCTGCATTATCACACTCGACAGACGGTGCAGAGAGCAGAACCCTGCCGCTGTCAATGCAGAGGTTAACGCGCTCATCTATGATCACTCAGATAGCCCCGAAGTGCTCATCTATACAGATGGATCTGTTGTAAAGCAGCAGAGAAGTGCGTGGGCATTTACAGCCCGTTCAGCGGGCCGAACCGTTCAAGAATCCAGTGGTGCCCACTCTATGACCACGAGCAGCATGACGATGGAGGTGATGGCAGTTACACAGGCTTTCATATGGCTGGAATCACAGCATTATACCAACGTGTGTGTACTAAGTGATTCAATGAGCATGATTCAGAAGGTCGAAGCTGGATCTGTACGTAGACAGTGGACTGAGTCGCTGCGGAAGTCTGCTGTCCGCAAAGTCACCTTCATCTTCGTCCCGGGACATGCGGGAGTCGAGGGAAATGAACGAGCTGATAAATTGGCTGGCTCTGCACCCCCTGTAGATGGCCAGCCCATGGATCGTGCGGATGTTATTAACGCCCTTAAAGATATGGCGAGAACAGAGGATTTTGACGCCAGTGATTCCACATCGCTCTCCGGGATGAAAGACCTGGGAGTAAGAATCGGCACAGCCAGACGCGAGAGGTACATCGGGAAAACAAAGCGCCTCGTCAACCAACACAGAACTGGCACTATTAGCCACCGGACGCTGATGCATATGCTGGGGGCAGGATCTGAGCACCTATGGACATGTCCGGAGTGCAACGAAGATACCCCAACTGATAACTGAACTGATAACTGATTAAATCATGTTGTGTGATACTTCTTGGAGCGATACCGAACGCCGAGTGGTTCGACGCGTGATACCCATGAGTCCGTCGCGATGTACATATGCGTTCTGAAGTCTTGTCTTAGCTATCCTGTTCTTTCATACTTGCGCAAGTGCGAGTGAGTGCTGATGTGCTAGTGGTATGGAAGGACAAAAGGAGGTTGTATGAGACACGGGGACATATGGGATATGGGAGATTTGAAAGCAAGTTATGAAAGTATGGTGCTGGCAGACCAGGCCAGCTATGAAGTTCGGTCCAGGCCAAGGCTAATCCCCTTGGAAGGGCGGAGCTGGAACATAACCCTTGGAACATGTGGGGAACATGTTTTACCAAGAAGGCTTCTTGACTCTAGGGAAGAGTCTAATAAGAAGAGTTTTGCTATAAGGTGGGCAGGAAGTCTCACCAGCAGAACGGTGTGTGTAAATACTGGATGTGATCATGTATTATCCCTATATCCCGAGGGATGGTACAGTGATCAGTATTATGTTACTATTGTACAGGTCCAAAGTAAGGAATGAGTCCAGGGACTCTTCACCTGACTGTTTAGTTCTGTTAATTTTAGAACTATGATAAAGGCTTACTATAGCTAGTGACGTTAGCGACAACTGGTAGATGATTAGGGATAGGTGAGACATACGATCAGACTCGTCATTCTGATTACTTACCCTATTTGACGGGCTGTTCTTTGTGGCCAGCTGACATTGAAGGAAACCCATGCTTTACTACTCTCAATATAGAGATAATGCTTTAGTTATATGTATAACTAATTAGCATGACTGAAGGTTGAGTAGTCAGTAGTAGGATGCATGTGGACCAATGTTTGGGCCAGTATACTCTCACCGATCGCTCTTCCTTTCAGGAGTTGCCTGTTGAGGAACCAGTCAACTACACTTGTCGTTTGCCGGAAACCACTTCGTGTAACACAGCGAAGGGTAGAATCTTTTACTTACCTCGCCTGACTAAACCACACCATGTGCCAGGGTGAATCATCATGAGTGGATGTTATCATCAATTGATTCCGGTGCCCTGAAGGTGCACGTGTGGGATGTGATGGTTTGTGTTGTTTTCTGACTTAGAAGATACTCTGTTTCAGCAAGGAGAAGTTCAGCTACCTGAGCAATCATGCTCAATGATATGATATACCAGACGGTACGCCGTCTAGTGAGGTTCCGCCTAAACGTCGGAAAGAACGATCTATAATCTGGAACTGTTTCTACGGCAGCTTTAGGGGCAGGTCAGGATGAGACCTACACCAGCTTACGTATAAAGACATATTCCCAGTGTTATTAGGTAACGGACAACTAATTCTTGTCCAGACTGAACAATGTTATCTCCAGATGAAATAGAAGTGTGATCCAACTGATGAACTTAGTTAGAAACTGAACTGTGTTTTCTTGTAAGACTCTAGTATCAGCAGAGCTATCTTATTACCCAACCAGGGGTAATGTACTATGATTGAGGGACCATTAGATTGGTCATTGGCTTATTACCCAACCAGTGGTAATGTACTATGATTTAGGGACCATTAGATTGGTCATTGGCTTATTACCCAACCAGTGGTAATGTACTACGACTTAGGGATCATTAGATTGATCATTGGCTATTACCCAACCAGGGGTACGTGATACTACTGAGGGACCATTAGATTGGTCAATTGATTACAGACTTTCATTGAACTCAAGAGTAACTGGGGTCAAGTCCAGGAGGATTGTCTCCCAGCTAGGCTGTTTATAGAGAACTGTTTATTAACTTATCAGTGACTCCTTAGAAGGTGATGAAGTTGCAGTTGGTCCAGTTGAGTGAGGTCCAGGGTTAACACTCTTGTTGTCGATCCAAGCTCTGGGGACGGAGTGGTCTCCAAGGTTCAAGTCAGCTCACTGGAAGGAAGCCGGGTGAGTGGCTGACCGACTGGACGGGACATCTGCATCCAATCTACTTCTCAGTCTGATGATGAATTAACCATATCTCTGATTCTGTCTCTACTCTAGCCTCTATTTGTGTAAATAGATTATTCTATCAGGATGTTCATTTCAGTTCTATATTCTCAAGGGTAGAATAAACTTTGTGTATGTTGACTTGCTCTTTGTATAATTATTGAGTGTGGTCTCGGACGATGCCTCAGTGTTCATTGTTCCACGGGAGTAGGTAGTTAGTGGGGGTCTAGAATCTGGAGGGGCTTGTAGACATATTTAACTAATACGAGGTAAACCACAGAGTAAAAAGTGTATCTACCTATCCAACCCCTGGGGTTAGAATACACGGGAGTGCTAGAGACCCTCGAGAGTGGTTAACTCTCACTACCCAAGGCGATCTTGTCACACTCCAGAATAGCGTCGGGGCTCGTCCGGGATTATTCCAAGCTCTCTGTGTGTTATAGGAACCTCTAGTAGGGATACTGACTTAGTCTATATCCTCTACTGCAGTCTACATAAGATTCTACTACTTCTACCTATCTCATATCTGTCTGACAGACATTTGTGTTGTGGTGTTTAGTTAATACTATTAGTTAGTGCTTAATTGTATTGCTTCACCCTCACATACTTGAGTAACCACATCTCATAGTCTAGCTTAAGAATGGAGGTGGAGGCGGTCAGTGCAGCTTTCCGCTGGATAGAAAACACGATACATACACACATTGTGATTGTAACTGACTCAGAAAGCATGCTAAGAAGGGTGAGAACAGGCAGGCTTCGTGCAGAGTGGCTTGCTTCGCTTCGGAGGTCACGGGTAGTAAGCATCACCTGGATCTTTTCTCCTGGGCATGCCGGTGTGCTGGGGAATGAACAGGCGGAAAGATTGGCTGGCTCGGCAAAATTTGGTGGAGTATTGATGCATGACAAGGCAGACGTAGTTGCGGCCTTGTGGGACCACGTGTACACCTCGGGGGAGCAGATGGATCACCATGGTCTGGTAAGAATGAGACAACGAGGTGTGACGAGGGGATCTGGCCGACGCTCGGCGCTCGGAGGAAAGGCGGGACGGACATATAATCAGATTGCTACTGGAACTATTAGTGTTGGAACTCTTCGCTGGCTGCTGAGGATGGGGACGGAGCACTTATGGGAATGTCCCGAATGCTGTGATGTCGGTTCCTAAATCAATCAATCAATCAATCTCATAGTCAACATGGCTACCCAAGAGTTAGACTTAACCAAAGTTCAGGCAACTGGGCGTAAGTTAGGTCTAGATGGTGATGCATTGAAATCCTATGTGCAAGAGGTGGAAAGTAATTTCCGCCAAGAGGAAAGAGAGAGGAGGAGAGCAGAAAGAGAACTTGAAGCCAGTAAAGTGGCTTTAGAGGAAAAGAAGATAGCTGCTGATAGTGAGATGAAACGGCTTGAGTTGGAAGCCGACAGAGAGAGACGTGACCACGAATATCGAATGAAGCTACTTGAGGCACAAGCGCCTGCTACTGGTGTAACTGATGGAGCTGTGGGAGGAGGTGTACCTCCTAGCTCAGAGTCAATTAGTAGACGTGACTATCAGGCTATGAAGTGGCCGTTACAGCCGTTCGAACCTGAGAAAGAACGGATAGACCAGTACTTAGAGAAGTTCGAGGCCATGTCGATTGCAATGGGGTTAGACAAACAGAAATGGTGTTTGAAACTCTCCCAGGGACTCAGAGGCGCCGGTTATGAAGTGTACGCACGCTTGCCACCGGGTTTACAGAATGATTACCCGGCATTGAAAGCGGCTCTCTTGAAGAGATTTGAGATTACAGCGCACTCATACCGAAGGAAGTTTAGAACTTCTAAACGGGAGCCTGGTGAACTGTTTTCAGCATACAGTGTGAGATTAAATTCGTACCTTCTTAAATGGATGGCCTTGGCCGGATTTAACGAGGAGTATGAAAGTTTGCGTGAGTTGATGGTAGTGGATCAGATGCGAATGCAAATGTCGAAACCCTTGCGAAACTTCTTAGGTGAGAATGGGGCTGAGAGATTAGATATAGTCACCAAGTTAGCCGAAAGATACGTTGAAGTCTATGGCGAGACTGGGGACACCAGTCCAACTGATCCGAGATCGAAAGATAAGGATCAAGGTAAGTCGAAGAAGGCATCCAAGAAGACCAACGGTTCTGTTGAACCAAGTCAACAGGCAATTAAGCACTAACAAATAGTATTAACTAAACACCACAACACAAATGTCTGTCAGACAGATATGAGATAGGTAGAAGTAGTAGAATCTTCTGTAGACTGAAGTAGAGGATATGGACTAAGTCAGTATCCCTACGAGAGGTTAACTGTGGTAGGAACCTCTCTACCAACACACAGAGATCTAGGAATAATCCCGGACGAGTCCCCACTCTAATCTGGAGTGTGACAAGATCGCCTTGGGTAGTGAGAGTTAACCACTCCCGAGGTGTCTCTTGCACTCCTGTGTATTCTAACTCCAGGGGTTGGATAGATAGATACACTTTTTACTCTGTGGTTTACCTCGTATTAGTTAAATATGTCTACAAGCCCCTCCAGATTCTAGACCCCCACTAACTACCTACTCCCGTGGAACCTCCACGTGGTGCAGACCGGGCAACCATGACCGCGAGGTCATGAGCTAACGGGGCTATGGCTCGCCATAGAGGATGGACTCCCTGTGGTCAGATTAGTGTCCTAAACCTGCGACTGGCCTAGCAAGCCGGCAGGGGATCTTCATACTGCTCGTAGAAAAACTAAGAAGTATAAACGGACTGACCCAAACGGCTATCGACCCGGCAATGTTAATGGACTACGAGATAGATCAGCGATTCAAAAAATAGGCACAATGAACGTCTGCGGTTTCAATAGTAAAGAAGAAGAGCTTATAGAAACAATGGAGAAGAGGAATATTGGTCTGATGGGAATAGCGGACACCAGAACAAAAGGGAAAGGATGCAAGGAGCTCCACCGCAGTTACACGTTTGTTTACTCTGGAGTAGAACAGCAAGAAAGGGCAAGACACGGTGTGGGAATAGTCATCGAACCACGGCTAGCAAGAGGAATACTAGAAATAAAATATATATCAGAAAGAATCATAACAGTGAGAATAAAAGAACAAACAATCACAACATATGTACAGATATACGCACCATGTAATGCAAACAATAATGAGCAAGAATGCGAGGACTTCTACGAAGACATACATGACGTGCTAAATAAAATAGATAAGCAGGACAACATCATAGTTATGGGAGACTTCAATGCAAGACTAGGTCATAACAGAGTGGACATAGAAAAACACCTGGGAGCATTTGGAGATCAGCAAAATGAAATTAATGATAACGGAAATAGACTGATAGAGCTTTGCAGCCAACACGACCTCTATATAACAAACACATTCTATAAACATAAAGATTCGCAAGTATACACCTGGTATAAATGGAACAATCTAGATACTAAAAGCCAAATTGATTTTATATTGACAAGAAATAACAGAAAGAGAAATATATTAGATGCAAGAGCAGTGCCCAATTTCAGTATAAACACAGATCATAAAGCAGTCGTTGCCACAATAAGAACCATTAGAAGAAGAAAACAAAGAGCAGGAAAATACATGCCATGCGAATCAGTAAACCTAAAAAACCTTAAAGACGAGGCAGTAAGGGAAAATTATGAGAAAGAACTAACTGAACTCTTTGTAAAATTACCTACGGAAAGAAAAACAGTGGAAGAAGAATGGGAGATGTTCAAATCAAGCATTTTAAATACTGCAAAAATAACATGCGGAACCACGAAAAAACGCAAAACACGGATAAAGAAAATAACAAGTTGGTGGAACGCAGAAGTAAAGAAAGCGGTAAAAAAAAAAAAGAAAAATATAAAAAGTGGTTGAAGAGCAAACAGGAATGTGATTACAGAGAATACAGAATAGCGAGAAGACATGTGAGTAGAATAGTAAAGAGAGAAAAACAAAAAGACTGGGTAGAGTATGGAGAAACCCTAAATAAAAACTACAAGGAGGCAACCAGAAACTTCTACAAAAAGATAAGTGCAATGCGAACCAGAGGAGAACCCTTTGACCCAACTGAAATAATTAACAGCGAAAATGGAGAACCAATAAGTGAACAAAAACAGATCCTAATAAGATGGAAGCAGTATTTCGAACAATTTCTCAACATCCCATCAGATGTCACAGGAATTCAAGAGACCTACACAGATGTCACCGAGGAACTAGAACCAGACATACTAAAAGAAGAAATTATAGAAGCCATCAGATTAGCCTCATTGAACAAATCACCAGGACAGGATGAAATACCAAATGAACTAATTAAAGCAGCAAGGGAAGTAGGAACAGCTTGGCTACATAGACTATTCAACCATGTTTGGGTAGAACAACAGACACCACGAGACTGGGGAAACGCCATAATTATCCCAATTTTGAAAAACAAAGGCAGCAAAAGAGATTGCACACAATACAGAGGCATTTCACTGTTGAGTCATACTGGGAAAATATTTTGCAAAATTCTTGAAAAAAGATTACGAACTACTTTAGAACCCCAGCTAAGCGAAACGCAGCTTGGATTTAGGAAAAACAAAGGATGCACAGACGCCATTTTTGCTCTTAGACAACTTATAGAAAAATCAATTGAATTCAATGAAACACTCTACTTAGCCTTTGTCAATCAAGAAAAGGCATTTGATAGGGTAGATAGAAACAAGCTGTGGGAAATCCTTAAACAATATGGAGTGAGTACACATCTAACAAACCTATGTAGAAGTTTATACAACAACAGTGAATGCATAGTGAGAGCAACTGGAGGACACTCAGAACCCTTCACCATAAGATCTGGAGTACGACAAGGTTGTGTCCTGTCCCCTCTCTTGTTCATAACATATATAGACAACATATGTAAAGAAACCAGCCAAGCAGAGACAGTAAGAATACCGCATGATGAGAACACAGAAGAAGAACCATCTGCAAATCTAACCATTAGAGAACTCCTGTTTGCGGACGACCAAGCACTAATAGCAAAATCAGAAGCTGAATTACAAGACCACATGAATAGTCTAAACGAAATGTGTAGGGAACATAACATGAAAATTAGCACAAGCAAAACAGAGGTAATGACTATAACTAAAGAAGAACAAACAGCAACAATTCACCTAAACGAACATCCCTTGAAACAAGTAACGAGCTTCAAGTACTTAGGAAGTATAATATCATCAAATGGCAGATCAGAAGACGAGATCGAAAATAGGTGCAATAAGGCAAATCAACTCATTGGACAAATGGCACCAATACTAAAGAACAAACATGTATCAATAACTACTAAGAAAGCACTTTACAACACAATCTTCCTACCAACTCTGTGCTACCAATGCCAAACCTGGACAATGACAGAAAAAGAGAAAAGAAAAATCACAACAACAGAAATGAGGTTCCTGAGAAGAATACTCAACGTATCAAGAAGAGATAAGATCAGAAATGAAGAAATCAGGACTAAAGTGGGGGATTAAAGCTGCTCTAGATTTTATTAGAAAGCAGCAAGTCAAATGGTTTGGCCATGCAAGTAGGCTACCAGCCAACAGCATGCCACAACAAGCAATGATGTACAGACCAGATGGAAACAGAGGAAGAGGCCGACCACGTAAACGTTGGACGGAGGGAATAACAGAATCCATGGGAATGTCGATATACGAAGCCCATAACCGGGCACTCTCACGAAGTTTATACTTCACCTCGACACCGCAAGGTACAAGAGGAACACGATGAGATGAGATGAGATGAGAATGAACATCCTGATAGAATAATCTATTTACACAAATAGAGGCTAGAGTAGAGACAGAATCAGAGATATGGTTAATTCATCATCAGGCTGAGAAGTAGATTGGATGCAGATGTCCCGTCCAGTCGGTCAGCCACTCACCCGGCTTCCTTCCAGTGAGCTGACTTGAACCTTGGAGACCACTCCGTCCCCTGAGCTTGGATCGATAACAAGAGTGTTACCCCTGTACCTCACTCAACTGGACCAACTGCAACTTCATCACCTTCTAAGGAGTCACTGATAAGTTAATAAACAGTTCTCTATAAACAGTCTAGCTGGGAGACAATCCTCCTGGACTTGACCCCAGTTACTCTTGAGTTCAATGAAAGTCTGTAATCAATTGACCAATCTAATGGTCCCTCAGTAGTATCACGTACCCCTGGTTGGGTACTAGCCAATGATCAATCTAATGATCCCTAAGTCGTAGTACATTACCACTGGTTGGGTAATAAGCCAATGACCAATCTAATGGTTCCTCAATCATAGTACATTACCCCTGGTTGGGTAATAAGATAGCTCTGCTGATACTAGAGTCTTACAAGAAAACACAGTTCAGTTTCTAACTAAGTTCATCAGTTGGATCACACTTCTATTTCATCTGGAGATAACATTGTTCAGTCTGGACAAGAATTAGTTGTCCGTTACCTAATAACACTGGGAATATGTCTTTATAAGTAAGCTGGTGTAGGTCTCATCCTGACCTGCCCCTAAAGCTGCTGTAGAAACAGTTCCAGATTATAGATCGTTCTTTCCGACGTTTAGGCGGAACCTCACTAGACGGCGTACCGTCTGGTATATCATATCATTGAGCATGATTGCTCAGGTAGCTGAACTTCTCCTTGCTGAAACAGAGTATCTTCTAAGTCAGAAAACAACACAAACCATCACATCCCACACGTGCACCTTCAGGGCACCGGAATCAATTGATGATAACATCCACTCATGATGATTCACCCTGGCACATGGTGTGGTTTATTCAGGCGAGGTAAGTAAAGGATTCTACCCTTCGCTGTGTTACACGAAGTGGTTTCCGGCAAGTGTATTTGACTGGTTCCTCAACAGGCAACTCCTGAAAGGAAGAGCGATCGGTGAGAGTATACTGGCCCAAACATTGGTCCACATGCATCCTACTACTGACTACTCAACCTTCAGTCATGCTAATTAGTTATACATATAACTAAAGCATTCTCTATATTGAGAGCAGTAAAGCATGGGTTTCCTTCAATGTCAGCTGGCCACAAAGAACAGCCCGTCAAATAGGGTAAGTAATCAGAATGACGAGTCTGATCGTATGTCTCACCTATCCCTAATCATCTACCAGTTGTCGCTAACGTCACTAGCTATAGTAAGCCTTTATCATAGTTCTAAAATTAACAGAACTAAACATTCGGGTGAAGAGTCCCTGGACTCATTCCTTACATTGGACCTGTACAATAGTAACATAATACTGATCACTGTACCATCCCTTGGGATATAGGGATAATACATGATCACATCCAGTATTTACACACACCGTTCTGCTAGTGGGACTTCCTGCCCACCTTATAGCAAAACTCTTCTTATTAGACTCTTCCCTAGAGTCAAGAAGGCTTCTTGTTAAAACATGTTCCCCACATGTTCCAAGGGTTATGTTCCAGCTCCGCCCTTCCAAGGGGATTAGCCTTGGCCTGGACCGAACTTCATAGCTGGCCTGGTCTGCCAGCACCATACTTTCCCCGTGTCTCATACAACCTCCTTTTGTCCTTCCATACCACTAGCACATCGGCACTCACTCGCATTTGCGCAAGTATGAAAGAACAGGATAGCTAAGACAAGACTTCAGAACGCATATGTACATCGCGACGGACTCATGGGTATCACGCGTCGAACCACTCGGCGTTCGGTACCGCTCCAAGAAGTATCACACAACATGACTTAATATATACACACAATGCCACATTATATATATATATATATATATATATATATATATATATATATATATATATATATATATATATATATATCATCAATGAAGACTTACCTTCTCACAGAATTCCAGTGTCCCACACAATGAATTCACTATTAAGTTATTACACCATAGTTACATCATGCACTGTGGTATAGCACTAAGTTCTCTCTTTACATAGCAGCTAAGCACAACACTGTCTGAATCTCCACCTACCAACTCACCTTGCAATCTAACCGTTCTTCTGGCTTCAGCTACTGACTGACATAAGCCTAGGTTCACATCATGCACTATTACTATGTCCTATTCTAAAACAGCCACATAGTATATGCAACCAATTTGCTACACATGGTAAATACTAGTTGAACACAAATCGCCAATATCAAAGGCTGTCAACAACTCATGTTTCAGGCATCATCGGATTACTTCTCCCACACCATACAAGAAACTTGCAGTCGTGTGCGAGGAATGAAATGGTACATTTTATTGCCGTTGGCTCTTTACAATTGCAAAACAGTCGCTATCTAATCACACATAAAGTCACAATATTCTCTAGCAATAGTTTTCCTAACCCCTATAGCTATTCTCTATCTACTAGGCTATATGAAAACAAATCTATTCTACACGATGTGAACACTACAGAGTCAGTCCCCAGTCTGACTTGCTTCACTCGCGTCGCTACACGCCTCGCGGAAGGACCTTCATACGCCCTTCGGCCCTTTGCGTGCTAGATCAGTTAGCACGCTTCTATTAGCTGGCTTTGGCTTGAGTGGCGATCGTAGCGATCACGCAGGCGTGACTCTGTCGTGACCAGTAGTGCTAACTATCTGGTCAACGCCTCCGTGTGAGGACTAGTCAACAGTCCCCCTCTTTCTATCATCCATCCTGCCCCGATCCCGGGCACCCTGTTCTCTCCACTCTATCTGAGGTTGACCCCACGTCCTGGTGGTGTTCTATCATGAGGCAGTCTTTGACACACACCCACCCCTCCTGTGTTGCGTCATCAACTTCGACTCATTGGTTGTGACGCAAGAGGTTTCTAAAAAAAAATTAGTGTGTCTAATTTTTGTCAAAGACTGTAGATAACCTGGCTTTGGGCTATTTAATAGACCTACTGACTAATGTCACAATGTAGCATCACTTTACTTGGCTACTGGCAATCGCCACAAACTTGTCTGGTTGGCGTGAGCCCTCTTCTCAATCGCAATATTATATTAATTAGAGGTATGTCTGAACCGGACCGTTGTCTTATAAGACCTGCCCTCAAATAGTAAATTAACTCACTACCCATACAAAGTTGACTTTCTGAAGGTCAACACATGAATTGCTTCATGTCTCCCATATAATATTAAACAACCATTACACAAGCTGTGAGCGACAGGCTTTACCTATCTCGCTTCCGCGTGTAAAGTCATATTTCACTGTTAAGTTAGTGTTTCGTTGTCTATTATGTCCCCTGACCCGGAGTTATCTCCCTTTGATCTAATAAAAGTGTATGCAATTTATATGTTTGTTTTTCTGGTTGTTTGTGTGTTTGGATGTAATTAAAAGTATAATCTACCCTCTAACATGTGTATCTAACTATCATGTGTATGTAAGTTAGTTTTTCAAGTGCCATAATTCATTTAACTGTGTTCACAAACATGTGTATAATACAAATCTGTGACTACATTTCTGTCTTATGAGACTCAAAATACTTTCACTAAGATCCTAAACTAAACTACACAAAATACATTCATTACACCACACTTCCAACATTGAAACCAACATTAGACGGCAATAAAAATAAAAAGTTTTGTTGAGCGGGAAAAAAAAAAATCCGCTGACTGTTCTTACTCTTTCCTGTATATTTTACATTTGTTCTCACTTTCACACTTCTGTCACACATCTTTAACATTCGCTTATGTCACACTTCTTTTACCATCACTATTGGCACACCTCTTTTAACCTCATTTCTGTCGCACATCTTTCATCCTCATTTCTGTCACACTTCTTGCATCCTCATTTCTGTCACACCTCTTTCATCCTCATTTTTGTCACCTTCTTTCATCCTCATTTCTGTCACACATCTTTCATCCTCATTTTTGTCACCTTCTTTCATCCTCATTTCTGTCACACATCTTTCATCCTCATTTCTGTCACACTTCTTTTACTCTCATAGTTATTTAAAAACCTTGGAGTGACACTGTACAAGCTTGGCTCAGTTTGACAGAGTTGAGCCTAATGACTGTGCATCAACCGTTGCACACGTCAAGTATTTACAACATATTTACATGTAAGAAAAAACGGGTTGATGGTTTGTACCCTGGTATTATTAACCACTCTATTCTACTAAAATATTATTCTAAATAATGACATACTAATACTAGTTCTATAAATACACATTTAATGCGTTGTCTATTTTAATCTATCTGTCATATTAATCCTAAAATAAGCTTAAATTACTCATAATATTTATCTAATTTAAGGGATGGAATTTACCTATGTGAAATGAAATTGATGTGAGCTGAGTGATGTCCCTTTGTGAAATGGGTAATGTGAAATGTAATAAGCTAAGTCCCTTTCTAAAATGGGTGATGTGAAATATAACATATTCTAACTAATGTATTTACATAAAAGCAAACTATATGATTGATATTCTTATTCTATATGGTGAAAATGATGTATCTTTACGTGTATAATATTTCTATTCTATTATGGTGTAATCTAATCATACTACTAAATGATAATGTTTATTAAATGGATTGGTTAAGATGGAATGAAATCAAATGAAATGAAACAAAGTGAAATATAATAAACTGAATGATACTATTCCTGTCTAAACTTCTTATAATTAGTTGTTATATTTAAATTACTATCCTCATCTACTTTTAAAGCTAAATGAATATGTAAATTAATAATCTACCTAAAGTAAAATGAAAAAGTATTATATTATCTAACTGTACATTAAAATGACATAATTTATCTATATTTTATCACTATATTAAAACATTATGATACATATCACATTAAGTTTATATATACATGGTCTTTAAATACCCCAGGTTAGTCGTTGCCATTAATGTTCAGAAACATACTTTCATTGGCATAATATCTATACAATTGTTCTGGGTATTTGAAATCCATTACACAGTCATATTTATTCTATGGGTATTGCACCTGTAGAGTTCGTTTGTAGACCACTGTTCTCGTGTCTGTATGTATCTAATCATCTGACACTGTTTTTCTCTGTTTAACACAACTACTTCACTGGAACATATTTGGAGCTTAGCAAGTAATAAGCTGTCCTAGTTCACAAAGTGATATATTTGTTCCCAGAGTAAAGTTCTTACTTTTGATGTCTACGGACACATAGCAGGTCAATGTTTTTGGTGCTTAGTTCAGCACATAATATTCATGTATTTCTAACATATTTCACATAGAATATTTGACTGTACTAAAATAACATATATTACAGTATACTCTTATGTGGAAATTTCTGGTATTGCTACATCAGATGGTCGACTAAGGGTATCAGCCAAGATGTTATCTTTCCCCTTAATATGTTCTATACTAAAGGTGTAATTTTGCAGTATTAGCGACCACCTGTATATTCGGTCATTTCGATGTACACCACTCTGCGTGACAGTTATTGGGGAGTTGTCAGTCTGGACAATGAAGTGCACACCGGACAGAAATTGATGCAGCTTTCTCACCGCATAGATGACGCTTAGGGCTTCCAACTCGGATATGGAATATCTGGACTCGGTGGGTGTGATCTTACGGCTCACGTAGCAAATCGAATGGAAGATGCCCTCATAAAATTGGCCTAGTACTGCAGCGATGGAGATCCTGCTGGCATCTGTCCTAAGATAATAAACGAGCCTCGGATTAGGCAAGCGGAGGATTGGAACATTACTAAACAAAATTTTCAATTTTGACAATGCAGAAATTAATAATGCATCTTTAACATCCAATTTTACAGAAGCTTTTAAAACATTGGAAAATACACTTGTAATCTCCGCTAAATTTGGAATAAATTTACTATAGTAATTCACTAACCCCAAAAGGCTTCTGACCTGTTTCTTGGTGGTAGGCATGGTCAGATTCATAATTTTGGTAATAATTTTCTGGTCAGTCTTTAGTTGACCTTGAGAAATGACATGACCCAAAAACTCAATTTCTTTTAGGCCCAATTCGACTTTGCTCGGTTTGACAGTGAGCCCGAAGAGTCGCAACCTATTAAAGACATGTCTCAGTTTCAGTAGGTGTGTTGTCCAGTCATCAGTATGGACACATATATCATCTACATAGGTCACTGTATTCGTCACTCCATGAAGTAGATCTCTAGTTAAGCGTACGAAAGTGGCAGGAGCGTTTCGAAGTCCGAAAGGAAGAAAACGCCACTCGTACAGTCCTAAAGGAGTTGAAAAAGCAGTAAGATGGATGGATTGAGACTGCATAGGGACTTGCCAATATCCATTAGTGAGATCTAATTTAGAAAAGATTTTGGAGGTGGACATGTCAAGAATAAGATCTTCGCAGGAAGGAATTGGCTCTGCGTCGATCTTGGTGACGTTGTTGAGCTTTCGATAGTCCACGCACAAACGAATTGTAGAATCTTTCTTCTTAACTAGAACAATTGGAAAAGAGTACTCAGAGGTGGATTTCTGGATGATCCCACTAGCCTCTAAATTCAGAATTTCTTTATTTAGATTTTCCCTATAGCTTAGTGGGATTGAGTACGGCCTGCATTTAATAGGCTTAGAGTCCGTAAGAAGAATGGAGTGTTCGATTCTGTCCGTCCTACCTGGAATGTCAGAGAATATGTCTTTGTATTCCGTTACTAATTCTACTAATTGTCGTCGTTGACTGTCTGTTAGTCCCTGTTCTATATGTATGTTATCTAATGTAGCAGTCTTATCTACAATAGGAACTGGTAGTTCCATTCCGTCGTCGTCTACTTGATTCAGTACGGTGGTGGTGCTAAGTGTGTATTCTGTATCCTCGCTAAGTGTATGCTCGTCGGATATGCCAGTCTCGCTAACTAGTGTAGTTGCGTTGTGTATGTCTGTCGTCTGATCACTTGGTGTGGGAGCACTGTGTTCGTCTGTCTCTACTTCTGTCTCTTGTCGTGAATAGTAAGGTTTCAACATGTTGACATGGAATATCTTTAAGTTTCCGTTTATTGATATTTCATAGTCAACATCTGAAATTTTACGTACCACCTTGAAAGGCCCTTGCCATGAAGTTAACCTGTTATTATGCTTGTCTGGTAATAGCACCATTATGTATTGACCAGTTTCAAGTGTTACAGGTCTAGTACCTTTGTTAGGACTGTGATGTCCGAGGATATCTTCACTGTTTAATGGAGTGAAACCATTCTTCTCTTCCCAGACAGATATTTCTTCATCTGTACAGTGCTTTAGCTGGGGTAGACACCCAAGAATTAACTCAGCACAAGGGTTGTCTAGTATTGCACAAGTAAAGGTACCCGCAAGGAACGGGGTGTTTATACGGGCTCTTGCCAGAGGATAGGTTTCTATATTACCAGAAAAAGTACGGCATCTTACAGAGTCACCAGTATAATCCTTTGGATTAACAAGTTCCTTTTTCACACCAATAATAGAGCTCCCACTGTCTAGCAAACATCGGCATGGCTTCTCATTGACCAACGCAGAGTGAAACAATAGATTGCCTCTGGAGGCTATAGCTGCGTTTGCATTCTCTACGGAGGATGTTACAAAATGCCCACATTCTAATTTTCCGTCTGCATGAAATTGGTGACATTGGACACAATTGTCAAAGCTCAATACATCGCTCACACAACACACATCTTCAGATTGTTTGAAAGGTAATACATTCTCAACATCACACTCAGTCTCACTACCACTATCAGAAGATGTATCAAGTAAAATAGCATTGTTGGCTTTCATACGTTGGCGGCCTAGGCACTTATTTGAATAATGGCCGTAGCTGGAACAAAAAAAACATTTAATGGCACGCCGGTATGCAGATCTTTTGTTCTGTTGCTTCTTAATAACATTTTCAAGATGTGCCGGATAGCTCGGCGATTTGTCACACATTGCATCAGTGTCATGTAAAAGTTGACAGTGGATACATTTTGAAATTTTTCTATCTTTCTTGACAAATTTATTAAATGGTTTTCTATTGCTCTGATAGTTTTTAGCTTGATCTTTTACAAAGGAAACTATTTCAGAGTCATTTGAAGTTTTAAAAATATTTCTGTTTGAAGAAAAATATGCCGACCCTTTCTTTTCAAACTGTTCTATGGTTTCAATGTCTGACTGCTGCAAAAATTTAGCAAAAGAGGATGGTATCGTGGATATTACCTTATCCATAGTTATTAAATTTTTCAATCTATCAAAGTCTTTTCCTATGTTAGCTGCTTTAAGCCACCTATTTAGTACACTTTGAACATTTGAGACGTAGTCAATGAAAGTCTCAGTAGGTTTAGGTTTTAAATTTGAGAACTGAACCTGATACCCAGGGGCATCAAGTAAAAAGTGTTGCATAATCCTATCACGGATGTATTGGTAGTCAGATCTAAGATCGGTTGGTATAGATTCTATTACTTTAAGGGGCTCACCACTCAGGTTCTTCATATAAATCATAGCCCACATCTCTAAAGGAACTTGGTGATATTTAAACTGATACTCGACATTTTCTGTCCAGGCAGATATTGAATCCTCTTTACAATATGCTTTGATAATATTTTTGTATTTGTTGAACTTATTTTCTTCTTGTTGACTTTTAAGTTTAGTGGCAGAGATCTCTGCGTGTGAGTCTACATCCATCTCTTTCATCTTTAACTGTGTCTCTGATTCTACTTGTATTTGTTTTTCCTTAACTCTTGCCATTTCATCTATCTACTTTTGCTTTAGATCTAATTCTCTTTGCTTTATTTCTCTCTCCTGATCTACTGTTTTCTGCTTTAATTCTAGTTCTTTCTGTTTAATTTCCTTATCTTGTTGTAACTGTTGTTGCTTAATTTCCTTATCATGTTCTAGTTGTTTTTGTTTTGTTATCTCAGCTAGTTGTGTTAATTCTTTTTGATGCTCTCTTTCTCGAGTGCGTTCATCTCTATCTGCATTTTCTTTCCGTTCCCGTTCAGTTCTCTCAGCATCTTTTGCTTCTTTAAATTTCTTATCAGCATATTCTTCTAGCTCTTTACCTGTGTATTGCAATTCTTTACCTGCTTTAATGAAGTCAGCTAGAGTCGCCATGTTGCTGGGTAATTGGCTTGTGTTGACCTGAACTCAGTTATTTTTCTTTAATCTGCTATGTTATTTAATATCTGAGCACTACAAATTGTACTATTTGTTTACAATCTGGAAAGTTGTATTCTCCAAAAAATTAGAGCACAAAGTCTGTTCATACAATACACGCTGAAAAAGAGATGCACTATTAATCACAATGCATGCCAAAAACGTAGGTTTTACTCAACTTAATGTTCCCCAGAACAAGGAACAACACGTCAGCAATACCGGTCCCGTTGTTTGGCACCCCGGAATACACACGAGTTTTCTACTCAGGTCACCCTGTTTGGCACATCGGCACACACTCACGTTATTTATCAGCTGTTGTTCGCCCTGTTTTACAGAGCAGCAACAATTAACAACTCGTAAACGAAAATAGATTTCTGACAAATTGGAACAATGACACTGACATGCCCACGAACAAACAGAACATTGATTACTTAATATTTAATGTCACTGTCCTGTCTTCGTTCTACCGTAATAGGTCTTTCGTTACTAACCTAGTTTAATCTATGGAAGTAAGGATGGTGCAGGCCAAATCTAATTTGCATAGCCGAAAGTAGTGCCCTCCTGACGGTAAACAAATAGAAAAGTACGAAAAAAAATCAATAACTGCTTTTAAATAAATATAAATATAATAATAATGTGTAAATAAATAAATATATTCATTCTTTACCTTAAATAAACAAATAATAGTTAATATATCGTACAGATTCAGGCAGGCAGCAGCTTGCCAGTATGTAAACACTGAAATGCTGATTGCAAATGGCGAGGCCCAACTGTTTGTCAATCGTGCCACGTCACAGGCGCAGCGCTATTTTTAGCTCGCAAAAATCAATACTGTCGCTGACCTTTGTATTGCTCCGCCATGAATCATTTGTGACAATTATTCAAAAATAAATAAATAATTACATAAATAAATGAAAGACGAACATAATATGCATACTTACACCTTTGAAAAACATATTATTTAAATATATAACATTCTAATAAGCACAAAGAAACATTATTTTATCACGATAGGCACATTTCTGCCGGCAACTCGATCTAGTCTGCACACGTCATCGTACTGACACAAATTAAACAATTTAATCTTTGTAATCTCCTATCCGTAACCCTAGTCTAGAGCCGTGGGTAAGTGTATATAGCTTGAACTCAGGTTCAAGCAGCACTTCTGACACCACATTTAATCCTATTGCCTGTCAACAACTCATGTTTCAGGCATCATCGGATTACTTCTCCCACACCATACAAGAAACTTGCAGTCGTGTGCGAGGAATGAAATGGTACATTTTATTGCCGTTGGCTCTTTACAATTGCAAAACAGTCGCTATCTAATCACACATAAAGTCACAATATTCTCTATCAATAGTTTTCCTAACCCCTATAGCTATTCTCTATATACTAGGCTATATGAAAACAAATCTATTCTACACGATGTGAACACTACAGAGTCAGTCCCCAGTCTGACTTGCTTCACTCGCGTCGCTACACGCCTCGCGGAAGGACCTTCATACGCCCTTCGGCCCTTTGCGTGCTAGATCAGTTCTCTCCACTCTATCTGAGGTTGACCCCACGTCCTGGTGGTGTTCTATCATGAGGCAGTCTTTGACAAAGGCCTAAATTTCAACCCGGTAATTCACTACACACATTTGTAAACAGCCGTAACACACGGCCTAGATTTCAGTATGAATAAAATTTGGTGGAACTGCGGTAAAGCTGTGAAAGTGTAAACAATATAAAGTGACACAAAGTAGTGCAGCTTTACATAACAGAGTTACGACATATACAGAACGTTGCGGCGGTTAGCCTTCATCAGCAAACAAACACATTCACAAACACAACATACAGTCAAGGAGAACTCCTGTGACTACATTAGAAGGTGATGACAGGACGAGAGGAACAAATGCATGGAAAAATAGAAGCAATGAAGAGAAAATGAGAATTGAAAAATATGTTAATTGAAATGAATGTTAGTTGAAGAAAATGTTTAATAGAAAAATTGTTAATAGAGAAAAAAACTGTTAAAAGAGAAAAAAAACTGCATACTCACCTCACCTACGGATCTGTAAATGACTACGAAAATCTCGGGTGTAGTTATATACGGTGTTGTGTGTTCAGTGAGCACATAGAAAGAAGGGGGCGGGGTAGGAGGCGTGTAAAATTGGTATTGACCAAGACCCCATTCTGTTATTTAAGGTTTGGGTGGACTGGTGTGTATGAACACGCGTACAAACATAGACACACTTCAACAGACAAAATGCTAGTGTATGTGGACATATGCACAGTATATGCAAGAGAGAGAGAGAGAGAGAGAGAGAGAGGAGAGCGAGAGAGAGAGAGAGAGAGGGGAGAGCGAGAGAGAGACAGACAGAGAGAGACAGAGAGAGAGACAGAGAGAGGAAAAGTGCCTGCGACATACCACATGGGGCATACTGTACACTACGAAGTAGTCAGTATGGTTTCTTGTCATACAACGCGCTTCAGGAGCCCCTCGCCCAGTGCTCGAGTTGTTGGGGCTGTGTAAGATCCAACCACTGGCAATGCACGTGAAGAAGGTATGCACAGAGAAGCCATATGTAAGGGGAGAGGGAGAGAGAGGGAGAGAGAGCGAACGGAGGGAGAGAGAGGGAGAGAGAGGAAGAGAGAGAGGGAGAGAGAGGGAGAAAGAGATAGAGAGAAAGGGAGAGAGAGAGGGGGAGAGAGAGGGAGAGAGAGCGAGAGAGAGGGAGTGAGAGAGGGGGAGAGAGAGCGAGAGAGGGGAGAGCGAGAGAGAGAGGGAGAGAGCGAGAGAGCGAGAGGGTGAAAGAGAGAGAGGGCGAGAGAGAGGGAGAGAGCAGAGAGAGAGAGAGAGAGAGAGAGAGGAAAAGTGCCTGTGATATACCACATGAGGCATGTGGGGTGCGTCAGTCTACACGTACGACGTTTCCCTCGTACTGTACCCTATGAAATAATCAGTATGGTTGATTGTTACACAGCACACTCAGGAGCCACTCGCCCAGTGTTCGAGTTGTTGGGGCTGTGTGAGATCCAACCACTGGTAATACAAGTGAAGTAGGTAGGCACAGAGAAGCAAGATGTAAGGAGAGAGAGAGAGAGAGAGAGAGAGAGAGAGAGAGAGAGAGAGAGAGGAAAACTGCATGCGATATACCGCATGAGGAATGCGGAGTGCGTAGGTCTACAAATGCGAGGCTTCACTCATACTGTTCTCTATGGAATAGAGGCAGTAAGGCCAATTGCTATACAACGAATTTGAGGATCAAATCACCCAGTGGTTGTGTTAAAGTCAGACCACCGGCAATATAGTTGGAATATGTGGGTACAGAGAAGCCTGATGGAGGAGAGAGAGAGAGAGAGAGAGAGAGAGAGAGAGAGAGAGAGAGACATTATAAAAGTGCCTACGACACGCCCCTGATGTATGCGGGGTCGGTCGGTCTACAAATGCGAGGCTTCACTCATACTGTTCCCTATGAATTCGGGGCAGTAAGGTTGATTGTTATACAACGTATTTGAGGATCAAATCACCCAGTGGTAGTTTTAAAATCAGACCACAGGCAATATAGTTGGAATATGTAGGCTCTCTCTCCCCCTCTCTCACTCCCTTTCTCTCGCTCTCTCTCCCTCTCTCACTCCCTCTCGCGCTCTCTCTCCCTCTCTCTCTCCCTCTCTTGATCTCTCTCTCTTGCCCTCCCCCTCTCTCGCTCTCACCCTCTCTCGCTCTCTCCCCTCTCCCCCTATCTCCCTCTCTCTCTCCCTCTCTCTCCCCCTCTCTCTCTCCCTCTCTCTCCCTCTCTCTCTCCCTCTCTCTCTTCCTCTCCCCCTCTCTCTCCCCCTCTCTCTCCCTTTCTCTCTATCTCTCTCTCCCTCTCTCTCCCTCTCTCTCTCGCTCTCCCTCCCTCTCCCTCTCTCTCCCCCCTCTCTCTCTCCCTCTCCCTCTCTCTCCCCCCTCTCTCTCTCCCTCTCACTCTATCTCCCTCTCCCTCTCTCTCCCTCTCTCTTCCTCTCTCTATCCCCCTCTTTCCCTCCCGTTCGCTCTCTCTCTCACTCTCTCTCCCTCCCTCTCCCTCTCCCCTTACATATGGCTTCTCTGTGCATACCTTCTTCACGTGCATTGCCAGTGGTTGGATCTTACACAGCCCTAGCAACTCGAGCACTGGGCGAGGGGCTCCTGAAGCGCGTTGTATGACAAGCAACCATACTGACTATTTCGTAGGGTACAGTATGCCCCATGTGGTATGTCGCAGGCACTTTTCCTCTCTCTGTATCTCTCTGTCTCTCTCTGTCTGTCTCTCTCTCGCTCTCCTCCCTCTCTCGCTCTCCTCTCTCTCTCTCTCTCGCTTTCCTCTCTCTCTCGCTCTCTTTCTCGCTCTCCTCTCTCTCGCTCTCCTCTCTCTCTCTCCCTCTCTCTCTTTTATTTGCATATACTGTGCATATGTCCACATACACTAGCATTTTGTCTGTTGAAGTGTGTCTATGTATGTACGCGTGTTCATACACACCAGTCCACCTAAACCTTAAATAACACAATGGGGTTTTGGTCAATACCAATTTTACACGCCTCCTACCCCGCCCCCTTCTTTCTATGTGCTCACTGAACCGTAACACCCAACACCGTATATAACTACACCCGAGATTTTCGTAGTCATTTACAGATCCGTAGGTGAGGTGAGTATGCAGTTTTTTTTCTCTATTAACAGTTTTTTCTCTATTAACAGTTTTTCTATTAAACATTTTCTTCAACTAACATTCTTTTCAATTAACATTTTTTTCAATTCTCATTTTCTCTTCATTGCTTCTATTTTTCCATGCATTTGTTCCTCTCGTCCTGTCATCACCTTCTAATGTAGTCACAGGAGTTCTCCTTGACTGTATGTTGTGTTTGTGAATGTGTTTGTTTGCTGATGAAGGCTAACCGCCGCAACGTTCTGTATATGTCATAACTCTGTTATGTAAAGCTGCACTACTTTGTGTCACTTTATATGGCCTAGATTTCAGCGGCGTTATCGATCGATTCCGCATTAGTAATGCAAAGACACCCGCATATTTAATGAGGTTAGAACGATTGCGTTTTGTGAACAATTACAAAGATAAATTAGATAAAATTTTGAGAGTGAGTTCCCTTGAAGCAAGATGGCGGGACATTTCTTCGTCCCGTAAAATGGAACGTGTTTTTTCCGAAATGTGTATGGATTAAGTGTTTTTTTCGTGGTGAAATGGAGTTCGGACCGTGCAACGGAGTTCGTGCACGCGCGTCCGGTTTTCTTTCGGCGTATCATCGGCGCCCGGTGGCGATAGTTAAGCCTAATATGACGGCCAGACGACCAGCTAGGACACAACGTGGTAAGAGGGCGGGCGCGCGCAGAAGGCGCTTAAAATGTGACAGATTGGGTATCGGAAATGTTCGATTACTGTACTGGAACTGTGCATCATTTAGTCAACGCCGACCCATTCTTGAAAAACTACTCTACGGAAACGATATTGTAGTCTTGGAAGAAACACAGCTCACCGACGGAACAGTCAATATTGCGGGATGTCAGGGTTTCTTTAAAAGGCGGCACCTCGGACAGGCCATTCTGGTCCGCGACAACATACTAGTGTCTGAGATCGATATGTGCAGCTTGTAATCGTTAACGTCTATGCGCGAAATGGGAAGGTCGACGTGCGACAATGGCAGAGTTTGTTCGATATGGATGAAAGGCATATCATCTACTGCGGGGACTTCAATGCCAGAGGCAGTCAATGGGGGAATTGCATCATCAATAGACAGGGAGAAGATTTGGAGGACGCCCTGGCATCTGCTGCCCTAATCTGTCTGAATGATGGGAAGGTCACTAGAATGGCCACTCGACCAGGCGACTCTGACAGCATCATTGACTTGGCTCTGGTGTCGCCCACCATCGCACCAAGGTGCCGGTGGGGCACACTGGGATACCACGATAGTGACCACTACCCTTGTGTCATCCTGATCAAGAAAGACGGGGCCATGAGTCAAAGAAACAAGACCAATGCCTTCCCGTACGACACCACTGGTCAAGACGCCATAAGCAAGATCAGAAGAAGGAAACTAACTTCCTCCCGTAGGAGACAAGAAAGATGGCTGCAGCCAACATGGTGGAATGGAGAGGTCGAGAAGGTGTGGCTGGGAAAGAGGCAGGCTGTCAAAGACTGGCAAAAGGCCAGAAAGGCTAACATGCCACAGGTTGAGTTGGCGAACCTGAAGACTGAGGTCGTTAGGACGACGACTTTATTCAAATCCTGCGCCAAACAGGCCAAGGCCGACAAATGGGACGAGTTCTACAGGAAGGTGTGCTCCGAGCAATCTCTTACGACATTCTGGCGCCTCCACAAGAGCATGAACGGTGCTGCACAACGTAGGGGTATTCCAGACTTTCAAGGCACAGACCTCGCATGGAAAAAGTCGGATGCGGATAAAGGTAAGGCCCTTCTTGCACGCTACATAGAACAGACTGACCAGAAAGACGAGCCCGCCAGACAGAGGACCACAACAACACTCTCTCAGTTGTGCGAGGGGGTCGGGACAGACGAAGAATGGACAATCACAGTTGACATATTGCGTGCGATGCTCAAGAAATCACCTAACACCGCCCCAGGCCCAGACGGCATCCGATATGGTGACCTAATGGTGATATCAGATGATGACATGGAAGAACTGGCCAGAGAATTCAACACCAGTATCCAGAGGGGTCAGGTCAAAGAAGAATGGCTACACAGCTACTTGCTGCCGCTGCCAAAACCGAACAAAGACCACTCCAAGATAAGCGGCTACAGAATCATTACGATGCAGAATACTGTTGGCAAGCTACTGGAGAAAATTGTAGCACACAGACTTGCTTGGGACTTGGAACAGCTCGGCTGCTTCCCGCCCACACTTGGAGGATACAGACGCAACAAAGAGTCATGGCTGAATGCGGCGGTCTTTGCTCAAGATGTTTACGAAGGATTTCAGGTCAGAGAAGAGACATGTGCGGCCGCCATAGACTTAGAGGACGCATATAACAGAGTATCTTTCGAGCACTTGATGCAAACCCTCCTCAGACTGAAAGTGCACCCTCACCTTGTACGATGGATAGCTGCAGTTCTACTCCAAAGGAAGGTGGTGCTAAGATGCGGAAGTTGGTCTTCTGAGCCGATAACGATATGTCCAGGATTGCCGCAGGGTTCACCACTGTCACCAGTACTATTCAACGTGTATACGGTGCCGATCACTGAACAACAGTTGGATGGGAGGGGTAGGACTCTATCATTCGTTGACGACATCCTCGTGTATCGACAGGGTCGAAATAGACAGGCGGTTGCCAACTATATGCAGGGCGAACTAGATCGAATTTCCTCATGGTGTGCTGATGCGGCCCGATGCCCTTGTCAACCCTGCAAAGGCAACGGTTACATGGTTCTCACTAAACAACCATATTGTGAAAACAGACCTGCCGGCAGTAAGAATGGATGGGAGCATTCTGAGTAGAACCCAGTCAATGACATATCTTGGCGTGAGGCTTGATCGTAGCCTGTCCTTCAGAGATCATGTCGATTATGTCATAACGAAGGCTCGAAAAGGTTTGGCAGCAATGAGAGTCATGGCGACTGCCAATATCGAGCAAAGACTGCTATTACTTCTGTTCCAAGGATTTGTGCTTTCACGCATCGAGTATGCCCTGGCCATCCTCACTGTCAGCCCTCCACAGATTGGAAGACTTGAATAGGTACAAAACGAAGCCATGCGCATCATTTTGGGCTGCACGAGAGACACCAGCTGTGTAGCAATGAGATACCTCCTTGACTTCCCGACAATGGAACACAGGATCAAGATCTGGAGAGCTCGTGCATACTTAAAAATAAGTGCAGATGAGCAGCACCCTCTGCATGACGCTGTATTCAGAGAAAAGGGTGACAGGCTAAAGAGGGGCAAATCATGGATGGGTCGGGCGGAAGATGTCGTCGGACAGGTCTGCAGTCTTACCAGTATCAACCCCGGCAAGGAATGGGTGCCGGTGCCTCCAGCTTTTAAGTGTACCTTCTCCTGCATTATCACACTCGACAGACGGTGCAGAGAGCAGAACCCTGCCGCTGTCAATGCAGAGGTTAACGCGCTCATCTATGATCACTCAGATAGCCCCGAAGTGCTCATCTATACAGATGGATCTGTTGTAAAGCAGCAGAGAAGTGCGTGGGCATTTACAGCCCCTTCAGCGGGCCGAACCGTTCAAGAATCCAGTGGTGCCCACTCTATGACCACGAGCAGCATGACGATGGAGGTGATGGCAGTTACACAGGCTTTCATATGGCTGGAATCACAGCATTATACCAACGTGTGTGTACTAAGTGATTCAATGAGCATGATTCAGAAGGTCGAAGCTGGATCTGTACGTAGACAGTGGACTGAGTCGCTGCGGAAGTCTGTTGTCCGCAAAGTCACCTTCATCTTCGTCCCGGGACATGCGGGAGTCGAGGGAAATGAACGAGCTGATAAATTGGCTGGCTCTGCACCCCCTGTAGATGGCCAGCCTATGGATCGTGCCGATGTTATTAACGCCCTTAAAGATATGGCGAGAACAGAGGATTTTGACGCCAGTGATTCCACATCGCTTTCCAGGATGAAAGACCTGGGAGTAAGAATCGGCACAGCCAGACGCGAGAGGTACATCGGGAAAACAAAGCGCCTCGTCAACCAACACAGAACTGGCACTATTAGCCACCGGACGCTGATGCATATGCTGGGGGGAGGATCTGAGCACCTATGGACATGTCCGGAGTGCAACGAAGATACCCCAACTGATAACTAACTAACTAACTAACTAAAGATAAATTAATTAACCAAGTAGATATCTGAATAATTCCAACCAGCCTCCAGTCAGCTACCAGTACTGTTCAAGGGCACATCTGCCACATTGTAATAACAGTCAGCCGCAACATGGTTGATAGTACACGCTGTACAAATGGCTCAACAGAGACCTGCGTTTATTTATTTTTATTTTTTTTAAATTTTTTTTTTTTTTTTTTTAAATACGTTTATTTTATACAAAGCAATGTATATTTACAAGGTGCAATGCGTGTTTCTTTGTTTGTGTATATTACAGAGCGTTGCCGTTTGTTAGTGTTATGTCATATGCGTTAATGAAACAAAAACATACATATACAGTTATGATAATGACGTACGCTTTCAGTCATCCCATTCTAACGTGATTGATGGTAATAGTGGTGATAATGGTGATGATAATCATGATGATAATGGTGATGGTAATGGTGATGATAATGGTGATGATAATGACGGAGACAACAACGACTATGGTGTGGTGATGATTCCTTCCGCTCGTTCATTCTAAACCCATCTTTCTCACACGCTTATAAACCTTCAACACACATCACGCGTTCTCTTCCACACCGAAGATATATACATTAAAGGAAATGTTGGTGTCAAGGTCGAAACGGCAAAAGCCGCCCCACGTTTTACACTGCAGGCAGTCTCATGCAAGCTTACTTCCTGTAAGTGGATTCAATATTATTGCTGAATGACAGCCCTCGACTTAATCGCAAGTGCCCAGGATTTGCTTGTGGTGGGGTGGGTTGAGACCAGGAACGCGGTCAACACGGAGGGAGGGAGAGAGAGGGAGCTGGGGAGGGGGAGAGGAGGGGGAGAGGAGGGGGAGAGTAAAGAGAGAGCGCGCGTAAACAGATTGGAATTTGTTAAGTTGTCCATTGCGAATTCAGCATATACATAAATATCCCATTTATTATGTACAAAAACAGGCTTTTACATTGCGAATACAGCGTATAGTCATTCATGTTTGGGGTGGGGGGGGGGGGAGAAAGAGAGAGAGAGAGAGAGAGAGAGAGAGAGCGAGAGAGAGAGAGAGAGAGAGAGAGAGAGAGAGAGAGAGCTGTTCAGACCGAGGTCAAACTTCGGTCGACAAGACCACTGACTCACAAAGGCCACCGTCCCATTGTTCTGTCTAGGTTGGGCTCCAGGACTCAGTAACAAAGAAAGGACATTTATTCAGTTATTTGGCGCTTTGTTCCTCAATGATTGGGCTTAGTGGTACACATGCGGAGTATAGAAATATACTGTGAGAGTGTGTTTGAACATGTATGTTATGTAGTGTGAAATTTGATGGGGGTGGCTCTTGTTTATTAATCTGCGAATAGCTGGGCGATTTTTTGTTGAAAAATCTTTGCTAGTGTGTGTGGTTGTATTGTTTGGTGATTGTGTGTGGCCGAGTTTCTACTCGACCATATTACGTTTCTATACTCCGCCAGTGCAACAAGAAGTTTAGTGTGTTTGTCTTTTGTGGCTGTGGGTATTGTATTTAAAAAAAATGGCCTTATAAGCGTCAGTTTTCTTGTTTGTGTGTGTTTCTATTAATTGTTGCAGTGCAATCTTAGTGGCTGTGATTGCTGGGCATTCATAGAAGAGATGATCCTCTGTTTCCTGAATATTTTGTCTACATAATTTGCATGGGGCTATTTGTTTGGATGTTTGTGCGGCTCTCTCAGTTGTCGGGGTCATATTATAAATTAGCCTGTATGTTATTTCTTTGGATTTTGATGTGATATGTTTGCTGTGTAAGTTAGTGAAGGTGCAACTGTAGTCTTTCATGAGATATTTGTATCCTCTTTTGATTCTCAGGTGTAGTGGTGGGGCTTGTTGTTGTACTAAATATGTGTATATCTGCTTGGTTGTCTGTTGTATTAAGTGTTCATTACCTTGAATTGCTTGCATACATGTTCTGTAGAAGTGCGGTAGTGTGCCGTAATAGTGCGGTGTTGTTTTGTCTATTTTCTTAATTCTGTGTAATCTAATTGCAATATAGTATAATGCTAGCGAGTGTTGATCTGGATGATTGATGATGCGTCCTATGTGGTTGATTCTTAATGCTTGTATTTTTGTGTTAAGGTCCTGTAGTGAAATTCCCCCTCTAGTCTTCTCTTGTATTAAAGTCTTGTGCTTTATACTGTGGATTGTGTTTTTAAAGATGAATTTCCTGATGTGTTTGTTTATGTCTGTGATTGTTTGTTTTGGTGGGTCTAACACTGTGGCTAAATATAGTATTTTAGGAAAGATGAAGGTGTTTACAATAGTGCTTCGTATAAAAATTGTTGATGTCTTGTATTTGAACCTATGTAGTATGTCTATAATTTGTTTTGTCAGTGATTGCCATGTTCCTGTGTGTGTTTTTCTGGGATTGGATGGAAAAGTGATCCCATAAATCTTCATGTTATCTGTGACTGTTAGATCCGGGGGGAAATCTGCTTTATTCTTCCACTTCCCCAGACCCATTATTTTAGACTTCTGTATGTTTATTTTGGCCCCACTTCCTTCACCAAACTGTCTGAAGGTGTGAAGTATGTTCGTTATGGAAGTGTTGGTTGTAGGGAAGAAAACGGTGTCATCTGCATAAGCAATTAATTTCCGCTCTCCAGACCCTTGTATAAATGTACCTTTAATGTTAGTGTCCTGTCTAATTGCTTCTAAGAGTGGTTCTAGTGTGAGTACATATAGGACTGGTGATAGTGGACACCCTTGTCTGACAGATCTATTGATTCTGAAACTGCCAGTGAGTGAATGATTCACCAGTACCTTACTTTCAGGATTTTTATACAATATTTCTATCCACTGTCTATAGTACTGTCCTATGTTGCAGTGTGCTAGTGTTTTGTGTAAGTATGAGATTCTGTCAAAGGCCTTCTCCTGGTCTAAAGATAAGAGAGAGGATTGACAGTCTTTCTGGTGGGTGTATGTAATGAAATCCCTAATGAAGTGTGTATGTTGGTGTATGTTTCTGTGTTGAATACTGCACTGTTGGTCTGGGTGGATGAGTGATGGCATGAAGTTTTTAATTTTGTTTGCAAGTGATTTTGCTAGAATTTTGTAGTCTGTGTTTAATAAGGAGATGGGTCTATAGTTTTTCAGCTGTGTTTTGTCTGTGTTGTCTTTAGGTATGAGTGTTATATATGACATGTTGCAAGTGTTTGGGAGTTCTTGTTTATGAAAAGCTTCTTGGTAGACTTTTAGAAGGAAATTGCCTAGGATAGGAAAGAAGTGTTGGTAGAATTCTACTGTGAGTCCATCTGGTCCTGGTGTTTTGTCTTTTTGCATTTGATTGAGTGCATGTGTTATGTCGGCTAATGTAAGCTCTGTGTCTAGTGTGTCTTTATCTGTGTCTGACAATTTTTTTGTGTATTTTAGGAATCTATTTTGTGTTTGTGTGTTGGCGGGTTCTGCTGTATATAGGTCAGTGTAGTACTGTTGGAATGTTTCTAGTATATGTACTGTCTCTGTTTGTGTGTTTCCTTGCATGTCTGTTATTGCTCCTATTTGTCTGTTGCGTTGAATGTTTTGCTCTAATGCAAGGTGCTGTCTATTGGGACTTTCTTCTGATATGTTAGTAAGTTTAGTTCGAAGGAGTGCACCGCGGAGTGTGTGTTGCTGGTGTTGTTCTAATTGTGATTCTAGTGTGTTTAGGTGTGATGCATTCCTGTCAGTCTGTTTTGTGAGTTGTATTGCTGTCTGTATGATATGTTCTTGTTGTAGTCTGTCTTTATGTATGATGGATGCTAACTGTTGTGTTCTACACCGTATTGTATTCTTTAGTAAATCCCAAATTTGTGTTATGTTGTCCGTGGGTGTACTATTAGTGTATGTTAGAATAAGTTGTGTCACATGTTGTAAATAACCTGTATGTTGGAGTAAGGAGTTATTGAACTTCCAATGTGATGTTCTTTTTGATGGCCTTGTGTTTGTAGTGTCTGTAGTGATATGTGTTAGTACTGCTTTGTGATCTGTGTATTGTAATGTCTCTTGTAGATGTTTTGTGTGTATTATTTGGTGTGTTGAAGGTGAGTATACTCTATCTAATCTGGCTGATCTATTGTAAGCCCTATTTTTGTGTGTTGTTGCAATGTTATTAGGGTGTCTGTATCGGAAAGCGTCTATTAGATTGTGTGTGTCTAGGGTATTCTTTAGTATATCCAGTTGATGTATTCCACTTCTGTCATTTCTCCTTAATTGTGTCTTGATTCCTACTTTGCCTGCCCCTACGATATCCAAATCTGAGAGTACAAAATTGAAATCCCCTGCAAGGATAATATTTTGCCCTCTGTATGTTTGTATAAGTAAGGTGTCTAATTCTTGGTAAAAGTTTGGTTGGTGATTGTAATTTGGTGGTGCATGTATGTTCACTATGGTGTATGCTTGTATAGTGTTTTCTACCTGTATTATGGAGATTCGTCCATGGTTATCCGTGTGTGTTTTAATTATGTCCCACCTGTCTGATGTCTGCAGAATAGCTGTTCCTGACCCAATTTTGTGTGTGCCTAAACTAAAGCATGAATGTCTGAGGCCTAGCTGTGTGGTGATATGTTGTGCGAATGTTTTTGAACATATATTTGTTTCTTGTAGTAGTAGAAAATCTGGTTTGTGTTTGTTTATTAGTGTGATAATATGTTGTAATTTTGTACGTATACCACAAATGTTTAAAGTAATAATAACTAAATCACTAGTCATTATAATTTAAGTAAAATCAAATGAATGAGATATAATAAGTGTATAGAATCACACGCAAAATTATTATCCTTGTTGAGTACATTTAGGCGAGTAGGTCTGTAGCGTCAAAGGTTTGTGTGGGAGGATCGTCTTGATCCTCGTTCTTATCACTTGTGTCTGTGTCTACGAAGAGAGTGTCTGGTATGCTGTATGTGTCGTCTTCGTCTTGTACTTGTGTCTCCTCTTGTTGTTCTTGTTCAGTTTCCTTTGTCTTGCCTATAGTGTTTTTGACTTTTTCTTTCTTTGGCAGTGATAAATCGTCTGTTTCTGTGTCGTCGCTGTGTTTTGACTGCGGTCTTCTGTTAGCCCATGTTCTCTTCTTTGGTTTGCTGACGACTTGAAAACCGTCAGAGTCTTCATTCCTTGGATTTATGTCTTGTGTATTAATTTCTTGTGTGTTATTTTCTTGTGTGTTGATTTGACTGTTGAAGGTTTGTGTCAGTTCGATCTCTCCCTGTGGAGAGGTTTCTCTTTCGAGCGGTGGGAAATCTTCTTGGCTTTGAACCCTTATTGTTGCTGCTATTGGTGTCGTCGAATGTCGTCGACTAGGGCATTTATTTGCCCAGTGGTTGTTTTGGCCACAAGCTGGACAATCGGTCTTTCTCCCCGGCATTGTGATCAACACTCTGTGGTTATTGTTCGTTATACCGGGAGTGTAGATCCGTATGTAATGGGGAACTTCCTTTGTTGGGTTGCAGAGCGCTCCCCACTTGCCAGCCCCATTCTTTATCCTAAAGACCTCAGCCTTGTCGTCTCCTGTAATACGGTGCACCAGTTTTTTAACTCCTTGAGGAGCAATCGTGACAGGTAGCCAGTGGATGGTCAGCCTGTCCCTTTCTTTGTCGAGATGTTGTAGTGATATGTCTATCCCTAGACTTGGTAGCGAAAGTTTTTTGCCGTGTATCTTGTCATACACGGCTTTCTGAGCCTCTGCTGACAGGTGAAAGTACCACCTAGTGGGAATTTCGAACCTATGCAGGTCCACGACTCCCCCAAAAGGTACACCTCCTGGACCAGTTAGGGCACTCATAATAAGTGCGGGTGTTGCTTTAGCAGCCGCCCCGGGACCAGTTATGGAACACACTATCGTTCCGGACTGGTGGAGTAGCTGGACATCGTAGTCATTTATCGAGATCCCGACATCAGTGATATTCGAATACATATTGAAAAATGTGTTGTTTCAGGTAATAATTCCGGGGAAATGTCCAGAAAATCAAAACAACAACGAATATCACCACTAAATCCGGAAATAATACACAATTTCACACTGCGAAAATAATGTTAGTCCATTCAGTTAATCATCTTTTTATAGATAGTCAAATTGACATAAGGCGAAGTACGTCTCGGTGATTACACAGAGGGGAACCAGCTGATTAGAAAACTCATCAATCTTTATATTAGCATTTAAAAATGGTTGACCAACATGTGGCAAACGTGGGATATGTGATAGGGAGTTGTTCCCGCAAATTTTATTATATGACTGACAAAAATTTATTTGATGGATTATAAACAGCGTTGAATCTGAGACCTGCGTTTATTCAACTTGAGAGTTTGGAAGAGAATACGTTGTGAAGAGAAACCAATGCAACAAACTAAACTGCCAAATTGCGAATATACCTCAACGTCGTGCAGATGTTTTATACTGTTATTTCTTTGCATTATACTGAATTTAAAATATACATAATAAAGAAACACAATATCTCACCCATTTATAATCTTTGGATGAGAACAGTCATGATAGCATTCAAGTATCAGATTCCAGTATGAGTTATTCAATAGCGTAATGTCAAATTAAATTCCCCAAAACAAATTCTGAGGAGTTATATCCCCTATTAACAGTTAAGTAAATATTATGCCCCCTTTCTTTTGGGGACGGACACGCACACACACGCGCTCGCGCGCGCGCGCACACACACACACACACACTCTCACACACACACACACACACACACACACACTCTCTCTCTCTCTCTCTCTCTCTCTCTCTCTCTCTGTATGTTTTTTTTCCAAACGTTTATTTTATACAAAGCAATGTATATTTATAAGGAGTAATGCGTGTTTCTTTTGTTTGTGTATTTTACAGAGCGTTGCCGTTTGTTAGTGTTAAGTGTTAGATGCGTTAATAAAACAAATACATACATATACAGTTAAAAAAAAAAAATCCTTAATTAATGTGGCCTTTCGGCCAGATTCAACAGTAGAGGTGGTCATCAGGATGACACACATGGAAATGGGGACAAGACGGTGTGGCTTTGTGCCCCGGGGAGAACCGCGAGCCCTTGTAAAATAAAATATATGTAACAAAAGTTGCATCACCTTAGTAGTTTACATTTTTGTCATCATTATTATTGATGTATTTGGTTTTATTTGCATTATTATTGTTGATTACCTTTATTAATATATAACCTCATCTCCCATGTACCCCCCCCCCCCTTCCCTTGCTCATGGTTTGTTGTTGCTTTTGCTGATACTCTCACCGTTTCGTTCCAATAATTATCCTGCCTTTACCATCATTACCAGAGATTGGTTGTTGATTCTGCTGCCGACCTCTCCGATTGTTTCAAACATTTTATTCTGCCAGTTTCATCATTACCTAGTGGTAGCGATGGTATTGGAGGTTTTGGAGCCGACAGGAGAGTGAGGCGGCAGTGGAAATAATATCGTGCACTATCATCATGCTGTTGCTTTTGTAAGGTTTTACCCTACACCAAATTCAATGTAGAAATGTTAAAATGTATAAAATATTTGTATTTTTTTTGCGCATATGTCACCTACACGTCCACATGCAACGCTCTGTAAAAATACAAACAATACACTTTGCAACGATTTTAACACTCAATAAAAGTTTTTTTTAAAAAAAGGTCAATAATCCTTAATTAATGTGGCCTTTCGGCCAGATCCAACAGTAGAGGTGGTCATCAGGATGACACACATGGACATAGGGACAAGACGGTGTGGCTCTGTGCCCCGGGGAGAACCGCGAGCGCTTGTAAAATAAAATATATGTAACAAAAGTTGCATCACCGCCCAAACAGAAACCTGGACCACAGCAGCAATTTTTGCCCATGATGTGTATGAAGGTTTCCACCCTGGCATTGAAACATGTGCTGCAGCAATTGGTCTTGAGGATGCATACAACATGGTTCAGCTTCTTGAGCTCTAAATAAGTCCATTCCTCCTTAATTGGATCGCTGCAGTCCTCTTCCAACAGAAAGTAGTTTTTAGATGTGGAGGTTGGACTTCTGAACCAACAGCAATATATCCTGGCCTGCCACGTGAATTACCATTATCTCCTGTGCTGTTCAATGCCTGCACTGAGAATCACATGTGAGCAGATCATAGGAAGGGGGAGGACACTGTCGTATGCCGACGATGTCTTAGTGTATCGTCAGGGATGTTAGTTAGTTAGTTGCAGTTCCAACTTCACAGCAACGGGTCTCCCCATTATGCTCCGTTCCTGTGCCAGTGAATATCAAACAAAACGCTCCCCACTGCCCAATGTGAAAAGTGGAAAATACAGGAGTCTCGACAAACAACAGCCCGCACAGATACACTGTGCATAATGCCGCCACCAGAATGTCAACACAATAGTCCCCCACCAAACACCCAGTTCATTCCTGATGGAATCGGCAGTCATTTTCCCATCTGGATGTTTCCTAGATGTTCACCCACAGTCCATGAAATACAGTTCATCGTCGATGGCAGTGGCAGTCAACCAGAAGCCCAGCAGCCACGCATTTCTGCATAAGCAAATCCCGGTCAACTCTGGGACATAGCCATCCGCCATCGCTCCGAACATGCAGTCACGTTCCAAAACACCTCGGGCAGATTCAAAAGCATTTCACACGAAACTCACAGCTCACAGTGTCGCGCCATGCACTCACTCAGTAGCAGGGCCACGGAACCATCAAGTCTCCTTAGTCGCCTCTTACGACATGCAGTGTTGCTATTCTTTGCTTCCCTTATGGGCCCTGGGGATATTCAGCGGGAATCTACTGTTTTAGATGATAGATGCAATTGTATAACTCTGCTGATTTCCCCCTATATATTCACACCTGACTGCAGTCCTTTGGTCACGCATTTCTTTTTTGGCACTTTTAACATCTGAATTGGACTCAAATTTTGTAGGAAAAAGAGTACCTTTCAAAACCGAACCGAACTCAACTTTTGTGCCTTCCTGACAACGAAGGAGTTATGTTTTAATATTATTTAATAATTTTATATTTTTTCTGAGATCTGTATATATTCTCCCGTCCCCGATGAAGATCTTTATAATCAAAACGTCGATTGTTGTGTCCTAGAATACTTATTTTCATTTTATTATTTTATTAATATATATTTTTGGGATTATCTCTTTTTTGGGGATTCCTCCTCCTCCTCCTCTCTTCCTCCTCCTCCTCCTAGAAGAAGATGGAGATCAATCATAACATCCGCAAAAACCCTACGAGGTGCAGACTATGAAACAGATCATCGGTTGTTAGAAGCACGTATGAAATTACAACTTAAAAAGCTTGCCCGAGGACCAAGGACACTTCGTTTTGATCTCACAAAAATACCAGATGCATACAACGTTGAAGTGAGGAATTGTTTTGGGGTCTTGATGTCTATACAAGAGGAAATGACACCTGATGAACTGGCAGTACAGGCTAGGGATATTTTGATAATAGCAGCCAAAGATGTATAGTGCATTCACATTTGTATGCCTCCATATAAAAATCAATATCTCAGTAACCAACTGAGGGAAAATTATGAGATTTAGCATATAACCTTATCATCATGTCCACCCAACAACAAAAAATTTTGTTCTGGAGATTGTACAGCATATTTCAATGTTTGTTTATATGCGGTACATAATTTACGGGTCAGAGATTAAGTTCATAATTTTTAATGTGTTACACCGTAGCCAGACAATCAGCGTTCAGTGTTGAATATTCTACGTGTTTAACGGGATTGGCCTTATGCCAAGAACCCCGTGCTGTTTAAACTGGGAGTTTTCAGAGGTGTCGTCAAAATGTAGGTTATTTCATGAAACCTGATTTTTTTTATTTTTAAAAAAAAATCTTACCACTTATCGCTAACATTGAAATGTGTGAATATTTTTCAATGGGATTGAATGCGAAATTGTGTATACACTTCAAAGCATCGCTATGAAGTTGTACACATATTTTTGCTAATCGCAGGAAACTGTTTTATACTATTACAAATTTCGATAAAAGAACAGTGCATGCATTGGGTTTGAGTAAACGGTCATTTCTTCGATGGGTGCAAGAATCTGGAATTAAACCACCACGCAATAACCAAACGGTAGGTAGAAAGTTATTGTAGACAGCTATTATAAAAATGCTTTAACTGATTCAGTGCCAAATGTGATCTCCCATTTAGACAGAAGGATGATATATCTCTCATTCTAGGGTCGTCGTGTTATTTGTTTTGTTTTATGGTATCTTTCCCATTATGTATACTCAATGAATGGAAATTTACATTATAATTCTTGTTTATTTGATTGTGTACCATGTTTGGTCCAAACCTACTTTTTGTGTGGCACTGAATCAGTTAAAAGTCGACAGGGTCGACTTCATTGCACCGGGTTCTATCCCATATGGCTCAGTCTCTTTCCACAGCGCGGAAAAAATCACACGAAACACGACCTCCGCAGCTCTAGCGACGACCCACAGGAGTCTCCGAAAAATTTAACTCGTAAACCAAAGGATGCGGCCCGCAATCGAACCCACAACCTTTAGAGCCCGAGACAAAAGGCTTGACTACTTCGCCACGGAGACTCCTAAAATTATAAAAATTTTGGATTTTATATCCAGGATTATCCAGCATTATAATAATGCTGGATGCCAAAGATACAGTGACTGTAAGAAAACATAGGGTTTGGTTGAGAAAGAACAATAATATAGAGCTATCCAAAACAACTTTGTGGAAAATTATAAGGACATTATCTTCACTTTTAGAAAGTACAAGGGAGGTAGAAATATTCTTTGCGAGCAACTGCATCTAGGAGCCATGAGAAGCAGATACCTACGTGAAATAAGGGAAATGCGCAAGGAAAATTATGGCATAGTGTATTTGGATGAAATGTGGATCAATGCGCACTACACAAGTGATAAGGAATGGCGATCAGTGGATGGACAGATAAAGCGATATGTGCCCAGTAGTATAGGACAGCTTTTGGTCATGGCCCATGCTGGTAATACGCATAATGGCTTACAACAGAATGCTGGGCTCGTGTTCGTATCAAAGCATACAGACAATAGGGATTATCATAATAAAGTGAATGGTAATGTTTTTAGAGATTGGCTCGAGAATACTGTGCTTCCATCCCTAGATAGACCGTCGTGTCCAATTATGGACAATGCATGATATCAATGTTGTTGCCCAACAAGACAAAATACGCCACAGCATCGAGCACAAAGGGAGCAATAAAGATGTGGTTCCGAGTGGAAAACATACTATTTCCAGAAACGTATTTCTAGCTAGAATTGTTGTTCCATGTAAAGCAGACGCCAAAAAGCAAGAAATATCAAATCGACAAGTTGATAGAAGAGCATCGCCATGGGTGCTTGAGAATTCCGCCGTACCATTCTCATTTTAACCCTATAGAATTTGTATGGGCTAAAATTAAAGGACAGGTGGCAGCTGACAATACTATATACAAATTGTCTGACGTCAAGATACTAATCCAGTCCGCGCTATTAAATATTGATAAAAGTTACTGGAAAAATTGAGGACCATGTGTCAGAACATCCCCGCCAGTTATAACGCGTCGTCTTCCACGGCGCCAGGCAAATACGGCCAAGCAACGATGAGCAACATTCACCACGCTGTGGCAGAGTGGGTTAGCCAGTACAGGCATGGAACATAAACTCCACGCAGGGACGCAACCCCAATTAGCAAGCCTTCACAGTGGTGAACTTCAGACGGCTTGGGAATGTTGTAGAGGACGGACTGTTTGAATGCGGCTCGAGTTGTGTGTATGAACGCGTATAGATTGAAAGCCTGCATGAATATAGGAGACAGTGCGCTTGGGTTGTAAGACTATAAGTTGTTTTGCATTGTATTATATTTGTATAACTATTGATTGTCTTTTGACATCACTATTGTATTTGCGCGATGTATGTAATGATTGTGTTGAGTGAGCAGCGTGAATAAAGTGTTTGACTTGTAGTTGTTGTGTGTCACGTCAATTCATTCCGTGACCGTGTTTTGTATCACATTTTGTCAGTGTATACGAGCCTAGATTCTTGCTGAGAGCAAAACCCTGACAAGTGTGAACGTGGGTGCATCGTCCTTCGTGGATTATTTGAACCGATTGTAAAGTGTGAACGTGGGTGCATCGTCCTAATTGGATTTTTGAACCAGAAGTATGAAAAAGATGTGAACGTGGATGCAGCGTCCATCTTGAAATTTGTTGTGAAATAGGTTTGAACGTTGGTGTAAGCGAAAAGTTTTGAAAGAAAGTTAAACGGAAAGTGAGTTGTTGATTGTGTTGAACGGACGACAATACGACTAACAAAAATACTTTACAGCATACAAACTTACAAAACTTAGTTGACATTTCATACACCACATAAACGTACATGTCCTAATTTCTCTTATTCCAAAATAAAGCAGGTTTTTGTGCCATCTGAAATCGTTGGCGAGTAAAGTCCATTGTTTTTCCGGGCAATAACAAGCTAGCAGCCATTCCATCATACAGTTCTCCAGGATCACTTGAGTATTATTTTTTTCTAAATACTTTTGTTAGACAGGTCTAAGCACAAGCTGTCGGTGATCAATACTGTACACATTTCTGTATTTGATTTACTAACAACATAATTAATTTTGTGTATATTCATTGTATCTGACATATTTCATCATGTCGACTTTGAATGATTTCATTGAATCTGGTTTGAAAATGAATTTATTTGGTGAGGAATTGACAAATTGGAGTGAAAGAAAGTATGCAGAACATGTTCAACGCGAAGATAGAGCTGCTGAAAGAGAACTTAAAAAGGTAGAATTAGAAATGGCTATGAAACAGTCAGAAGCTGCTTTGAAACAGGCTGAATTAACGGCCAAGTCTAAACAGGCGGAACTAGATGCGCAAAAGCAGAAGCAGATACTGCCATAAAACAGTCTGAATTAGCTACCAAGACTAAGCAGGCAGAACTAGATGCGAAAAAGGCAGAAACAGAGGCCGAATTAAGAAAAGCTGAAATTCTAGCCCAGAGTAAAAGGGAAGAACTGGAAATGCAGCTGAAAATTAAGCAGCTGGAAGCTGAAACATCAACAGAGATAAGTTTTATAAAGTCAGAAAGACTAGATAAAGAGTTTCAGTACAAAAAGTATCAAGGGATCGTCTCAAAAATTTCACCACGGGCGACTGCATCGCAGCCTTCACCCAAAATTTTGAGATCATCATGGACCATTATCAGATCCCAGAAACTGAATGGAACATCATATATATGAGAAGTCTTTCCGGGGAACCTCTCAAAGTGATAGAGACTATTCCCAAAGATCTTAGGAAAGATTATAACTATATCAAATCTAAAATTATGTCACACTTCCTGTTAGATGTAGCAGGCTATAGAGAACAGTTCAGTAAATTGGCTCTAAAGCCTTCTCAAACGTTCTCTGACTACATCTCAGTAGTACAGGATATATTTGGTAAATGGCTGTCAGCAGCCAAAGTAAATGTCAATTTTGAGAAACTGAAAGATTTAATTTTGAGAGATAAAATCATTACATCTCTACCACCACCATTTTCTAAGTTTCTGCAAGAATGCGAGTGTGAGAGTGTGAAGCAGATTGAGAAACGAGGTTCGGCGTATTTCACAGCCAACAAACAATGTTTTGCTAGTGGATTGACTGACACAAACTTTGTAGCAGCTGCAACCTATGACAGAATGAAGTCAGGTCCTTACAATAAACAAAAACCTTTTAAGCAATCTGCTGAGAAATATTACCAATACAGATATTGCCATCTTGCACACAATGAAAGTGACATGTGTGATAAACAGCCTGGGTACCTTACATACTTGCAAAACTATATAGATAAGTAAGATGAGGAGAGAAAGAGCTATAAACGACTAACCAAATGATTCCTTTGTAAAGCCTATGGCCACTGGCGCCACTCATGTAAAGGCAAACAAATGACCAGAATGGCTAATGCAGCCATGTTTGATAGCTCTTCCTCAGATGAAGAACATGTAGAAGATCATCCTGTTAACTCAGTTCATTCCATTGACGTATTTCATCTTGAAAAATATACCATCTGTGATCGTTTTCATGAAGATGGCGTATTAACATGCGGCCATTCTATACCTATTGCCAATGAAGAAGCCAATTTGGTAATTAACTCCAAAGGTAAATTGAACATCCACCATGGATTTGTTAATGGCAAAGCTGCCACAGTTTTACGGGATAGTGGGTGTACTCTTATCGGTTTAAAGAGAGACTTTATTTTACCTTCAGATTATACAGGCAAACATGTTACATGCAGAACTTTCTCAGGTAACATCGAGAAATACCCGCTTGCATGAGCATACATTGATACCCCATTCCTTACAGGAAAGGTTGAATGTGCAGCATTATTCAACTCATGTTGCGACATTATAGTGGGTAACCTTCCAGAGGTAAATGATATGCCACATGACAGTTTAACATCTGCTGCCAAATTTATTGTTGATAATACAGTTTCATCTTCAACTGATATGACTGTTGACAATGTATTATCACCTTTGAATGAATGTATGTTTGCGAATTCATTAACTTCATCAAATGATTGTATTGGTCTAAATGTAACATCACCTTGCCATGTTGTTGATATTACAAATGCAGTAACTAGATCTGCTGCAAAAGTGCAAGATCAAATTAATCAGACAGAGGCTTTGGAAATGTTAAGCCCAGTTATATTACCTCCTAAGACCATGAGGGAGACTTTTATAACAGCACAAAAGGCTGATGTATCTTTGCACAATTATTTTAACTTAATAGGCCAAAAGCCAAGACTCACAAAGAATGCTAGATGGCATTTTGCACTAAAAGATAGTATCCTTACACGGTACTACACCAAAGGTACCAGCACCACTGAGCAAACGATGTTACCAACAGAACACCGCAAACAAGCATTACATCTAGCACATGGCATACCCTTTGCAGGGCATATGGCTTATTCAAAAACTGGATCTAGACTACTAACCCAGTTCTACTGGCCTAAATTCTGCAGTGATACCAAGCAATATTGCAGAACTTGTGACATCTGCCAGAAGCTTGTTAAAAATGGTAAACACCCGCAAGCTGAGCTTCAAATAACTGATTTAGCAAGTAGATCTTTTGAAAAGATCTCTGTTGATATAGTAGGTCCTCTAAACCATGTAACATCAAGAGGAAATAAATTTAGTCTTACAATCATCGACCTCTGCAGTAGGTGGTCAGATGCTATTCCACTTAAGAACATAACTGCCAAAGATGTAATGGAAGTTTTCTTTCATATTTTTTCTAGAGTAGGGTTTCCTGACACTATTCTCTCAGATCGGGGAAGTCAGTTCATAGCTGCAGCCACTCAAGCCTTTACTAGAATGTTAGGGGTAAAGCAATGCTTTAACAGCCCATACCACCCCCACTCTACAGGAATTGTGGAAAAGATGAATGGTGATCTTAAGCATATGCTTTCCAAAGTTACCCAGGAACTCCCTGAAGACTTGGATACTTATTTACCTGTCATACTATTTGCATATCGCGAAGTACCTCATTCCAGCAATGGTTTCTCATCATTTGAACTTGTATATGGTGCCAAACCACGCGGCCCATTATCTTTGTACCATTTTATGTTAACTGAAAGTATCACTGTACACAAACCAGTATCATCATTGCGTGATAGGATAATGAAATCTTGTGTGTTAGCTAAAGAAGCACTAAAACAATCAGGTGCTATTTACCGACAGTACGCAAACAGAGGAAACAGGACAATAACATTGACACATGGGAAGGACGTTCTACTTCTATTGCCAAGTGACCGACAATTACTGACAGACTCATGGCAAGGACCTTTCAAAGTTCTAAGACAGATCTCGACTGTAGATTACGAGATTGCAGTTAAGGACAAATATAAAATATTTCACATAAACATGCTTAAACCATACTACACCAGAGACGAGGACCAAGACGAAACAGCAGCAAGCACGACGATAGTGGACCACACAGACGACGACGATACCGACGAGATACCGACCCCATCACTTGACACGACAAACAATCTACAGGACATCAAAATAAATCCTAACATCACTCAGACAGAGACCGACAGTTGCAGACAACTGTTACAAGACTACAGCAGCATTTTCTCTAACAATCCAGGACATACAGACTTAGTCCATCACCACATTATTCTGACATCAGACACACCAATAAAGTGCAGACCATACTCCATTCCCATACATTACAAAGACAAACTACACCAGGAAATTATAGACTTAGAGAAAAACAACATCATTAGACGGTCACAATCACATTTTTGTTCGCCGATCGTGATTGTGAGGAAAAAGGACGACACAATAAGACTCTGTGTTGACTATTGTAAATTGAACCATATCACACAGTTGAATTTAGAACCAATGAGCAACTGTGAAGACCTACTTACTGAACTGACTGACTCACGATACTTTACGAAACTGGACATGACAAAATGTTATTGGCAAATACCGGTACACCCTGACAGCATACATCTGACAGCATTTGCCACACCTTGGGGACTATACGATTGATGCAAGCTTCCATTCGGGCTAGTCAATGCCCCGGCAACTTTTGTACGGATGACGAGACTTCTTCTGACGGACATTACCAATATAATTTGCTACATGGACGACATTTTCATACATACTAGGAACATGACAGACCACGTAAAGACATTGCAGCTGACATTTGACCGTATCAGACAGCACGGACTGACAGTCAAACCATCGAAAGTCGACATAGCCTACCAAGAAATTTCATTTTTGGGCTATAAGATTTCTAATGGCTTTGTCGCAACTGACGATAACATCGTGTCAAGAATTCTTACATTGTCGCTTCCGACAACTAACAAAGAGTTGCGAAGTGTCTTAGGCCTGTTGAACTATTACAGACAATTTATATCAAATTTTGCTGAATTGACCGAATGTTTCACTAACCTACTAACAAAGAACCAACCTAACAAAATTGTAAACAGCGAATTCTTACGACCTGCATTTTCAAAAGTGTTAGCATACTTTTCGAGTAATCCTATCTGTCATAGTCTCACCCACAGTTACTACGCATCGTCGTTACCAACGCCAGGCAAGTGCAACCGGGCCCAACTCTGAGTGACGGTAAACACTCTAGTTACAACGCGGCGTCTTCGACGGCGCCCGGCAAGTCCAGCCAGGCTCAACTCTGAGCAACGCTAAGCCCGTTGCGGGTCAGCCAAGTACAAGCGTGAAACTTGTGGTTCACGCAGGCGGACGCTACCCCGACTGACGAGAATGCTGCACGATTCGGCAGACAGGCTTGGGATGTCGTAGTGGACAGGCTTGTTGAATGGGGCTTGCAATGAATTGAATGTTTGAGCGTGAATCGATAGCTAGCCTGTACGAGTGTAGGAGACTGAGCGCCTGTGTTATTGACTTGTAAGTGTATTGCGTTTATGTATTGATGTATTGATTGATTGATGTATTGATTATATGATGTCATCGCGAATTGTGATTGCGCCATGCAGGCATTGAGTGTGACGTGCGTGTTGCGAGAATAAAGTGTTTGGATTTGGTGTTACCGTGTGTCACGTTAAGTTATTTAATGACAGTATTTAGTATCTCACTTATCAGCCAACGAGCCTGAGTTCTTGCCTAATGCAAGACCCTGACAAGTGCGAACGTGGGTAGCTCGTCCGGCTTTGGACATTAAAATCTTGTGATTGAAAATGGAGAGATAAGTGTAAGTGCGAACGGGAGGCATCCATTTTGAAAGTTGTGAGAAAATAGGTGTGAACGTTAGTGTATCCTTAAATTGCCTGATGTTAACACTATTTTCCGATTAAGAACTGACGCGAGCTCCGTGGCGATTGTGGCCGTACTTCTTCAAGAATACGACCAAATTCTCCATCCTGTGTATTATGTAAGCCGCAAGCTAAAAGACAGAGAACAAAAATGGAGTACGCCTGAGATTGAGGCGCTGGCTCTGGTTTATTCAGTGAGAAAACTGTCCCGATTTCTCCTAGGTCAACACTTTATAGTTGAAACTGACAATAGTCCGTTGACAATTATCACAACTGGGTCTCCTACCAACCATAGAGTGGCAAGATGGTCACTGTTACTTCAGGATTTCAATATTTAAATAAGGCACATACGTGGCACATAGAATTCGATTGCTGATCTTCTTTCACGATGTCCTTGCGACGTACCCAATAGCCAACTGGTGCCTGAGCGCACACTGTAGACACATGAGTAATCTGCAGAATAATAGAACGCTCAGCAGCGCAGCGAATAATGTAATCAGTGCAGTAACGCTGTGCACAATTTGTGATAGGGACACCGTTCCAATGTAAATATATTGTGTATATTGTATTATTATTGGAATAACTGTGTTAAATACATGATTGGTATGTGTTAGAAAGGATATATTGTTTTAATTACATATGTAAACAGGGTTACGAACAGTACTACAGGACTCAAGACTTACTCTACTTGAACTGTTCAAGATGCTGTAGTACCTGCCTCGCAGAGGTTCCCGACGTATTTTAATCCGTGTGAAAGGAACTGCAACATCTTATTTCCACAAGAACACTTTAGGCCACACTTGGAAACAAATAGGTAATCCAGCAGCTGTTTTACGAACTGTGTACTCCATTTATTAAGAACATCCAGACGGGAGAACATTGTGTTATCCACAACTGAACACAACAGCTGTGTACTTCCGGAGTTTATGCATATTAATTAGAAAACTACCAGACTATAAATTAATTATCACAAAGAAGTGACGCTCTATATAAACTTTGTGATTTCAAATTTTCCATATACGAATTGTATGTGAGGATTTTGTTAGATGTGATCTCAGGATCATAAATTGATTTACTTGTTCACAACAGCGACATTGAGTTCACTTTTGTCAATAAGTATCAAATTATGACACTAAGTAATTAATTTACCAATATAATTTATTTAATTTGAAAGCATGTTAAAATTATCGCCCATAATTTTTGTACCAACCAAGGGAGATTATTGAGATTGTTGTTAATGTGTAATAGTTACAGAAACAACCCTCATGTTGCCGAATTGGTAACACGTCAAGATGACGTCAATTATGTATGGAGATAATTACCTAAGCTGTAGACCTACATAAGACTCTCCGACCAAAGGAGGTTGGGGGTCTGATGTTGGAGTAATCTTACAGGGAGATGCTCACAGTCTGACATGTCGTGTTTTGTATTTTTCTTAAACTGTCGGGAGGTGGTTGCATGTTTCGCTGATAGCCACCGGACTGGCTGTGTCAAATTGCAGCTGGGGGTAAGAATCCATCTAAGGGATTGTACTTGAAGAGTGTTGCATGATAGCAGCAGTGAGGAGTGTGTGAATATAACTTCCGATTACCTATATATGTCAATATTAACCAATGTATCATGTCAGAGGACTATCAACGGGTCGATTCTGACAGGTTGAATGAAATGTATATAGTTTACATGACAGGGTTCCCCTTGTCATGAAAAGGAGGGCGGGAGAATGTCAGAATCTCCCCGCCAGTTACAACGCGTCGTCTTCGACGGCGCCAAGCAAATACGGCCAGGCAACGATGAGCAACATTCACCACGCTGTGGCAGAGCGGGTTAGCCAGTACAGGCGTGGAACATGAACTCCACGCAGGGATGCAACCCCAATTAGCAAGCCTTCACAGTGGTGAACTTCAGACGGCTTGGGAATGTTGTAGAGCAGGGGTGGGCAAACTACGGCCCGCGGGCCGCATGCGGCCCGCCAAGTGATTTTATGCGGCCCGAGAGGGCATTTAGAAATAAAACATTTTAATTCGTTTTTAAGTTGTTTTGTTGAATTTTACAAAATTTCATGTACCGTTATGATGAGTATTAATAACAAACGTAAGATTGAAGATGAATGCCGTGTTTTTAATGATGAATGGATAACTAAGTACTGTTTTATAAAAGTTGGTAGCAAATCAATTTGCTTGTTGTGTCGTGAGTCTTCAAGGAGTACAATTTGAAAAGACATTATCAAATAAAACATCCCGGTTTCGGATACAATTTAACGACCGAAGAGAAGGAAAGGAAATGCCTTGAGTTGGTGAAAGATTTGGAGAAACAGCAAACTCTTTTCACTAAACAGTCTGTAATTCAAGATGCTGCAACTGAAGCTAGTCTTGTGCTGTCACACAGAATTGTAAAACAGAACAAGCCATTTTCTGATGGGGAGTTCATCAAGAAATGTTTGCTAGATGCAGCAAATATTATGCGTCCAGAACAAACAAACAAAAACAAACAATTTTTGTGGTACTCTCTTGCATTGGATGAGAGTACCTATGTACATGATACTGCCTAATTATTGATATTTATACGTGGAATAAACACTTCTTTCAAACTCACTGAAGAGTTACTGAGTGTTGAGTCACTCAAAGACACAACCACAGGCAATGATATATTCAATGCTGTTACTAATTGTATTGAAAGAACTGGGTTGGTTTGGAACAGGATGGCAAGTGTTACAAATGACGGAGCTCGTGCTTTGACTGGAAAAAATGTAGGTCTGGTAAAGTTGATAAGTGATAAGATTAAAGCAGAATATCCAGACCACACATTATTACCACTTCACTGTGTGATTCATCAAGAAAGTCTGTGTAAAACTGTTTTGAATATCAAGCATGTTATTGACCCAGTTGTCAGTGTCATCAACCTCTTCAGATCAAGAGGACTTAATTACAGACAGTTCAAGTCATTACTTGACGATTTGGAAACTGAACATTCCGATGTCCTGAACCACACCAATGTTCGATGGCTGAGTCTCGGCAAGGTGTTGAGGCGAGTGTGGGAACTCAGAGATGAAATAGTGATGTTCTTAGAGATGAAGGGCATTGCATGTGACTTTAATACATTGTCAATAAAGAGTGGCAGTTAGACTTTATGTTTGCCATTGAAATTATATAAAAGTTAAATGAACTGACTGTCAAACTTCAGGGCAATGGTGTGTTTGCACATGCATTGTATGTATATGTAAAATCATTTCAGGCAAAACTCTCACTGTTCTCCAGACAAGCAAGTGAAACAATATTTTGTCACTTCCCTTTGCTGTAGCAAGAAATCATTTCTGGTGAAATGACTGAAAAATACAAAGCCCAATTAGATGCATTGATTGAAGAATTTGGATTGAGATTCCAAGATTTCAAGAAATTAGAGCCATAGTTCAATATTCTCAGTTCACCTTTTAGTGCAGAAGCTGATACAGCCACAGAGGACATACAGTTGGAGCTGCTTGACTTACAAGCAGATCATGACCTGAAAGAGAAATTCAAGACAGATGGTTTGCTGGATGTCTATGGATCTTTATCACAAGAATCATTTCCCAACTTGAAAAACTTTGCAGCTAAACTTTTATCATTATTTGGATCAACATACATTTGCGAACAAGCATTCTCTTGCTTGAAGATCAACCAATCTAAGAATAGGTCTTTATTGTCGGACTGCAACTTGCATGCTGTCATGCGAATTTCAACAAGTAAACTTGCTACAGATTTCAAGAATATTGTCAAAAATTGCAAGCAGTTACATACATCTCGTTAGAAATCAACTGTAGTGACAATGCAGTCGCTGTGTGTCTAAATTAAAGCCGTTAATAGATAATAGATCAGATGTCAAAAGGCTAGTGCACTTACATATCAACTATCACCCTTACTGAAACATCCAAACATACCCATGTCCGCAAAACGACAGTTAATAAACAGCATATTCACACCAACCCTATGCTACCAATCTCAAACCTGGACTTTATCCAAATTACACCTTCGCAAAATCAACACCTGCGAAATGAGATGCCTGAGGAGAGCTGCCAACTTAAAAATCCGAGACCGAGTAAGAAATGCTACTATCAGACAGACTGTGGGATCAACACCTTGTGCCACATTTATTGAAAGACAGAAGACCAAGTGGTTTGGCCATGTCGTTAGGTTGCAACATCAGCAACTACCATCACTGGCCTTACATCAAAGATCATCTGCGACGAGACCACGAGGACGTCCAAGAAGAAAATGGATTGACGACATCAGAGACATTGTACAACCACATGGAATGACACTATCCAGTACCGCCCACCGGGCGCTGGAACGAAAATTATTCCTCCCCACGACGCTTGACGGCAGCAGTGGAAGATGATGATGATGATGATGATGATGATGATGATGATGATGATGATGATGATGATGATGATGATGATGATGATGATGCTGATGAGAATGTCTTGTACCGTTGCTGTCAAGTATTGTCTCTGATGACTGTCTTAAGTTACTGTGGGTGGTTACAGATATTGCGAAAAGTCCTGTATAGATGTTGTCAAGTATCTCTCATGATGTATGTCTTGTACAATTGTGGTGTAAACAATTCTATGTAAATGTATGTCCCACTCTTGTCAAGAACCTGTCACGTAGAGGTCTTGTTTCAACAGATGTTATGTACAGTTATTGTACACATCCCCCATACATCCTCACACACTCATCCACATACCCCCACCCACACATCCACACACCCCACCCACCAATACCCACCCACTCATACACAACCCTTACCCACGCACACACACACACACACACACACATGCCCCACCGAAGAAGAAGAAGAAGAAGAAGAAGAAGAAGAAGAAGAAGAAGAAGAAGAAGAAGAAGAAGAAGAAGAAGAAGAAGAAGAAGAAGAAGAAGAAGAAAGGAAGGAAGGAGAAGAGGAAGAAGAAGAAGAAGAAGAAGAAGAAGAAGAAGAAGAAGAAGAAGAAGAAGAAGAAGAAGAAGAAGAAGAAGAAGAAGAAGAAGAAGAAGAAGAAGAAGAAGAAGAAGAAGAAGAAGAAGAAGAAGAAAAAGAAGAAAGAAAGAAAGAAAGACAAGTTAGTGATAGGCAAACGTTATTTCCACACGTAAATGGTAGGCAGCAGTTAACTTCAAAATTAAAAGGTATGCAAAAGAATGCGACCCGGGGCCATCATATAAGATGAACAAGTTTACAGTTATTGCCTAACATTCAAGACAGGCACTAAGAAAGGATGACATATCAGAGGACACACTCCACATTAGAGACATGAAGAGTCATACACACCAAATACCTCAACATGATCTACTCTTTTGTTTGTTTCAGGGATTCTCAATTTTTTTTTACCCAAAGAACACCTTTTAAAATACAGAAAGAATACATACTGGGTTCCTCATTACATTTCCTCCTTCTATATTGTGAAAAGCGACAAACGACTGTTGCAGACACCAGTGCCTCCTCCCTCCCACCCTTTCTTCGCAGACACAGCAACTTATACTTAATAATTTTTGTTATTCACTCGCTTTGAAGTCGAGCGTAGTCCGTACATGTGCTAATATAGGATGCGTTTTTAATGACTGTGCAGTGTTTGAAAATATTGCCGGTCCACGTTTTGTATTCACCCTCTGTAAAGTTCATGCAACATAATAGTAAATACAAAACTTGGAACGGCTATATTTTCAAATACTGCACTGTCATTAAAAATTGATCTTTGCGCGTGGATTAGCTTTCCCATTACCAATGTCCCTCGCCATCAGGCGAACTCACTCCCGAATCAAGGACGGGAAATCAACATTTTAGTACAACTGGCCGGAAAGATCAAGGGGAAGAGAGACAGAGGCAGACCAATAGAAATGATGCTGGATGGACTGGTACGCTGGCATGGAGGAATATCATCAGCAGAATTGCTCTAGAACAATGCTTCCCAAAGTGGTGGTCCGCGAGCCCTTCTTTGCCGGTCCGCAACGTGTGTTGAAAAAAAGTAAGTAAACAGCTTGTTTTCTCCTTTGAGGATTGTTTAAAACTTGTTCATTACAGTCAATGTATACGAGTATATGCACCTTTACAAGAAGACTTAAATGTAGTTTTGACATTTTAAAAATATTTTGATTTGTAAATCTTTTACAATAACATTTTTACTCGTGAAAATGGGACTACCATTAAATAAATCACCGTCATTCAATAATATTTATTATGGAGCAGTGTTTAGCGCACAGGGACAACACCCACAATTACGTTAAATCTTATACTTATATTAAAATGTATATTGAGGTCATATACAATTCCAGATTACAAGTAGAAAATATTTTTTTAACGGCGCCTGTCCCTGGTGCAAAAGGAACATTTTATGTCGGTCAGCGAAGGTAAAAATGTTTGGGAAGCACTGCTCTAGAACACCATTGATCGAGATCTGAAGAGAGACATGAGCGCCTACGCCAGCTGTCAAGGCTCTTGATGACGATGACCGGTGTAAGGAAGAGCGAGCGCTCTTATCTCTTGGACTACCTAAGAACTAGTCCAAACAAAGAAAAAAAGCTACTCAACCCATCCTGGTGTGACATTTGACCGAGAGCTTAAACTGAAACGACAATGAAAATGCAGTAAAGATAATAAAGTCCGCCGAGGAGCAAATAAGACAGAAGATTTCTGATCGTCAGAAGGGATTCCCCCTTTCCCGATTGTTTAAACCGTGTACCTTCTTTACACTGTCTGTGGGAAGGCCAACTAGGGGCATGACGCGGGGTGCCTTTTTCTTGCCGGGTGTTCGTACGCTGTTTGGAGACATTCGATTCGTATTTCCACTTGTCCCACAAATGCGCTTTGCGTCTGCTCTCAAGCCACCCCCCCCCCACCCCTCCCTTCGGGGATGAGAACATCGTCATCGTGCACCCGGTGCTTCGTGCCCTCACATATATTCTAGCACCTTCGACCGTGAGAAGCCAGCTTCTTCCTTGTTCATTCACTTGTCACCTCCATGTCGGCGGTTCGCTATGCTCGAGTACACGTCGTCAATAATATCCATGTCATGACTGTGATCGTATTGTATACCTGTGGACAATATGCCCTTGATACAGATAACACTTATATCATGTTGTCAACTGTACTTGTGGATAGTACTCGTGGCTTACTACTTATGGATCAAGATGCCAATTGTCTGCTAATTGTCCGTGATTATCTGCCATTCATCAGAAAAAATAGCTTTTAAGAATGTTTTTCTTCACCTCGATTTACGAATATAAAGTGCAGAGAGTTTAGTCGGCGGATCAACATCATGGCACACGGGTGTAACCCATAAGTGCTCCGTTCTACTCCAAACTCAAGCCTGAGTCCGGAGAATCTCAGCCCAGTGCACGAATTCCGTAGCACCGGCGAGGATCCTGAAATACTTTGGGTAGATTTTTAACTCGAAATTTTGCCCGGGCAGCGCCGCTAGGCTACTCTTTTTTTCGATTCCAACTGCCAAAGGATTTTTTACGTGCGCAACAATAGGCCTACACACGGGCGTCCGATTTCAGTGCAGAGAATAATCTTCATCTTATGAAATGCCACCTTTGCTTGGGCTATTGTTTGTACATTTATGATTTATCATCTGACTTCCTTAATAGTAATACATCTTTTATCTGCTGTTAATAAAACACTCAAATGCTTTAATACATTGACTTGTTTCAGATTCGTTCCATTTGGTCATTTGCTTTGATGTTGTATTTAGCCCTGATTTAGGTATACAATTTTTCTTTGTAACAACCATAAACTTTTGTTTTTCTGTTATTCAGACTGAGCTATTTTTTTTTACTCTATTGTAATTTATATAGAATTATACCTATCATTTCTTGTAACTGCTCAGATTGTCCACATCACTCGTTTGCACTTTACTAAATGAAAAATGAATTGTCCCCTAGAATGCGATATGTTTTAGTCCGGTGTCGTTACATTTCCGATTAGAGGTTTTTCTCCGGCTTCATGTCTGACTATGAGTTGATACGACGAGTTGATAGATTAGTTATCGCCGTAAGTTTCGATTTTAGGCCTGTACTTATTTCATTCCTCATTACATGGTGGTATTTTAAAACAACTACAATAAATAATGTCTTCAATATATCTGACCTGGAATTACTTCATTTACTAACTGATGATATGTGAGACTGAATATTGTTATTGAATTGTGACTTTCAGTTCAGTTTCTGTGAACGGACGGAAACGACAGGTTCCAGTTCCAGTCAGCAACATGTATTAAAAACTATTATATGCATGATCGTGTAGCAGGTCTTGCGCGGAGCGTCGTTCTCATCACGGCTCGCCACAAAGTGTCTCGATCATTGGCCAGTTCTCCCGCCTCGTGCACCCTCATGCCCTAGGAATATGCCTGTGAGTAGGTACTATAATTCGATGTCGTGATCGGACATTTACGACCTTGATCACGTGACCTGCCGACCCCGTTGCTTGCTCCTGAAAATTTGGCCCGATTCCTAATGTGATCATATTTTTTCTTAATTTCCGAAAATCGCGGGACTTTGATGGGCTATAAATAGGCCAGTGCTGTGAAGCCATGCGGTCTAGTTTCAAGTACATGTGCTCTGAAAGCTTTTCGTTGGTAACCGTCATTGCTGTGTATTTTCAAATATTGAGGTAAGTTCACGTGTGTACAGACTGTTGCTATAAGTCACTTTAGCTTAATGTTAGTAATAATTAAATTCTCCATCCACTTTTATATCTCTGTTTAAAATTTCATTACTTTAAACGATTGGAACGATTTATAGTAGCTGTTTGAAGTGAATCGCCTCAGACGGTCTCAAGCAAAAACATCGGCAGCCATCTTGCTTTTTCTGATTAAGGACTTGACATTGTTTACACTGTTTGTTTATTGAACAGTTCGTTGCTAAAGTCATCAGTAGATTAATGTTAGTAATTATTGAATTTTCCATCCACTTCTATATCTTTGTTTAAAATTTAATTGCTTGAAACGATTTGGGGAATTTACAGTAGCTGTTTGAAGTGGATCACGTCAGCCTGTCTCTAGTGAAACAGTCGCCACAACGTCCTTGCATTGTTTGTAATTCTGTTCTGTAAAGCTGCATTACTTTGTGTTATTTTAAATTTACATTTCCACAGCTTTACCCCAGTTCCACTTATTCTTATTTTTTTTTTTTTTATTTTAAATATTTTGTTAAATTAATTTTTTTAAATATTTTAATTAATTCTTATTCTTTATTCATATTTTAAAGGTGATCTACAAAGGTTTGACAGACCCAAGTGTCCTACTCCACTTGCAAGTGCTTAGGCTGTACTCACGCTTCCTCACCAGACCATGGATGCAGAGATTTTACGGAGAAAGAAAAAGACACTTCGATGCAGTAAGCATTTTCATGTTTAAAAAAAATAACATGTTTTATAGTTGCAGTCTTATATATTATTGCTACAACAAACAAATATGTTAGTAGTTTTATAATAGCCAACAGATGACATGCTTACAGAAATCAAATGAAATATTTTGTTTCCACTTACCTTCATAAAATAATCCACAATGAATCACAAATGAAGATAAAGCACTTATTATAAACACCAAATATTAATATAAAAGCAATTGGATAAGATGTTTTTAGTTTTACTAGATATATATGATTACAAAATTGCCTTTGTTAAGAATATTTCTTTCAAAAGGAGACGGAAATCTGTTTACAAGGCTTAAGAGATTTGCAGACGTCACCGGAAGGTTTTAATGACAAAGAACATGTGTATTAGTTTTTTAATTAGTACTAGTAATACTACTACTATTAATTAGCATAACTATTAGTTAATAATTTGTTGTTTCTTTTTCTTTTCCAGGTTGGCAAGATGCTATCGTTAGAGAGCAGAAACAAATAGTGTTAAAACTTAATGTTGCTTTATAGATCATTATGTTTCATAAGTTGATATGCAATATATATAATTAATTTGCTGCCATTTTAAATTTTCATTAGTAATAAAGCATATTTATAAAATCATAACATGGTCTATTGATTTGTTTTATCAAACTGAAGGGGACAAAATACATTAATTATTTAATTTTTAAAAAAAAATAATTTAAACAAAAAATTTTTTTTCCGCTCACTCGCTTGATTTGAACTCGAGCGTAGTCCGTACACATTACTTCTAGTGCACTGAACTGAATTTTGCATGTGGATTAGCTTCCCCTATTGCCAGTGTCCCTCGCTATCAGGCGAACCCACTCCAACTTCAGAGACACATAATTGGTGTTTCAACGTTCGTTAGCAGAGTTTAAATTTTAAAAATTAATTATTAATTAATTAATTGGCAGCCATTTTGAAATTAAATTAGTAACAAAACATTTACAACATCACAACATGGCCTTTTTATTTGTTTGATCAAACTGAAGGGAAAAATATTCATAATTGGCATTTTAAGGTTCGTTAGCTAAGTTTAGTCATCATTAAATAATTAATTAGCGGCCATTTTGAATTTTAATGACTCGATATTGCATAACATCAAAAATTTTCTACCTAGGCAGTTAGGCCTCGCCTTTCCGAACAAGACAATATATAGTTGCTATGGGGTTTTCTCAAAACTGAAGAAGTTGTAGCAGTTTTAAACACATTGTAAACAATTGTTGTTTCTGGGCAGCAAGTCAAGATCAGTTAAAGGAGTATTTCCTTCTTTGTTCCATTTACGAATTAATTTTACACACAATTCTGGATATCTCGGCTTAGAATCAACATACAGACTTGAATGAGGTACCGTTGGAAAATATTTTTCAGGTCCTATTCACCTGTCCCGATTTAATCAATGCCAAACCAATTTTTTAAATGTCATCAAAGTACCTACTGTGAGTGTGTCCATCTTCGTGCTGGTCCACACTTACACTTATTAGTATTTATTACTTACTTGCCGCATTTTCAAAGAACCACGCCTTTTCCTTTTTCTAGCCACTTTGACTTTAGTAACATTTTCTAAATTGCTTTTTAATTATATAACTGTATAGTTGGATACCTCTTGAAAAAACAAATCCAACGGTACCTTATTCAAGTGTTTAGGTCAATTCTAAGCCGAGATATTAAAGTTTGTATGTCAGTTTATCATTTAATATGAACATACAGCAAAATACTATTTTACCCTTTGACAAAATGTGATCTACATACTCACACCACTGTCGGTAACACAGATGTCAAGGGAGATTACAACCGTCGATGTTTTCTAAATAAAGGGAAGATAACTGCTTCCAATTTTATATAGGAAGACTTTATTCATAGTCGACCATGAATAAAGCTCAGTTTTATTCAGTCGAAATCAAACTGCGGGAATTAACAAACATGTCACAGCGGCCGCTCACTTGTCAATTTCAGTTTGAGCCAGTAAGAAGGTGGTTAATTTGGGCAAATATTTCATTTGGCAAATAAAATTCACGTTAAACATAGACATCTATTGGATCCATCGATTCCGACACTCGATCACACCATCGCTTCCTGGGGGTTGCGCCCCCAGGCAGCTTCCACAGATCCATAGGGCACACTTTATTCACAAGCTTCAAGTTTCTCAATAAAGAAGATGGGTGCAGGATGTGGCGGATGATCTCCAGATGGGTGTATCAGACGCGGGACATCTTGCTTATGATCGAGAGGTTTTCCGGAAGGTTGTTATGGGAGCGAGGTTCTGCAAAGGACATGCTACTGAATGAATGAATGTTTAATATTTGTTATTAAAAAGTCGCTTTTACCTAATTAATTGCTGAAAAATGAAAAAAAAACTGCCTCCGCTGCGGGGTATCGAACCTCGATCTCCTGCGTGACAGGCGGAGACACTTACCATTATGCTACTGAGGACACGTTACAAGATCAAGGAATATTTATACTATAGTCACACACATGTCCCGATGACGTCGCTTGCAGAGCGCCAAGGAAACATCATGTGACCAGCCATGGTTTCCGGGGCCGGGAATAATCACGTGACCAGCCGGGACACTTCAACTATGAATAAAGGGAGACTTTATTCATAGTCGACTATGAGTAGTCACTTTGTTTTATACACACACACACAGCAATGTATATATATGGTCATGCCATGCTGTAATGATGTCAGTCTGTGCATGCTGTCAGCACACGCTGTCTGTCAATGCTGCCTGTCAGCGCAGGGCCTTCAATGTAGATCCGTTTTGACCAGAGAATTTGCGTTAAAAAGTTGCAAAATTATCAATGATCTTATCCTTCTAGAGTGATGAAAAATTACACATAAATACAATAATGGTTGTTGAATGTAAACATACATTCATTATCATTGTTGTCACTCTGAATATTCCATAACAATATTAAATGTTCATAGCTGGATTATGACAAGGAAAACTGCTATCTCCCGCCATTAAAATATCACATTACAGCATGCGATCTTCATAATTTCAGTGTGACATTGATTGCCAACTTAAATGGTCGAAAATTACAAAATACACATAAAAATGGATGCTAAATTGAATAATACATAGTAGAACAATGTATCACATCTCATAAAACTGTATTTATGGGTTTACATACCACTTAGAATAGACACCCTGGTTCTCCGGTATAACAAGGATTTCAGAAGCCTGAGAAATTTAGAACGCAAAGTGTGGATGGAAAAACTATATCAAGTAATCGGTGTCTGTTTTAACGCAATCTTGAAATAATTGGGGAATTTAATATCATGAGTACGCGTAACATCCCCATATAGAAGACACAAAAACAAGTAACCGAAAGTCACCGCAAAAATATCTCCAGTAAAATTTGGTGATCCTGAATCGTAATGGTTACCTTTTTTTCTTTTTTAGTGATTCACAGTTATCTTCAAGCCACTGTGACTAATACTAATATATTATTTAATAATATATTATAGTTATAGTTATATTATTATTGGGAGTCTCAGTGGCGAAATGGTCAAGCCGTTTGACTTGGGCTCCGAAGGTTGTGGGTTCGATTCCGGGCTGCATCCTTCGGTTCATGAGTTAAATTTTTTAGAGACTCCTGTGGGTCGTTGCTAGAGCTACGGAGTTCATTCGCTGCGGAAAGAGACAGAGCCATATGGGATAAAACCCGGTGCAATGAAGTCGACCCTGTTGACTTTTAAGCGACTTTTTTTATTATAGTTATAATAATTAAATGGCCAAATATTTCATTTTCTGAGATATGATACTGTTTTTCAACTAGTTTTTTTCAATGTTCAGATCTCCTAGAACAATGGTTCTCAACCGGTGGGGAATTCCCCCCAAGGGGGGAATTTTAGGATTTCCAAGGGGGGAATTAAGACCACAGATTAGCAGACTCAAACTGGCTTAAGGACCACACATCACGCGATCGTCCTCCTTTCTTGAATTGTTGTGTGTGTGTGTGTGAGAGAGAGAGGGGGGGGGGGGGAATGACATTCTGAGCATATGGTGAAGGGGGTCACGGGCCAATAAAGGTTCAGGACACTGTCCTAGAATTTTCAGAATTCCTACAATATTCTAAGGTTTTGATCCCACATCAACACTCTTTAACACCTCTTTTACCATGTATATCCGATTTTCTTTCTTTGTCTTCTTCTTTCACCCTTTATCCCTATTGGGGCATAGGTCATGAACCAACTCACTCCAAGCTGTCCTGTCCTAGGCTGCCTAATGCAGCTCTGTACATGTCCTCCCCATATTATTCATTTCTTTCTATAATTATCGTCTCCATGTGTTTTTAGGTTTGTTAAACACACAAAATAGTCACTTGTTAAAGATCACAGAAGCCATGATTAATCTGCATAGGCCAGTTTTGTGCAAGCAGAAAGATATGATAGTCAGCTTAAAATTACTGTGGCAGACAATTAAAATTACTGTGCGAATATGTGTATATATCAGTTTGAAGGATTTATCTAGTTACTTTATGTTTGTGTGATTTCTCCAGTATGTTCCTGACGAGATGCAGCAAAATATACCAGGCAATAAATCATGCAATCTATTGTTCGTGTCTTCGTTATTCAAATTCACTACGGGAAAACATTGTTTTGATTTTCTCAATATCATTTGCCCTGTGGATTCCAGGCCAAGGACTGTCTAGTTAAACTTTTCTCAAGTTTTCCCAGTGTACGTCATATTCACTTTTCGTGACCTCTTTATTCACTGGTATTTGATTCAAGTGTACCAACTTACTATGAAAAAAAAAAGTATGTGAAATGTAAATTAGGCGCCACAATAGCCCATTTTATAGTACTAATATAAGTGGGTAAAGCATAAAGGTGGGTAATTATTTAATTTTCTTGAATACTACTACAAGTCATAATGAACACCAATAACTGGAGGTTAGCATGGTCGAATGAATAAGAGCGTTTCTTCTAAAACATCCTGTGTGCTAATGCAGAGGTAATGGTTCAACCCCTACAGCTGTCATTTGGACTAGAATGTTGACTTCTCGTCCTTGACTTGAGGACATAAATTACAGGTACTAAGACGTCAGAGTGGTTTCACCTGATTATGAGGGACACTTAACGGAAGCTAACCCACATGCAAAACTGGTATCCCACCTTGTATTACCATGCTCTAAACTGAGAAAGGGTGATGAGTGTGTTAATGCAGAGGTAATGGTTCAACCCCTACAGCTGTCATTTGGACTAGAATGTTGACTTCTCGTCCTTGACTTGAGGACATAAATTACAGGTACCTAAGACGTCAGAGTGGTTTCACCTGATTATGAGGGACACTTAAAGAAAGCTACTCCACATGCAAAACTGGTACCCCACCTTGTATTACCATGCTCTAAACTGTGAAAGGGTGATGAGTTAGAAAACTGGTTACCCCACCTTGTATTACTATGCTCTAAGGTGGAAAGGGATGATGGGTTTCAAAACCCTGGTTACTCCGCCTTATATTTCCGTGTTCTGAGCTGTGAAAGGATGATGAGTTAGGAAGTGACTACTCCTCCTTGTATTACTATACTCTAAACTGGGAAAGGGTGATGAGTTAGAAAACTGGTACCTCACCCTGTATTACCATGCTCTAAACTGGGAAAGGGTGATGAGTTAAAAAACTGGTACCTCACCCTGTATTACCATGCTCTAAACTGGGAAAGGGTGATGAGTTAGAAAACTGGTACCTCACCCTGTATTACCATGCACTAAACTGGGAAAGGGTGATGAGTTAGAAAACTGGTTACCCCACCTTGTATTACTATGCTCTAAGGTGGAAAGGGATGATGGGTTTCAAAACCCTGGTTACACTGCCTTATATTTCCATGTTCTGAGCTCTGAAAGGATGATGAGTTAGGAAGTGACTACTCCTCCTTGTATTACTATACTCTAAACTGGGAAAGGGTGATGAGTTAGAAAACTGGTACCTCACCCTGTATTACCATGCTCTAAACTGGGAAAGGGTGATGAGCTAGAAAACTGGTACCTCACCCTGTATTACCATGCACTAAACTGGGAACGGGTGATGAGTTAGAAAACTGGTACCTCACCCTGTATCACCATGCTCTAAACTGGGAAAGGGTGATGAGTTAGAAAACTGGTTACCCCACCTTGTATTACAGTAGAGTCTGGATAAGTAGAAGTCACAGGGGCCGAAGGAATTTGTTCTACTTATCAGAAATTCTACTTATCCAGACTGCGCTAATTTACACTAATACCATGCAGTAGCATTGAGTAAAATGATTGTACCTCTTAGGAAATACAGTTAGTGGACAAATAAATAGCAATACAATATCAGACATGTTTAATTATTTTAGAAAACGGACCATTAAAGTCATATGAACATTTCCAAATTAATTAATGAAAAAGTCTGTCGTTTTTTGAAACGATCCAACCAGCCAGCACTACAATTCCAGTCTGTCTGACCTCCAAGACGTGCAAATTCTTCTGCTTTTGCAATAAGTAAAGGCCCATTTACTGGTACATTTGCAGATCTAATCACAGTGAACCATTTTAAAAGGGCAGCATCGAAAAACAATTTTCTGTAGCGGTCTTTATGCTTTAAAGTGCAGAAAAGTGTCGATGTTGGAATACTAAATTCTCTAGCTATATTCACTTTCTTCTTCCCACTATGGTTAACCTCTTCCAACAGCTCAATCTTTCTTTCTAAAGTTAAAATAGTATGGTTCTATCCACTAGCCTCCATTGACATGTAGCAAGATATGAGCGAGATTGTTGTTCTCCGGGCTGACTAAAAATAATTCTTTCGCGAAACAATTTTTTTTTCGGGTGTGAAATGAACAGTTCGACTTAAGCATGAACACTTATATAGTCAGTGTTAATTTTTATGTTCGACTAATCCGAAAATTCGAGTTAACGGAATTCGACTTATCAGGACTTTTTATACAATGATAAAGAAGGATAATGGCTGGGACTATGCCAACGTCGACTTAAGTGAAATTCTACTTATCCGAGTTCGACTTAAGTGGACTCAACTGTACTATGCTCTAAGGTGGAGAGGGATGATGGATTTTAAGACTCTGGTTCGCCTTATATTACCATGCTCTGAGCTGTGAAAGGATGATGAGTTAGGAAGTGACTACTCCTTGTATTACCATGCTCTAAACTGGGAAAGGATGATGAGTTAGAAAACTGGTACCTCACCCTGTATTACCATGCTCTAAACTGGGAAAGGATGATGAGTTAGAAAACTGGTACCTCACCCTGTATTACCATGCTCTAAACTGGGAAAGGATGATGAGTTAGAAAACTGGTACCTCACCCAGTATTACCATGCTCTAAACTGGGAAAGGGTGATGAGCTAGAAAACTCCATACTCCACCTTGTATTGTCATGCTCTAAGCTGGGAAAGGATGAGTTAAGAAACTGGTTGCCTGACCTTGTATTACTATGCAAAATCCTTAAGATTGATCATCCCTATTACCATATGTCTATATGATTATCTAATTCTTTAACACAGGCTTCTAATTGTATTTGACAAATATAGACGTGTTTATTCACAGGAACGGTATCATGCCAGCAAAGCTCAGTGGTGGCCATACAGCTTCAGTCCTGTCTGTCGATGTCCAGTTACAGACAGGACAAGTGGTCTCAGGCGGTGAAGGAGGCGAGCTCTGTGTTTGGTCCAAAGATGGCCTGTTGAAGGAGAAATTGTCCAGACCCAACACTGACTGCACATCTGTAGTTTTCTCCAGAGAAAACCCAAACTTGATCTATGCAGCCTTTGGGGAGGAGGTTCTTGTCCTGGACCACCAAAGAATACAAGAACCTGCTCATGTGTTTCATTCCAATCAGGATGAAATCAGCCAGGTCAAGCTGAGCGCTAACGAGCACTTTTTAGCTGCGTGTGATGATGCAGGAGAAGTAAAGTTATTTGGGCTGCAGAATAGAAAAGAGTTCAAAACTCTGAGACTGAAACACACAAACATTTGCTCAACTGTAGTCTTCCGTCCAACTTACCCATGGGAACTAATCAGTGGTGGCTTGGATTGCCGACTAGTGCACTGGGATTTTTCTAAACCAAAATGTTTAAATCAGTTCAACATGCAGGAGCTCCATGCCACACCTGGCAATTCTCCATACTTCATTAACCCTCCATTTCTGCACCATCTGGCAGTGTCTCCGAGTGGCAGCACCTTAGCCTGCGCATTAGAGAACGGCCAGATACCCATCCTTAGCAGCAGCCAGAAAAACCTGCAGCCAAAGTATGCCTTGTTTGGACACTCTCAAGGAGTATCCCAGGTTCATTTTTTGTCAGATGATATTCTGCTTTCTGGTGGCAATGATTCATGCATCATCCAGTGGGACCTGTCAAAAGCTGGCCTATACCAACCAGGCGCTGTCTATATGAATGGAGATGGTGCTGCTGCGAGTCCAGAGGAAGAGAAGTGCCTTGCTATAACTGAGTTGTGTAATGTTCATGCATACTCACATACAGACAAGATCAACTGGATGTGCCCCTACAGCACTGATGCAGACAGATATTTGTATGTGGCAGATCAGACTCCAGACATCACACTTATACATTTGTCTTGATTATTCTGTTGTTGAAATTGATTAATCTCTCATTTAGTAAATCTTCCTTTTGTATTTTTGTAACGCATCAGAACTGTGGTTTCTATTCTAATATTAATATTATTCTAATATTAATATTATGTAGCTATTAATTGTTTGCTTGGATGGTTGGTTGGAAGGCTAAATTCAGACTCTTTCTAATGCATTGCTGCCCTTTTAGTGTTAAACGGGTATAGCGACTTTAGCTGACCATATACTAAAATACAAATCTCCATAGGTACTGTTTAGTTTAGTTTAGTTAGGAAACTTAAAATCAGCTCTTGTTTAGTGATTATAAATCTGCTCTTTTTTGGTGCTTATAAATCAGCTCTTGTTTGGTGCTTATAAATCAGCTCCTGTTTGCTGGTTATAAATTAGATTTTGTTTAGTCGTTATAAATCAGATCCATAGGTACTGTTGCAGAGCACCCATTCTCCTTTCCATGTGAGCTGGATGTGCAAGTCCAATGTGCTGGCTTCATTGGGCAGAGAGACATGGCAAACCTTGAAACATTAGCCAGAGAAGTATGGCAAACCTTGAAACATTAGCCAGAGAGACATGGCAAACCTGGAAACAACCAGAGAAACATGGCAAATCTTGAAACATTAGCCAGAGAGACATGGCAAACCTTGAAACATTAGCCAGAGACATGGCAAACCTTGAAACATTAGCCAAAGAGACATGGCAAACCTGGAAACATTGAGCAGAGAGGCATGGCAAACCTTGCAACATTGGGCAGAGAGACATGGCAGAACTGGAAAGATTATCCAGACCGGAAACTCTGTCTATAGGTAGGTCACACCACTGAGAGGTGCTCCAAGACTTGGGCTGCATTAATGCTGGTCTGGCAACTTCTGTGGCCTGAAATGTTTGGTAAATAGAACATATATGCCATTGATTCATTGTGATATATTTGTGCATATCTGTCTGTCTGTCTATCCTGGAATAGGTTGGATTGCTGTCCATCTGTACATATACAGTAAATAAATCTGTAAAACAGAAAGTGGATTTGCTCAGCTTTATGAGAACACAGTCACAACTGACAAAATGGATGATGCATGAGCAATTCTTTGTATTCACAGAAAAACTAAAAGACACGATAGAAATACATGTTTTTAAAAACTATAAAAAGTCATTTAAGTTACATCCTGGAGATGTCTATATCAACGGGCACAAAAATCTCATTGTGTGCTCGAGCTCCATATCAGTGACATGTCACTTCCTGTCAGCTGACTTACAGAGCTCCTCCTACACAATTTGATCATTTCCTCAGTCCGTATGTATTTATTTGCTTACTATGTCTCTAATCCTCCATCTCTCACCTCACCATGTAACAGTATGAATGTGCTCAGAATTGCATAACATTATCATCTGTTACAGCAGTATGTTCACACTTACAGGCCACATCTGAAGAATTGGGCAAGTGGTCTGAGAAAACAGTGAATGTGTTCACGTCAATCACATAAGTTTGATCAACTATTTCTTAATGTCAGCTTGTGGTGTTACAAATCAGCTATCATTTGGTGGTTATAAATCAGCTCTTGTTTGGTGCTTATAAATCAGCTCTTGTTTGCTGGTTATAAATTAGATTTTGTTTAGTGGTTATAAATCAGCCCTTTTTGGTTATAAATCAGTTACATTTCAATGATCCACCTTTTTCTGAATGTCAACGCTTGTTTTGTAGTTGTCAATCAGCTAGATATTATTCATCCACTATTACTCAGTGAAAGGTATTGGTGGTTACAATTTAACTAAAACATTTTAACAGAAAAATAAGGGTGCATAGAACAATATAGGATTTTAAATGATAAAGATATACAAACGATAGGTTGCACAGTTTACTGCCTGGCATATTTCACTGCATCTTGCCAGGTGTGTACTGTAGACGTCAATCAATTAAAACAAAAATTAAGCAAACAATATACAATTCTCCAAGTTTTTGTCTCTTTATCTTTGATCATTGAATGTTTTTAAAAAAAATCAGGATAAATTGTTTCTTTGTGTTTTATTTACCCTGGTGATGTAGAGACTTGATACCTAATTAATGCTTGTCTGTTATTTTGCTGAATGCTTGTATCTCTCAGAGTTTGTGTCGTTGTTTGTACTCTTAGCCGGATTATATATCCTGCTGGAGTTGTGTATTGCCAAGATAGCAGCTTTGTGCCACACAGTAAGAGAAGACCAGTTTAAAAATATTATAGAAAATAAACATAACAAGTGATTTCATGTTAAGATGTGTTTTGTTGTTCATCATCATCATGTGCCATGCAGATAAACGTGGGCGATCATATTTCGCCATCTCACTTGATCACCAGAGTCTTGGATCAGCTCAGTGTACTTGTCTCGACCATGCCACATGGTCAAGCCATCCAGGTATTTACTTCTCTGTCTTCCCCTTGTTCTCTTCCCACAATCTTGCCAGTTGTCACCAAGTACTCTAATTTATTTATTTTCATAACATGTCCAAAAAATGCTGTCTACATCTAATTTCTCTAATCAGTTTATGATTTTCATTTGTTTCTTGTAGGACTTGGTCATTGTTTTTTCTGTCTGTCCATCGTATTCTTTGCATTTTCCTCAGAAACCACATTTCCACAGCCATCAGGTGTTTTTCAGCTTGACTGCTCATTGTCCACGCTTCACATCCATACAAAAGTACAGGTTCTATGTAGCACTTCAGCTCTCTTTTTCTCGTAGCAATTGACATCTTTTTATTGGTCATTATGTTTTTCATCTTGCAAAAGGTTACCTTCACCATGGTGATCCTTTTTCTAATCTCTTCAAGGCATCTCCCATCAGATGTTATGACTGTTTTGATATAATTGTACCGATTCACTTGTTTAAAGTATATTCCCATTTATTGTTTAAAGTATATTCCCATTTACCTGTATATTACATTGTGGTATTTCGTTCTTCCTAGTGACGACCATAATCTGTATCTTCTTACAATTTAATTCTAACGCTAGTTGTTCACTGTGTGCAACGACCGCATCTAGTAAATGTTGCAGATCCTGCTCATTGTCTGCAATCAATACTGTATCATCTGCATATCTAATTGCTTGCTTGCTTGCATTCGCTGGCTGTGAACTCCAGCGTGAAGTCCTGTATGTCGGATGGTGACATCCTGTTGTCCAACATCAGTGTAATGTCTAGCGTGAATATCCATTGTTCCATGTCTGGCTTATTGGTGTGCAGACTGGTGGTTCCTCGCCATGCAGGCAGATACTCTCCGACTTTGGAGGAATCAGCGATCATACTGATGTTAGCCAGGACCCCGAAGGGGCAAGTTGCTCTGGATGCATGACTAGGACGTGTCAGTAGGTCTTGGCCAGTATAGAACCTGGCCCTGGTGCCTTGGAAACACCTCTGCATCCGTGCACATCTAATTTTATTGATGGTTCTTCCTCTCATGATGATTCCTTTCATATCATGTACATTTCTGAAAATATTTTCACTATACAGGGAAAACAGATCTGGAGACAGTGCACATCCCTGTCTCACACCTCTCTTAATAGGCTGATATTGGGAATCAAGGTCTTGTAATAATTATGTGGAGAACAAAACATCCTGTCTCAAAAACAACATCCTAATTCGTGTCTGAAATTATAATCAACATCTAAGAAAGAATGCAATAAGAAAATATGTTAAAAACATAAAGACCTTTCATTTTATGTTATCAAAACTATAACTTTGTTATACATGGTTGTAAGTAAAGTGCTTTAAGTTGTGTTCAGTATATGATGCTAGTTCCATATTTACATATGTATATAGATCAATTGGCACTTTATGGGTGATGTGGTTAATATCATCCCATCTGCCTTTACTTCCTGGAATGTTTCCTGGTATCTCAGTTAGGCTGGGTCAACCTGGGAGCAGATCAATTTGAACAGAAATTTTCTCCACCATGGGTGTACTTTTCTTTACACGTCATGCACAGTTACTAGTATACTTTTCTTTACACTGCACACGTATTTAGTTTTAAATGATTCGTACCATTTACAGAACGTTGTGTGATAACCCCACGTTGATTTTGGTTAAACACAATAAGTAGTTACTAGAATACATTACACTCCACACATATTTAATTTTAAATGATTCATATTCTTTGCAGAATGTTGTGATCAAGCCTAGGTTGATTTAGGTTATACACCATGAATGGTTACTAGAAAATTTTACAATCCAAACATATTTACTGTATACTTTTTGTTATGCGCCACACATAGTTGCTAATATATTGTTCTTTACACTCCACGCATATTTACAGTACACTTTTTGTTATAATCCATACACAGTTACTGGTATCCTGTTATTTACACTCCTTGAATATTCGCTGAATACTTGTCATTATTCTTCATGCACAGTTACTAGTATATTTTTCTTCATACTCCACACTTATCTACTGTTTACTTTTTGTTATACTCCATATATAGTTACCGTTACACTTTTTAAATACTCCATATATTTTTTTTTTAAATTCGCATATCCTTTACAGGACATCGCTGTCAACAGCAGCATCTTTCAGCTGTCTGTTGATTTCTTGGCAAGATTATGCTCAGTAGTTTGCGATTGCTTTCTGGGCGGCCGGCTCAGTTATCCTGCAAGTCACCAGCGGGGGTCGATCCGCCTCCAGCTCTCTCCCGCTACGAGACTCTGCGTGATAAACGGGATTACGGAGAAAGTGTTGTAACCCCTTGGCCAGAGAGACTGGCACTCCATATATAGTTACTAGAATACTCCTTTTAACACTTCACACGTATTTATTATATACTTTTTTTTTGGTTATACTTCATGCACAGTTGCTAGCATGTTTTTCAGTACACACAAAAATATATTTACAGTATGCATTTCATTACACACCACGCATAGTTACTAATATCCATGTATAAACTAGACATTAACCCTCTCTTCTCCTGTTACTACTTTATCTCCTTTGCCTCATGGTGTTATTTTTTAAAAGTTGAAAGGATTGAATACATTCACTGCGTTATACCCATTCAGGCTCAGTCTCTCTCTGCAGAACAAAAAACCATAGTCCGAAAGCATCGCACACTGCACAGACTCCAGTGCTATTTTAACTCCTTCATATCTAAAAGTGACTTTAAGTGTTAACTACAGGGGATAGAAAAATCAGAAGTAACTACTACATAGGAGGTGGTATTCATTTAACAGGCCAGTCCAAAAGTATTAATAAGACCACATTAAATCCTTTCCTTTGCCTTTACATAATGAGGTGGGCATGGACTATTCTCTTCCTCCTTGTCTTCCGTTCCTTCCTCGTTGCCTTTTATTCCCTGACAAAGCTCAGACATTTCTGAAATGTGCCTGTTGTCCATTTTTATACAGCTGGGTTGACCCCAGAGTCGTTTTAGTGGATAAAAAAATAACAGTCCCTGCTTGGTATAGAGCTTGGACAATGTCTTGGCAGGCACGCGCACTCAATCAATCAATCATGTGCCATACCGGAAAGTATGAGCGGTCATGACTCGCCATTTCAGTCGATCACCAGTGTCGTGGATCAGCTCGGTCTTCCCCTTGGTCTGTTCCCTTCAATCTTGCCAGTTGTCACCAAGTTCTCCAATCCATTTCTTCACATAACATGTCCATAAAATGTTGACTGTCTACGTCTAATTTCTCTAATCAATTTGCGATTTTCATTGTCTCCTGAAGTACTTGGTCATTGGTTTTTCTGTCTGCCCATGGTATTCTTTGCATTCTCCTCAGAAACTACATTTCTGCACTCACAACAATTAAAAGATTTTGAGGTACTTTATTCTATCAAGACTCATCATGCACCCCACACTTGGCATGATGGCAAGTCATTTGATCATTACGACTAATCTCCCTTCATTGTACACTCAGATCCAGCTTTTTAAAAACTAGTTGCGCCCCTTTACTAGGAAACGGCCATTCGCCAACGGAAAAGGTTCTTTGACGTAAACATTTTAACTCGTCGCTTTCGGTTGTCCATTCTTGCAGTACTTAAAAAATTAGGGGATCTGATGGTAAGCTGATTTTATCCGTGTGTTACTGGGGCCCTTAAGTGAATCAAACCAACCTTGACGATTCTACAGATCAGGAAACTAGAATAACTTAGCGTCTTAGCCGACCAAGCTGAAAGGAGGGTCTTCTAGAAGAGGTGTGACGCTATACTGAGGAAGCTGCTAGAGTCAAGATCGTCGAATTATGGTTGCATCCTTTTGCTTAGGAAAATATCCAGAGCTGGCACCAGGAATGTGGAACTATATAATTATATATGATTTGGGAATCTATGCTCTCTCTCTCTCTCTCTCTCTCTCGATCTTCGGCGACATGTTCCCAAAGTGCAATATCAATGCCTGTTCCAATCATGTCCCGCTTACACACATCTTTGTACCGCAGTAGAGGCCAACCCCGAGATCCATCTGTTATTTAAAAAAACAAAGTTCTTTGGTATTTTACCATCGTCTATCCTCCTAATGTGTCATATCCATCTGAGTCTACGAAGACTGAGCATGGAGCTAACCGCCACACCACCCCATCTTTCCTATACGTCGGCATGTATGTTTCTTAGCCAATTATGCGCTGTCAAGTACCTTCCATCGTAAGTTATGATAGCTCACAAATATTTGAATCTGTTGACTTATGAAAGCTCACAAATATTTCAATATGTTGACTTAAAATAGTGAACACATATTTCAATATGTTGACTTGATTAAGCGATACTTCTTCTGGTGTAGTATCTTTCGTATTTCAGGTCTTAGTCAGATATGACTGAGCTACCGTATGGCAGAAGACGGTACTACCTGATTTCTATTAGCTCAAGCTAGGCAGCCCCCGGCCAATTGGGTGCTGATCCGCCACAGCCTGCCTGCTTCAATGGGTGCTTGAGGCTAGGACAAAATCTGAATTGCAGGCTATAAAACCAATGCACCAGGTAATACTAAAAACAACCTCAAGCTACGGCTTGCAACCTGAAACGTAAGAACCATGTGTCCAGGATTTTCCACTAACCTGACGAATATTGATGTGAGAAAAACGGCTGTGATTGATGCCGAACTCAATCGTCTTAACATTGATATTGCTGGCCTGCAGGAGACATGTCTCACTGAGGAAGGGTCACTCAGGTAAAACAATTACACCTTGATTTTGGAAGGGTAGAAGGCAGGCAGACAAAAACGCAACATGGTGTGGGTTTTTCAGTGAAGAATTCGCTACTGGGAATGATTGAAATTCCAGCTTTAGGTAATGAAAGACTATTATCCCTGCGCTTGGCAACCTCTTGTGGTTTTGCCACCATTATCACTGCATATGCACCGACACTCACTTCCTCTGATGATGTGAAGGATTCGTTCTATGAGGAGTTAGACTTTGTGATCAAGGCAGTTCCAAAATCAGACTACATTTATATGCTCGGTGATTTCAATGCTTATGTGGACAAGGACTCGAGTTCCTGGCCAGTGTGCCTTGGAAAATACAACATCGGTCGCATGAATAAAAATGGCCAAAGGCTGTTGGAGCATTGCACCAGAAATGGCCTATATATTACAAACTCCTTTTCTAAAACAAAAGAGCTGCATAAGGTCACATGGAAACATCCAAGATCCGGCCATTGGCATCAGCTGGACTTCATCATCACACGGAAACAACATCTGAACCAAGCATCATTATCTCGAAGTTACCACTGTGCTGACTGTGATACTGATCAATCTTTTGTTGTTGCAAGGGTTAGACTGAGATCAAAGAGAATCTACACAGCTAAACACAAATCTAGCCCCAGGATTAATATTATTAATACCCACGATCCTGATAAGTGCTTTATGTTCCAGCAGCAACTTGAAGACGCCTTAACTGATGCATGAGAAAATTGTACAGCAAGTTAAAAGTGGGTTAAACTTAAGGAAACTCTTTATAAAACAGCAGTAGGAGTTTACGGCACCGTGGATCATAAGAGCCAGGACCGGTTTGCGGCAAACAGCCAGACACTAAAGCCCTTGATTAATAACAAGAAGATAGCTCTCTTAAGAAACAAGGAAAGAACAACGCTTAACACTCTCAGTGAGCTGAAGCAAGCGAGGAAGGATATGCAAAAGGCTGCCAGGCAGTGTACAAATGACTACATGATCAAATTATGTGAGTCCATTCAAAATGCAAGTGATAAGGGAAACATCAGAAGGATGTGTGAAGGGATTAATAAAGCCTGTGGTCCAATGATCAAGAGAAGTGCACCACTGAAAACCTTGACTGGAGAAATCATCACTGATAAGAAACAGCAGATGGATAGATGGGTAGAGCACTATTTGGAGCTTTACTCAAGTGAGACCAAACTAGCGGATGATGCCCTCAATGCCATAGAGACCCTGCCAATTCTTGACCACCGGGACACACTTTCCACCATAACAGAAGTAAGTGTGCCATAAATGAACTTGCATCTGGCAAGGCTGCAGGTAAGGATGGGATTCCAATAGAGTTTATCAGGAGTGGGTAAGACACACTCACTCTACAGATCCACCAGCTAATAGAGCTATGCTGATGAGAAGGACAAGTCCCACAGGATTTCAAAGACTCAAGTATCATCATCATTGGCACCTTTCCGTCTTGACAGTCGATGGTTTGGTACATTGTGCTTCAAAAATGCTTAATAAATACAACCCATGGCGGTGGCGAGTGTGGCTGATAAGGCCAATTCGTTCTGCAAATGTTTGTCCACAGTGGATTCATGTGAAAACATGGTCATTTCCACCATCATCCACCATCTTACGTCTCTCACGCTCTGTGTGAGTTTTATCTGCAATCATTTTCTCCTTTGTCTGTATTCCATTTCTGATAGTTGCCCTCCATGTAACACGTTCAGCGGCGACTTGCTGCAGTGAAGCCTGGTCAGCTTACTTACACCAAGAGAAACGTTTAAACAGCTTTCATATGCGGTGTCTGCGAAGAATACTTAGTATTAAGTGGCAAGACAAAATCACAAATACTGAAGTATTGGAAAGATCAGGTTGTGTGACGGTTTGTTCCATGCTCAATCTTCGTAGACTTAGATGGATAGGACACGCTAGGAGTATAGATGATGGTAGAATACCAAAGGACACCTTTTTTTGATGAATTATAGATGGGTAAGAGATTTCAGGGTCGGCCTTTACTACGATACAAAGATTGTGTAAGCGGGACATGATTGATACAGGCATTGATAATGCACATTGGAAGCAAGTCGCCGCTGAATGTGTTGCATGGAGGGCACATATCAGAAATGAAATAAAGACAAAGGAGAAAATGATAGCAGATAGGTCACACACGGAACGTATGAGACGTAAGATGGTACATGATGGTGAAAATGACCATGTGTTCACATGCATATTTACAGCGCGAATTGGCCTTATCAGTCACATTCGCTACCGCCATGGGTAGTAGTTAGTTATTATGCCTTTTTGAAGAACAATGTAACAAACTATCGTCTGTCAAGACTGAAGGTGCCAATGTAGTATCTTTCACACTGCAGTATTATCTAGTTTTTTAATATGACCATTGTTTCGGTTTTCTTGATATGCAGTCCTTTTTTGCACTCGCTGTTACTACCAAGTCTGACAAAGTTGCAGATCTTTAGTTTTTAAAGCTAACAATGCTGTGTCCCCTGAGACTTAGACTGTTTTTTTTTATGGCCTGCAATTGGTATTCCTTGCTTATCTTTGATACCTCTCATTATTATTTCGCTACAGGGGGAGAAGAAATCCAGTGGCAAACACATCCTTGTCTTACTGTTTGCTTTCATCATCATTATCTTCCACTTCTGCCGTCAAGCGCCGCGGGGAGGAATAATTTGCGCTTCAGCACCCGATGGGCGGCACTGGATAGTATCATTCAGTGTGATTGTACAATGTCTTTGATGTCGTCAATCCATTTTTTTTTTATTGGTCTCGTCGCAGATGATCTTCGATGTAAGGCCAGTGATGGTAGTTGATGGTGTAGCATTCTAACGACACGGCCAAACCATTTGATCTTCTGTCTGTCAATAAATATGGCACAAATTGTTGATCCCACTGTCTGTCTGATAACAGCATTTCTTACCCGATCTCGGATTGTTAAGTTGGCAGCTCTCCTCAGGCATCTCATCTAGCAAGTGTTGATTTTGCGAAAGTGTGATTTGGATAAAGTCCAAGTTTGAGATTGGTAGCATACGGTTGGTGTGAATATGCTGTTTATTATCTGTCGTTTTGCGTACATGGATATATTTGGATGTTTCAGTATGGGTGATAGTCGATGTTTAAGTGCACTAGCTTTTTGACATTTGATTTCGATTTCTCTGTTCAATCTGCCATCTTCTGTGATCATACTTCCAATTTATTTGAATTCTTTAACTTGTTTCAGAGTTGTGCTATTTATCTGTATACTTAGTGGAACAGGCGATTTGCTAACTTGCATTACTTCGGTTTTGGCTGTGTTTATACTCATATTGTATCTGATGCATGTTGAACTCAGATTATTAATATGATTTTGTAGTCTGCCCTCATCGCTGTAAAACAGGCACTGGTCATCGGCAAATAGAAGTTCATTTATTTCCTGTGGATAAGTTGTTTCATCCAACTTGCTTGCTTTACTTGATCATATTTCATTCATTCATTACGTGCCATGCCGATAAGCATGGGCGGTCATGTTCTGCCATCTCACTCGATCACCAGAGTCGTGGATCAGCTCCGTGTTTCTGTCTCGACCATGCCACGTGACCAAGCCGTCCAGGTACTTAATTCTTGGTCTTCCCCTTGGTCTGTTCCCCTCGGTCTTGCCAGTTGTCACCAAGTTCTCCAATTCATTTTTTCTCATAACATGCCCACACATTTTTGTCAGTCTACATCTAATGTCTCTAATCAGTTTACGATCTTCATTGGTTTTTCTATCTGTCCATGGTATTCTTTTAATTTTCTTCAGAAACCACACCCATAGCCATCAGATGTTTTTCAGCCTGACTGCTCATTGTCCAAGCTTCACATCCATATAAAAGTACAGGTTCTATGTAGCACTTCAACACTCTTTTTCTCGTTTCAGTTGATATCTTTTAATTGGTCAGTATGTTTTTCATCTTGCAAAAGACTACCTTCGCCATGGCAATTCTTGTTCTAATCTCTTCAAGGCATCTTCCATCAGATGTTATGACTGTTCCGAGATAGTTGTACCGATTAACTTGTTTAAGAATATGCCCATTTACTTGTATATTGCATTGTGGTATTTCTTCTTTCCTAGTAACGACCATAATCTGTGTCTTCTTACAATTCAATTCTAACCCCAGTTGTTCACTGTGTGCAACAACCATATCTTCTAATTTTTGCAGGTTCTGTTCATTGTCTGCAATCAAGACTATCATCTGCGTATCTAATGTTATTGATGTATCGTCCCCTAATGTTGATTCCTTCCATATCTTCTATATTTCTGAAAATATGTTCACTGTACAGGAAAAAAAAAGATCTGGAGACATTACACATCCCTGTCTCACACCTCTCTTAATCATATCTCTGATCATATTTGCCCACTTTATTTTCCAATTTAATTGCTTCTTTTTGCTTAAAAGTAATTTTTAAAACATTTTTCTGATATCCCTCCCATAAATTGTAATATCCTGCAACATTTTGATAGTTGCATCATGTTTCTTTATTTTTAAACATACATTGTCCCTTTATTTCTCAACATAATTTCCACCAACAGTGATGCACTTATTCCATCGTTTTATCAGTCCTTCCGAACCGGCTGCATAGACCTGTGTGCTCTGTTTTCTAAACCACGTTTTCACTTCACATTCAATTTCGGCGTCATTCGCGAAATGTCTCCCGCCAAGGTGTGTTTTCAGTGGACCAAAAAAGGTGGAAATCGCTAGGTTGGGGATGTAAGGTGGATGTTCCAGAACCTCCCACCTTAGTTGGTTTATTTTCTCCTGAGTTAATAGAGCCGTATATGGTCTGGCATTGTCATGAAGAAGCAACACTCCTCTAGTCAGCAGTCCTGGACGTTTTCTTCGAATTGCATCATGAAGCATCGATAGAACTTCACAGTACGATTCAGAATTCACATTGTCACCTTTCTTCTTGAAATTGGTTAAAATAGCTCCTTGACAATCCCAGAACACTGTCAGCATAACCTTTCCTGCTGATGGCGTAACCTTGAATTTTTGGACACAAGGCGAAGAAGGATGTTTCCATTGCATTAAAGCACGCTTTGATTCGTGCTGGTAGATGCACCCATGATTCGTCCCCAGTAACAATGCTGTTCAGCATGTCTTCTCCTTAATCTTCGTATCGACAGAGATGATGCAAGGACAGGCCAAATCGGTTCATTGTGTGTTCCTCCTTCAATTGTCTGGGTACCCACCTTAAGCACACATTCTTTAATTTCAATCAGTCATGCATTATGCTGTATGCTGAACCATGTGAGCACCCTTTTGCAGATGCTACAGAATATATCGTTACTCGCCTGTCACCTCTAATCATCTCCTCCATCCGATGCACAGATGCTTCTGTTGCAATCTCAACAGGACGACCAGATCGGATTTTATCAATTCAATTCAATTCAAGTTTATTTTAAAAAAGTTTTAAAATTGGGCACGCAGGCCCGTCTTACATTCGGCCCTTCCAATCACTCGTCTTTCATTCATCAACAGTGCATGATACATTCACACATGAAAATACATTGTCAAATAAATGTTGTAAATATAAACAATGCATATTACAATGTTATGAGACACATCACTAACCCACCCACACATCCCCCTCCCACCCACATAAACCCCCACTCACCCACACAATACCCATCCACCCACTCACAACCCCCAACCACCCACACATATCACCCACCCATACACCCTCCATCCACCCACACACACTCCACCCTCCCACATACCCACCTCACCCACACCCTAACCCAGCCATACACATCCCTCACTCACCCACACACATTCCCCTACACACCCCACACACACACCACCAACCCACACACACCCCCACCCAAACACCCACCAACACACCCTTCCCTGTTAACACACATCCCCCAAAAAACACATCCATCCCCAGCCCACACACGCCACCCACCCAGCCATATTCATACACCTCCAACCACTCAGCCAAACACCCATCCCTCAACCACAATCCCCCCACCCCCACCAATCAACACACCCGCACCCACCCATATTCCCCACCGCCAACCCACACAATCTTCCACCCACCAACACCCACACACTTCCTACCATCCACCCAAACACCCCTACCCATACACATCCCCCACCAACCACACATCCCTTAACCCGCCTACACATCTCCCCAACCACCTATACATCCCCCACCTACCGGCACCCCCACCCACATACATCTCCCTACCCACACATACATCCCCTCACCCACCCATCTCCCAACCCTCACACACTTCCCCTACACACACTCCCTCCACACATACATCCCCTACACCAATACTACATCATTACTTTTAGAGCGTCCTTGAGAACATTGTTCTATCCATCTATACACCGCTTTACGGGACAAACATTTGTCAGCATAAACAGGAAGCATATCCTTATGAATGACCTTTGCAGGCAGTCCCTTTGCTCACAAAAAACGCACAACAACACGTTGCTTTTTGGTTGTACACTCCGTAAGTACAGTCGCCATTTTGTTTATGCGCTGCGCATGCGCATGAGACACATAGCGCCACCTGACGTTCGATGTTGCTGTCACCTAATGACACCTGTAGAAAACACCAACTACATTTACCTGCCATCCCTCAGAACTGTGTGACTTACTTATTGACTCGCCCTCGTATAAAGCAAAAGTATAGTATTTTTGTGACTCAAGTGATCTCTCTATTAGTGTTTGTAATGTGTCTCATCTCAGCTTGTTCATCTTGTACCTTGCGGTGTCGCGGTAAAGTATAAACAGCGGAGAGTGGCCGTTTTTTGTTCTTTTTTTTTTTTAGTCTTCATGTAATGTGTATGTTACATTATTCTTAATCTTCTCATTATAAGCCAGAGAAACTTATACTTATATTTAAGTTATATCCATATTAAAAGTCATTTTGATTTGATAAAAAACAGTAATGGAGGGCATGGTTCCTGGAAGAAAAGGCAATGGTCGACCAGCAAAATGAAGGGTCACTAGTCGCTGAAGCCATCGCAGGCATTAACATGCATGAAGCAGGGATACCATCAAAGAATCAAGTTGACTAATTTTCAGCAAAGGAAATCCGTGATGACGACGAGACACACAAATCATCTGACCTCTGGTTGTAGGGGACGAATGACGTAACCAAACACTTCGCCAGGAAGTTGATGTTACCTGTTGCCAGCAGACGAACCAGGTGTGTCCCCGGCAGACATCAAGTCAAACCTTACTTGTGTAAACATGACAGCCTTAGCAAGATGAACACAAATGGACAATAAATAAACAGTCCAATTACCAGGTAGGCAGTTTATTTAACAATGCCATTTCACACACACACATTATCACTGCTTTTCCTTTTAGTGGCTTTTAGTTGGTTATCCCTGCTGTTTCGTGGAAACAGATCATTCAGATGTTGACTGTCAGTTGAGAGCTTAAAATAATAATAAAGTTAAAGCACGCAAAGTTTGTACTTTTAGAATTTAGCTTGCTGTCCTTCTTCTACCGAGTTTTACTTTTGGCTCTATACTTTAATGCTTAGCCTCTTACCTGTACTACTACTACACACAGTTTACTAACAACACGTTTCGCAGATTAAAATTGCAAGTAAAACGGAATATTTTATAATTAACCATTTTCATTTAACCCCAGTTGGAATGTCCGTGTGTGACTATGAATGTGTATCAACGCCGTTACAGGAATTCAATGTTTTGGTATTATTCAAAACGTATGTTGTTTTCTCTGATAATTGTTAATGGTTTTGTTGTGTATGAAAGGTGAACAGCAGTCTGAGTGAGGTCAAGATCTTGGTGATGAACATTATTTTAAAACTACAAAAGTTTAATAGAAATCAATACATTACATGTGATAACTAACAGGTGCTCATGGGGGCTCGTGGAGATTTATAAGTATAAGTATAAGGCAGGGATACAGTAGAAAGAAATTTACATAATCTAATATCTATGTTTTACTTTGTATGTCTAACTATGTTATATTTACTTTGTTCATTCAACTGCACTATATTTACTTTGTATGTCAATTCAACTGTGCTATATTTACTTTGTATGTCAATTCAACTGTGCTATAATCCCTATATTTACTTTGTATGTCAATTCAACTTTGCTATATTTACTTTGTATGTCCATTCAACTGTGCTACATTTACTTTGTATGTCAATTCAGCTGTGCTATACTTACTTTGTATGTCTATGTAATTGTGCTATATTTACTGTGTTATAGCTATTTAACTTTCATATTTTTACTTTTTCTTTATACTAGTGCTATATTTATTTTGTGTATGTTCATTTCACCTTTCTATAGTTGCCTTCAAAGTCAGTTTAATTGTGCAATATTTACTTAGTTTGTCAGTTTAACTAGCTATATTTACTTTGTACATCCATTTATATAACTGAGCTAGATTCACTTTGTAGGTCTAACTGACTAGAGTATATTGACTTTTGTTTGTCTATTTAATCAGGTAATAATTTCTTCATATTAATTCTGTTAGTGCACAGTAACAGGCTGTGTGTGGTTAGTTCTTCTCTGTTTGACCAACACATCACAACATGTGTATACTTCAGTCTGCAAATGCTTAACAAATTTGGTACACCAGTGGGGGATTACTCACTCCGTGGCGAAGGGGCTACACAGCAGTTCATAATCCCGCATACCACGTTTGAAATACGACTGTGGGCGATTTAGCAGCAGACTGCCTTGCGTTGGTTTTTTATAAAATGGTATGGGTGTCAGCCGTTCAGAAAGCAACAGCAAACTACTGAACATAAACTTGCCAAGAGATCACAAACACCAAAAAATGCTGGGGTTGACTGTGACGTCCTGTAACGGATATGCAACTAACTTTTAGTGGGGGATTACATTATTTTTATATTGCAAAAACACATGTATTCAGGAGCTTGTTTTTGTGACATTATTTAATGAATAAAGAAGATTGTGTGCACAATCTTCTGGGCTTGGAAGAGTTAAGTGATAATACGAGTAGTAATTAGTGGTATTAATTATTTGTGCATATTGTGCCAACAGTATACTGCAGTTGATTATTCAAGACACAAATGTTCTGAAATGTTTAAAAAAACTGACAGTATAGTAAATTCAATTAATCAAAAAACAGTTAATCGATTGATCAATCAATCAAGTGCTATCTATACATTTATTTTAAAATAAAGTTGATTTGATTTGATTTGATTTATACAACATAGGTTGACTGCAATGGATCTCCAACACTTTTTGTCTCTTGCTATAATGTCCCCAAATTTGTGACAAGTATTGGTAGATCTTCATTAAACTGTTATCACAGCTGCTTGCACATAATCTTTTGTTTTAGGAAATACAAAACAATGTGTTCCCTTAATGAATTCAAACACACACGCCATAAGTATGAAAGGGCTTCAAATAAAAACCTTAAAAGTGTGAAAGAAATTACAATAATCATACCATTGTCTTGTAAACTGTTGTTAAGGATGTCAAGAATGTTAAGCATGTGACATCTTGGTGCAGACAAACATGGTGATGTCATAAGGACAGTTTAAAGATGGCCGCCCCACTTTTGACATGAACCATTTTTTGATTAGTGAAGGGGTGAAATCTATTGAAATTCACCAGTGAATGAACGTCCAATATGGTGATGCATGCCTGTCAGTCCAACTAGTTTATGAGTGGAGTCGGGAGTCACCGTGGTAAAGTGGGCAAGCCATTTGCCTCACGCTTTAAAGGTTGTGGATTTGATTCCGGGCTATGTCTTTCGGTTCACAAATGTATTTTTATCTGAGACTCCTGGGGGTCGTTGCTAGAGCTACAGAGTTTGTGCTTTGTGTGACGCTTTCGGCAGGGCACCCTGCGGAAAGAGACTAAGCCATATGGGATAAACCCTGGTGCAATGAAATCGATCCTCTCAACTTTTAAGACTTTTTAAAAGGAAGCTTCAAAACTTAGTACCCTTATGTGAAATACTATAAAGGTAAGCCTACACTGAGTTTTAATACTTCCACTGGCACCCTTATGTGAAATACAATGATGGTTAGCCTACACTGAGTTTTTAAGCTTTTATCATGGTATCCCTACCTATGTGAAATATTATAAAGGTTAGCCAAGACTGAGTTTTGAGGCTTCCATCATGGTTTCCCTATTACACACATCAGGGTTATGGGTTGATTTGATATTATTTCATTCACATAACTTAAGCATAAAATTTGATTAATTCAAGAAGAGTTTATAATTAACACAACTAGAAAAATAAGTTTGTAAGTCGGACAATGGAATTCAAAAGCTAATTTACTCAATGTTAGTCTAATAAAGGAATATTAATTCCTCAATTTACTGGAAGTTGTTCTGTTTATTGAATCTTCACCTGACATTTTGCTATTGCACTGACAGCTTTCAATGTCATACTGTGCTTTTGTATGTTTGTAACTGGTAATTGTGTGAATTCAGCCAAGCAAAACGGAAATCCATAAACTTGCTGATGTGTGACGGTACCGGTCCTGCGGGTCACAAATGCCTGTTTTGTTTGCAATTTGAATGTGTTTACTTTTAGCTGCATCTAATGATATTATTGTTGATAACAGTGTTCTTTTCATCTCTTCTGTATCAGGATGTGGTTAGTTTAGAGATGTACACATGTTCTAGGTCTAAAGGTGTCCAGGGTGTTGATTGATTTTAAACCAAGCCACTCACCAAACATCGATCAGTGATTCCTTATGTCTTCTTCTACTCTTTGTGTCCCATTGAAGCAGAGACCAGGAACAATCTTACGCCAAGCCATCCCATCCTTTGCTGTCTTTCAGCTGCCTCCGTGTTCTGCCCATATTGTTCATGTCTGTCTCTAGTTATCTTCTCCGTGTGTTTTTAGTCCCCCGTGTTCTCCCTATATTGTTCATATCTGTCTCTAATTATCTTCTCTGTGTGTTTTTAGTCCCCCATGTTCTCCCTATATTGTTCATATCTGTCTCTAATTATCTTCTCCATGTGTTTTTGTGTGTTCATGTTCTCCCTAAATTGTTCATATTTGTGTCTAATTATCTTCTCCATGTGTTTTTGTGTGTTCATGTTCTCCCTAAATTGTTCATATTTGTGTCTAATTATCTTCTCCATGTGTTTTTGTGTGTTCATGTTCTCCCTAAATTGTTCATATTTGTGTCTAATTATCTTCTCCATGTGTTTTTATGTGTTCATGTTCTCCCTAAATTGTTCATATCTGTCTCTAATTATCTTCTCCATGTTTTTTTAGGTCTCCATGTTCTCCCTATATTGTTCATATCTGTCTATAATAATCTTCTCCGTGTGTTTTAAGGTCTCCATGTTCTCTCTATATTGTTCATGTCTGCCTCTAATGATCTTCTCCATGTGTTTTTAGGTCTCCATGTTCTCCCTATATTGTTCATGTCTGCCTCTAATGATCTTCTCCATGTGTTTTTAGGTCTCCATGTTCTCTCTATATTGTTCATGTCTGCCTCTAATGATCTTCTCCATGTGTTTTTAGGTCTCCATGTTCTCTCTATATTGTTCATGTCTGCCTCTAATGATCTTCTCCATGTGTTTTTAGGTCTCCATGTTCTCCCTAAATTGTTCATATCTGTCTCTAATGATCTTCTCCATGTTTTTTTAGGTCTCCCTATATTGTTCATGTCTGTCTCTAATTATTTTCTTCATGTGTTTTTAGATCTCTGTGTTCTCCCTATATTGTTCATGTCTGTGTCTAATTATCTTCTCCAAGTGTTTTTAAATCTCGTGTGTCTTTAAGTTTCCATCCAGGGGTTTTATAGTTATAATGGTACAAGTTTTTCTCAGTTTTTTCTACGCAGTGCCAGTGTCGGTTCCTCATCTTTTTATTCACTGGTATTTGTTAGTTCTCTCCATGATCTCCAAACTGATGATTCTGTCATACAGTTTTAGCCCGCCTATTCTGTGCAGGTATCGGTTGTTGAATTTTTGTAATTTATTATTAATATTTGCTTTTGTCATTCTCCATGTTTTGGATCCATACAGTAGTACTGATTTACTGCTATGTTTTTTGCTAAGTTTAATTTCCTTCCACTTACATTTCCTAGTACTATGAAATCTTTTGTTATTTTCTTAAATCTTATGTTAATATCTCTACCTGTTCTCTTATCTTTGTTTCCATTGCTACCTAAGTAGGTGTATGATTCCACCTCTTGAAGTTAGGCTTCATGAAGGGAGAGTGGGCGACTATTTGTTTCATTTATTCTCATTGCCTTTGTCTTTCCACCATAAATTTTTACACTAAGTTATCATAACCTCCCATCAAGTGTATTTAGTTTACCTTGCATCTGATTTCATGTGTGTGACAGGAGGACAATATCATCAGCATAGTCCAGATAATCGAGCTGCTCTGCCAGAGAAGTCCATTGAATTCCATAGAATTCCATTTCTGGCAGTGCATGTTGTTTTCATAATCCGGTCTATAGTCAGTAAGAATAACAGAGGGGAAAAGAGGCATCCCTGTTTCCCTCTTGCTGATATTTCAAATGCCTCTGTTAATTGTCCCTCATGGATAAATTTCACCTCCTCTCTTTATATTGCCTATTTGTTAAGTTAATGATCTTCTAATGACAAACCTGTTGTTACTTCCCTTGTCCATGTGTTTTGGGGATCTTACTCTGTTTCTTTTGCCATGTGGACTCCAGACAGCCCTTTCTAGTTTTACCATTCCCAGGTTTTCTCAGTATATGACTTATCCATCGCCGGTATCTTTTATTCATCTCTTGATTCACTGGTGTTTGTCAAGTTCTCTTCTTATTGGTAATTCTTCATACCATTGTATACATTGTATTTCTCGAACGCAGCAATTAATGAGTGTCAGCAATTAGCTGTAATCGTTGTAGTCACTCTGCATATTTCTCCGTTGCGAAGGAGTTAAGTCGCCTGTCTTGCGCTCCGAAAGTTGTGGGTTCGATTCTGGGCAACGTTTTTCGGTTCACGAGTGCATTTTTTTCGGAGACTCCTGGGGATCATCGCTGTAGCTATGGAGTTCGTGCTTTGTGCGACATTTTTGTCAGGTCGCCCTGCTGAAAGAGAACAGAGCCGTATGGGATAAAACTCGGTGCAATGAAGTCGATCCTGTCGACTTTTCAGACTTTTAAAAGACATATTTCTACTCCAAACAGTAGCACTGATTTAACGTTAGAATTCAACATTCTAAGTTTAGTTCTAAGTTTAATTTCATTTGACTCCCATTAATTTTCTAATGCTATAAAAGCTTCTCTTGTTTTTATTCTTACTTTGATATCTTTGTCTGTTCCCCCATCTTTGTCTACATTTTGCTACCCAGATTTAAAAACATAAATGAGGGGGGAGGGGTTACGTCATCAGCAAAGTCCAGATAATCGGGATGCTTTGTCAAAGAAGTTCATTGAATTCCAGTTCTGAATTCCATTTCTGGCAGTGCTTGTTGTTGTCTTAATCCGGTCTATATTCAGTAAGAATATGGGTGAAACGAGACATCCTTGTCTCCCTCTTGCTCATACTTCTAATGCCTCTGTTTTCCCTCACGGGTAATTTGTACCTCATGTCTTTATATGTTGCCTTAAAATAATAATATCTGCTGAGTCCCATAATGCCCCACCTTTTCCAAAGAGATTCCCTATCAATGCTGTCAAAGCTATTTTCATTGTGCATTAACTCCAGCATAAAGTGGTGAATTCAATTCGTTGCTTTGCTGTTTTATTATGCGCATTGTGGCTTTCTGGTAAAATAAGGGTCTGTTTGGTTGAAAGCCTGCCTGTTTATCTCTTAATTGTATGTCAGTAACATCTCTTGGGCGACAGGGCAGGAGTGTACGTGCGTAAGTCCATACACACATTCGTACATACACATATACATGCATACACACAGACGACACACACCCCCTCTCGTAGACCAACACAGTCCAACGCGCACGCTCAGTTGATGCCAACCCCCACACAAGTGCACATAGTGAGAGAGAGAGAGAGAGAGAGAGAGAGAGAGAGAGAGAGAGAGAGAGAGAGAGAGAGAGAGAGAGAGAGAGAGAGATTCTGCCTGTATCTTAATGTGTCTGTCTGGATGGCGGTCTCTGCATTTACCTATACATCTGTCCCTCCATCCATTCATAAGTCATACTGTTCATCCATCTTTGTAAAGGTCAGAACAAGCCCATTTGTCTGTCTGTCCACGTATTTGTCTGCATGACTGTCTGTCCTTCTATCCATCAGTCATACTGTTCGTCCATCTTTGTAAAGGTAAGAACAAACCGATTTGTCTGTCTGTCCATGTATCTGTCTGCATGTCTGTCCCTACTTCCATCCATTAACCAGTGGCAGACAGGCTATGGTATCATCTTGCTCGACAGCAAGTGGACTCCTGATGGATTCCCCTTCCCCTAAACATTAGACAATATTTCAAACATGTTAATATACTTTTAGTAGCTTCATCTTCTGGCAGCCACAATATTTAGACCCAGTCCGCCACTGCAATCGCACATTCCTGAGTTGTATGTAGTGTTCATTCGT